>CM069454.1:52679413-52758574 GCA_035610835.1 Ophiura sarsii
CCCGTTCAAACACATTTAGATAATACAGACAATGCCTTTACGATTTCAGAACCAAGTAAACATAACTTAAATGCATAACATGATTAAAAGCAAACATCGGCCTAACTTCTATTATACTGGTACTTAACACCATAGCTTAACAAAATACCAAACCCTTAACTAAGTGGATTAATCTCATGGGGTCTTGTTAATTACTTCACCAACTTCAATCAATGGGTTTGTGTTCAGTATTGCCAACTTAAACTCCCAAACCAAGGCTCAAGTGGTCTCTCATTTATTGTTTGCCAATAGAAAATACATGTAGTCTGACTTCTAAAAATAAGTCCAATGCGGTTACATTGGCAATCCATTTTCCTATATATAAGCATAAATAAGTTTGACAGAGGCAAATCCAACCAAACCAAAAATCGTACCAAAAATCCTACCAAAAGTAAACATCAATCTGCACTAAAAGTAAACATCAATTCCATGTTGCTGTTAGGTTCCAGGGCCAAATAGCCAAGTCAGGCTCGTGTAACGTAAATATACCTGATATATACTAACGGCAACCACCAATTCTTGGTTTGGTATGGTTTGGTTTGGTAGGTTGAGCAACCTTTATTTTCAAGACTGGTTTAGACCCAGTAATAACATGATATTCAGACGTATATGGTTAACTCTCAGGAAAACAGTCCAAAATGAACTTTTTGATGTCTTTGGTCCAATACCGTTTTATACAATGTTTTCTTGCTTGAAACACTTATTTTCTGGATAGCTATCGATGTTTTCTATTTGGACATATATACTTTGCTATACTTCTGATCGTGTTTTCACTAAAAGAATTGCGCTCATATACCCCAAATTAGCGAAATGTCCATGTCCGCAGCATAAAAGTAAATGTTGCCTTTATTAATTACAATACGAAAAGTACAACACTTTCTACAAAACGTGTCCTAATTTGTAGGGAACATATACCGATATTCCATGGTTACAATGTTTCAATTTAATATATTCTGTCCCAGATATTGATGTTTATTACGTTACCTGCGATATATAGAATATCAAAGTTGTTCAAAATTGCCATTTAATCATTTAAATGTACATATTCTTAATCTAAGAGAACATTGGTATTTGAAAATAATATCTTTAACATTCTTTAGCAGCATGTCTGACCTTGAGAATAAATCAAAATGCTGCAAAGCATGCGACCTTGTTAAGGATGTTTATTACGTTATTCAGATTGCTCCCGAACTATGTATTAAAACACAATTTTTTGTTAAAAAACCTATTTGATACATACAATCTGTGGTTACTTGGAGCACTCGCTAGCTCTTCCCAGATCGTCTACATGGTACTATGTGTACGAAAAACGTTTACTACGTAATCGTTTATTACGTTATCAAATAAATCGATAAAGAGACAGCCACACTCTACGACTGTATTAAGCAAAGACATGTGGCAGGCCCTTTTCGCAGGCATACATTGGGAATACTTGTTGAAAATACAGTGCGAAAAAACACGACGAATGGTAAGAATTCATTATTTTGTTCTTGTAAGTAATATGAAAATTAAGCTGAATGAAAGTTGAAGTCATATAGATCTCTTAGGAACATTGCAAATGGACCTATGATATCTAAATGGGGTTTATAATGTGAAGAAATGCAGTAGGTATCGCTAACGTGTACATTGATTGCGTTGTATATATGTTAAAAGCTAGCATTTGGCACTGTTGCTGCTGTCGCCAATAACGTAATAAACAGGATAACGTAACCAACCTCATTGTCTATTCTCATGTTAACATTGGCATCAATTCAGTAACTTTCATGATTTATGTACTTGAGTATCATAAATTGTATCCAATGTTTTAATTTTAATATGTGGACTATTCTATGTGAGGACTGAAACCACCTTATAATGGACAACGTAATAAACTTTTCATCATTTGATAAATATAATTGCACCCTGTTCATTGTGATTCTACATTTAGTATGCGTTTATGAATGTTAACTTAGTGTACATACATATTGTCTCACATACTGACACAATCTCATTTGTTTGCTTGCTTCAATGATGCATAGTTCTATGGCTATTGGATAACGTAATAAACCAATTCGTATAATTGTGTGAATAAATACGGTATACCTAGCTGAAACAGCTGCAATATTTGTCATCAACTTTGTTTTGTTTTTGTTATCATTATTATACAGAAATATGTGCCACACAGTGCAAAAAAACAATGGCGATACCGGCAGAACCAAATGCAATAGTGGAGACAAAAACGGTCATCAGAGTACAGTCTTATTAACAATTCTACTACCATCATTTTAAATAAAACAAATCAATATCTTACTAATTTTAAGAGATAAAAGGCTATTCAATATTTAGTGCTATTAAAATTTACATAAAGGTAATAATGTCATGGTCTTACAACATATCTGTAAAGTGCCATGTTACATATGTCAATGTAGTGACCATGTTTATTACGTTATTCACCATATTTACCCTACATCAAAAGAGCAAGTCGACAATATTATATAGAACTGTCTTTCAGTGGACTTTGGGCAACTTAACTTACTAAAATACCGTTTACAAGATATGTTTGTGTACAAAATAAACTGACTTGGTCGATGTTGAATATATTTGTTTACATGTGTTTGTATATGTTTATTACGTTACCCACCCCATAAAGTCCGAATACCAATGCCAGCGTTATTAGCAAAGCATAATATTTATAGTTTCTGAGCTAGCTTTTAAAAACATATCATAACGATTGGAAAAAGATACGATTAAAGATATATTTTATACTTTGCACAAAGATATTAATTTTGGAAAACCGTGCATTTTTTTAGTTTTAAAGCTGAGGTTCAAACAGTAATGTGAAGACCAACAACGATTCATAATACTTGCAATTACATTGCATTTTGTTCGCTGTAATTGGTAGAAGTATGCTTTCGTAACTACAATTTTGTGTTTTTGGCATCACAGTTTGTAAACTCGTTCTGATTTAGAGCTGATAGGAAGTATATAACGTAATAAACATGGAACAAAATTTGCAAACAAGTGATATTTTAATATAAATTCAACGTTATATTGTACAACAATGCAATGAGTGTTGTTCACAAAATTTTAAATCTAGTATCCAGTATTAAAAAAATAGTGTAATAAATTCTCCAATTTTTTTTTTAACTTCTGAAATCTCATTTGCACTATTTTCATGAGAGTTGATCATATCAGTTGTGCTATGTTTTTTATATAAAGACCAATGTAAACAATAGCCCAACAGACAATAACAAACTTAATGAACAGAGTGATTGGAAATCATACTGGTAACTTTCTACAAAGAGCTCTAATGGGCCAATAAATTGGTTCACTGCAACTCAGACAACATGCCTAGCACAAGAAACTAAAATGGACATGGGTTAAAAAATACCAACGAAAGTGACATAACAATATAAAAGTGCAAACATAGAGACTAAACAAGTTTGATTTTGATTTGTTAATTGCGCTATCATAATGTTGCATCCATTTTAGCAGCCATCATCCCATTGGAGCTATAGTCCGGACCTCCATAGACATAATGGAATAGAGCTTGAAACTAGTGTTGCGTGTAGAGATGAGTGTCCTTATACCAACCTATACTTTACTGTACAGGGCCGAAGGCTTCAGGGGACTATGACTCCTTCTACACCTGTGTCGTGAACGAGGGAGTCCAATGTAAATTGTACGTGTTTTATACTACGCATCCGTAGTTTCTTAGCTTCGTCTACAAGGTCGCGACTTATTTCGTGCGATTCTATGGGAGGAGCTTAAAGACCTCGCAGCTAAGGGGAACCGTCATATTTCCACCGGCTTTATTTTATAGTGACAAATAACGGGATTTGAAGCCATATTAGGCTGTTTCAAATTTAAAGAATTCTACAACATATATAGTGTTTCGATTTTCATCATAATAACATCCATATTATTTTGTCCATGGAGTTATATTAATGAACGAAAACAACACTCAGAAAATAAATTGTCGGGTTAACCCGATAACTTTAATAATTAGGAAACGTAATTTAAAAGTTAGTTTATTTTCATGTTTATAAATTCGGTTTGACCAAAAATTTGCATTTAGAAGGAGAACAAAATCAAAGATAGAGGGCGTTCCATGAACATTATCGCATATTTGTTTCCTTTAAAAGAATGCGTGCTATTCCAAATAGAGTGTATCATTATCATGATTATAACGGTATTGTCCATTTCCATTTTTTTGGAATTGAAGCTTAACCCTGACCTTCATGCGCACTACAAAACACGACGCTGCTACAATATCGTACCGCCCCGACGCCCGTTAAATCGTTTAAGTCGGGGAAAAAACGCACGTTTTTTTGGGCCCCACTCGCATAACTCAGCTGGTAGAGTGTCAGACTGTCACGCAAGTGGCCCGGGCTCGAATCCCGGCGCATGCGGAGACATCCTTTAAATTTGACCTGTTTTTCTCCTTCGATAGTTCAATTCACAAAGACATGCGTGGGGAGGGAGGGTTAATACACGTTTGTTGGTGAAATAGACTTACACCTTGAATGTTTTAAACAACAATTTTGGAGAAACAAATTGAAAATTAAAATAAATAAAAAGAAACCGCCTGTTATTTCTAACTCAACCTTTAAACGTTTTTTTGTCTCGAGATTCTTTAACGCCACTTATGTATTTAAATAAATGACATTGGAATATCAATTTGTGTAGTGCATTGCTGTATTGATATTTGTGTTAAACATCTGTAAAAAAATGTTTAAAAAAATAAAATAATAATAATAATAATAATAATAATAATAATAATTGTTTTAGCTGTAACATTGGTCATACAAAGTCTGCACAAGCCTAGGCCTACCTGTATACTTTAAAAATAATTATCAATATAAACATTTCGGATCGCATGTCGTGATCGCGTATCCATGGAACGCGTGTCGTGCAAATTGAAATTGCCTACCCGCAATTAAAAAATAGGAAAATGGTTATTAAAATAAAAAGTTTCAAGGTTAACAAACAACTTTTGTTATGCTCACTACGGCATTAAGTGGCAAGTTTTCCACTACTTTTGAAGAATTTCAAATGACGATAGTTCCAGAACGCATTAATCGATTTACATGATTCTTGAATCAAATTAAATCTGTTGCCAAGATATTTAAAATGACACCTGTCTTGTTGAATTCTGTGTGTATAAGGGTGCTATACCTAATATTATTGTAATATAACAGGCCACTTTATTATTGTCCGATTGTAAAATCGTCCACAAATCTGTTGAAATAAATAGTTAAAAAGAAAAAGAAAACAGGCCCGTTTACTTCTTTTGGATAAGGATGAAATTGTTATAACTCGCGCAACAATATTAGTCGACGTTGCCAGATGCCCATAACGGTGTATAACACAGAGGTAAAAGTAGTGGCGGCACCATCATCAACATTTTAGGGGGGAAATGGGGGACAAGGAAAATATGTGGTGCAAAATGCGCGCAAACTTTTGGCTTTTATTGTAATAATTGCCTGGTATTAGCCTTAGTTTCTTCCATCCCCCATGCTTCCTCCCCGTAGTGCCGCTACTGGGTAAAATATGGCAACTGTAGACCATGAAAATAAGTTAAATTACTAGAGATAAAAATATGTTAAATACGAATGACCAAAATGACGAAATAGAATAGAGAAATTGAAATGAATAGTGGAATAGTTCAACGCAACTTTATTGCTTACTGCATAAGCATAATGCTCTCTACACGCGATCGTTAACATTTATTTGGGTATTCTATAAATGTTAACGATCGCGTGTAGAGAGCATACTCGTAGTAATTATTACGCTTTTTAGCGTGATATTTTTATGTTTTAATATTATTGTATATCAATTATTCTTCACAATAGTGGAGTCATTTAATTATAAACGCAAATATATAGGGGTATTTGGCGGATGAAGACGACGTCGCGTTCGTTTGCACTTTGTCTATTTGTCTGCGGTCAAACGAGTTCATGAATAAAAGAGTAAGCAATAAAGTTGCGTTGAACTATTCTACTATTCACAGGTGTCATTGTATGCTATTTACGCAATAACATATAATTGTTATTTATATTTGCTCATCTTCGACATGTTACCTTATACGCACAACGTGTTACAATTTAGAAGTATTATCTTACACGTGTTTCTGTGTGTATGGCGACTAGACCCCGTACACACTATAAAATCGCTTCATTCAATGATCATTAGTTGATCTTCATTAGTTAATGAAGGGAGCGTACACATTCACACCAAATCGCTTCATAGCTTCATTCAATGAACATTAGTTGATCGTCATTAGTTAATGAAGGGAGCGTACACATTACCAAATCGCTTCATTGAATTAAGATGTATCTTCATTGACCCCATACACACTATAAGATCGCTTCAGTCAATGAACATTGATCTTCATTAGTTAATGACGGAAGCTTACACACTACCAAATCGCTTCATCGAATTAACATGTATCATCATCGAAACAACCTCTTTAGCATCATTGAATGATGATTAGTTTTGCTTCATTCAATGAAGGTAAGAGCGTATACACACTACACATTTCATTAGTTGATCTTCATTAACGCTTCATCCAATGAAGGGATTTTTGATAGTGTGTACGGGGTCTAATAATATAATCATTTTTACGGAATAAACCATACAGGGTGAGTCAAAATAGTCAGGTCCCGTTTTCAACAAATCAGGAAAAATACTTCCTGTACAAAATTGGCAAATATTGTCATTGTCTATGAGTCGAGAGTAGATATACGTCTTCATACCTGGTGATGTTTTCACGACAATATCATATTCCACGCCAGATTTATGCCAGAAAAAATCATGGATTAGACGTCTTCTAAGGGCTGGTAATTCCAATAAAGCTGTTATCAGGTTTCTGTATTTCTCACAGCTGATAAGGACATGGGTAACTTTATCTGCGGCACCCTGTCCCAGTTCTATTAATAAGATGAGCAATTCTTTTTGGAAGGAAGTTCTTCTTGCCTGGAATTCGTTTCAGGAACACATGAAGCTAAACGATAGCAGCGAAGTTCTACGGTCATGTATCTGGAACAATCCTCAGATTAATATTGGTGGAAATGTTGTTTTCTATTCCAGTTGGGTTCAAAATGGCATTCTCTATATTAATGATCGCATGGATCCAGAGGCAGGATTTTACTCTTTGGATGCACTTAGGAGAAATTATGTTAATCTTAGAACAAACTTTCTTGAGTACCATTGGCTCAGACGTGCTATTATTGAGAGTTTAAGAAATGTGTCATTGTTTATATACTAATGTTAAGCCGGTTGCTAACCCATTTATTCCTATAAACATTGATATTCTATTGAAAGACAACAAGGGCTGTAGGCGTATCTATAAAATCCTTTTACCCAATTTCAATAATAAAGCCAAGATAAAATGGTCGCAGAAACTTCAGTACATCGACGATAAAAAATGGAAAACTATCTTCAAAGCGCCATTTAAATGTACTGGGGATATCAAGCTAAGATGGTTTCAGTTTCGAATAACTCAGCGTATCCGGAGCACAAACTACTTCCTTAACCCTAACACTTTTGAAGGATTTTCCAACGAAATTGTTTTCAAGCCCCGGGGTTTGAACCCACGACCTCTCGGTTACAAGTCGAACGCTCTACCAAGTGAGCCACGGGGGGAGCTATGTAGCCCGGGCCATTATTTCACCCAAAAACCTCAGCGCAGGCTGGAACCGACAGCTGGGAAATGGGATGTCATGGGGTGCGGGGCTGTAAGGGTTAATCAAGGTAAAATTAGAGAGAACAAGTGAAAATTAAAAAGAAGAAGAAAAAAATCGTTCCTTAACCCTAACACTTTTGAAGGATTTTCCAACGAATTTTTTTTCAAGCAACAAAAACACACACAACAAGAGGTGCCACGCCCCGGGGTTTGAACCCACGACCTCTCGGTTACAAGTCGAACGCTCTACCAAGTGAGGCAAGGGGGGAGCTATGCTGGGCGAGTGTATTCGCCCAGCTATGTAGCCCGGGGCCATTATTTCACCCAAAAACCTCAGCGCAGGCTGGAACCGACAGGCTGGGAAATGGGATTTCATGGGGTGCGGGGCTGTAAGGGTTAATCAAGGTGAAATTAGAGAGAAAAAGTGAAAATTAAAAAGAAGAAAAAAAATCGTTCCTTAACCCTAATACTTTTGAAGGATTTTCCAACGATTTTTTTTTCAAGCAAAAGAAACACACACAACAAGAGGTGCCACGCCCCGGGGTTTGAACCCACGACCTCTCGGTTACAAGTCGAACGCTCTACCAAGTGAGCCACGGGGGGAGCTATGCTGGGCGAGTGTATTCGCCCAGCTATGTAGCCCGGGGCCATTATTTCACCCAAAAACCTCAGCGCAGGCTGGAACCGACAGGCTGGGAAATGGGATTTCATGGGGTGCGAGGCTGTAAGGGTTAAGATGATAAAGGTTTACAGCGACGATCGATGTTCTTTTTTTGTAATCAGGTCCAGAAAACAATTCATCATATATTCTGTATGTGTCCTAATACTAATATAATCTGGAGAAAGCTCTAAGAATGGATACTATGCAAATGTAAAATTAAAGTTTCACTATGCGATAATGATATTCTCTTTGGCAAATTCCCCATTAGTAAACATCCTGGTCTCAATAACAACATGTTGATTGCGAAATTTGCTGTATACAGATATCGGTGCGATGGTTCAAAACCGTCATTTCAAAATATCCAACATGGTATCATTAAGTACCTTAACACTGAAAAACACATGTGGGAAAAATCATTCCAAAATTTCACAAATTGTTTCAAAAATGTAAAGTTTATTGAATTTCATTACCATATTTAGAATAACCATGAGAAAAGCATTGCAATAAGTACAAACATGCCTAGTATTGGTTCAGTTATCCTTGAGGTAGACTTTGTCATTTGGGAAAGGTTTCTGAAAAAAAATGTTTTGTATATTGCAAAATTAATAGCCGCGTGGAAAGTGTTAAAAATACCCTCTTCCTAAAAAAGGAACGTTTTCCACATGCTTTTTGTATAGTTGAATTTATATTTTGTAATTTAGTGTATGTTTAGTACGTCATCCTGTATTTATGCATACTAACCATAGTTTGGCATGCGATATATAGTCTACTTATTGATGTTACTCTAACCAGTCAGCTTTAGAACGGGGCCCCATTTCAATCGAGGGCGCTCTAAAACGACGAGTATACGTAAACAAGGTAACGCCCACCCGTCAATTTGCGCAATGATTTTCGCCTTTTGCCCCAATTATCTGCATAAAAAGTAACTATCCATCGAGTTGAAGGCAGCATAAGGTACCAGAACTCCTTGCGACATCCAGTTCGATGATTCAATTTAACCTTTGACCCCAACATCACACGACACAAGCTAAAATTAAGTCTTTTTTGACCGGTTTTCTGCGATGAGACCACCATTTTCTACACGAGATTACACCATTTTGTAGAATTTTTAGGGTAAGTGTGATAATTTTTACATTAAACATAAGGCCTATAGTATTCAGAAGTGATGCCTTTGTAACGGTTATCTCGGTGATAAGAGAGTTATTTCGTTGTTTAAAATCGGCAAAATCGGCTTTTTATGAATTTTGAAATTTACTGTGACGTGAGGCCGTTCCCTTGGCAACGCAGAGTCGTTCCCAAGCCCGCTCTCTATTGAAAAGTGGTTTTTGTTCATATTCCGGCGGACTTCCGTCACTTGATGAATCGCCGTGTAAAAAATGATGGCAGTGCGTCACTAAATAGAGCGCCCTCAATTGAAACGGGGCCCCGTTCTACAGTTATCCACACACATCATGTAACTTCAATGTTTCTATCCTCTACACAATGTTTCTTACAATCACGTACTTGCTTTATAAGCTAGTCGTCCTTCATTGATAAATCGCCATCATCTGTTCAATACCATTACATTTACAATTGAATTGCATCAGTTTAGTCAACAACAGGCAGCACAGGGTTCATTTTGAGGGAACAATAGAAGGGTTAAGGTTGTTCCTATGGCTAATTCTTTATTTGATATTTTATAAGAGCTTGCTGAGCTGCACAATAATCTGAAATTTGAGATTGATCGGCGCTACGGTATTCTAGATATGACAATTTTATTTTCAAAAATCCATTTTGAATTATTTTGTTTTGTATTGTTTTTCGGCCAACAGAGGGCAGTCTATTTTCTTTTGTTTTATATTGTTTTTTTGACTCCCTAGGTAAACTTTCTATACAAATTTAGTTTTTTGTTTTTGCTCTAATTATTTATTGAAAACTCCGTTAGATTCCCGAATCACAGGAATTAAGGAGTAGAGTTGTATAGCCAACATATACACCAAGTGCATACACTTCAAATAGTTAATTAAGTGCATTAATAAGCCTAATTTTCTTAATGGTTTTTTTTTTTACAATTAAGTATAATTAATTATGCAGATGTCTTACAGCCTCTCGCATCACAGGAAACTTTCTAAAAACTCTAATTAACAAGCTCCCAAAATTTCAGCTTTGTAGCATTTATACTTTTCTTGTAAAAATTAATTAAACATTGTTGCATAGATTAGTTATTTTGCTAGGCCAGCTAGGGGGTCAAAAAAAGCACAATAAGAAACAAAAGAAATGAACGCTTCAATTTTTCTTCATTTTTGACAATAACATTGTCATATCTAGAAAACCGTAGCTCCGATCGATCTCAAATTTCGGATTATTGTGGAGCTCAGCAAGCTCTATTAAAATATCAAATAAAAAAAATAGCCATAGGAACAACCTTAATATGCAGGGATTAGGGAATATGTATGCTGTAAATGTATTAAGGCATGTCATTATTAAGACAACTTCGCGAGATGCCATGTATCCACAGATCCACAGAAAGTAACATCGATTGTGATTGGTACTTTTGTAGCTGTATTATTTTGTGAATTGTTTAATTTTTTTCTTCCAGTATTGACGGGTTATGTAGAGAAATCATAAATATATCAGGGGTTTGTTAGTGTACAGATAACTTGGTGTACATTTTATTTATTTTTATTATTATTATTATTGGTGTTAAGATAATCTATTTACAAACATTATAACATGACACTTTGAACAAATTCCAACCTGTTATTAATAACACGCGATTATGAGAACAACCGCTGCGTATTATTGTGAGTGTTATTCCTAATTAGATTTCATAATGCTTATGTACAGCTGATCCTGAGACGATACTAGAGGGTCGTGTGTGGTCTTAAGGTAAATGGTATGGTTGGTGAAGTTAATCGTGATGATGACGTACGCGAACGCATACTGGACGGGTGAGTGAGCACATCCAATAGTTGATAAAACTATAATAAGGTTTATGACAGGCCTGCTTTCATAAACCAGTTTAATTACCGGGGCAGACACCGTCTGGGCTTTCCCTTTTGCAATGTGCGTCTGTGTGTCTTGGTTACCACTCAGTGGGCCAATCAGCAGCCTTGCTTTCATGCCCGCGATTTTCGTCCTTTGTTTTGGTTCTGGGAGAGGTTCCGTGCTTTTACCTTTCTATTATACTGATCATATTTCTTATTGGCTTCATCGAGACGGGTCGCCTTCCTAAAAAATTCAGGTTCAGTTTATCAGTGCATTAATGATTTGGGTTTATGCTTTTGTGTTGAACTTAAGTAAGTATACCATATCTTGCCTGTTAGTCATCATTATTTATAATGGACCGCTCGTCTCACTCTCTTTTAAATCACCAAGGGGTATAGTCACTCGCTCTCAAATACCCAGCAACGACAATGCAAGTAACTACTCGAGCGTCAACTATTTTGTTCTACGAACAAAACTTTTCTTACCTTCGATATCACCATGATGTACTCATATTTCCCTTTCCAATATTAGTTTACACATCGTTGCATACATAACATATGGTGCGAATCTTGCCGGTCAGTATCATGTGAGGGCAACAGATTAAGTTTAGAATAACTTTGATATAGATAGCTATGCAATCAGAGTCTACCATATTTGGACAACTTCGAGCTATATCTCATATTGGGAACAAGGGAACAAATAAATAAATATGATGAGTAGGATGAATGGGTCACTTCATAACTCTTAGAAATGCTTTGTTTCAGAGCTAATTATGATGATGTTTTACATAATTATCTGTTACTTTGCTGTTAGTTTTCTAGCTACAATTGTCGTATTTCACCGCAGCTCCTCTCCGTGTAATATTATATTATTCATGTCAATTGCAGTACTTTGCTTGGGTACACTGTACTGGGGGTCAATACCGGACACACAACTTCTAGGTACTATGTATTTATAGGGATATCCTACATGAACATCTGGTACGTTTTATAGCTACAAGAGTTGCTGTTTTTCACACTGATTCTCTCCATATAATATTAAATTGTTCATTTTTCAATTGCAGTGCTTCACTTTATACACTTTGTATTGTGCAGTTCATACCGGACACACAACTTCATCAGCATGATCAGTGAGGGACGAATGGTCTAATTGAATGGCATAAGCAGTCAATCCGCTACAAGTATCCTAAGCATGAATTGGTGTATACAACATTTTTGCGTCACCTGTATATGTGATTTATCAACATTCTGGCACCCTTTCCACCATGTCAATCTGCGCTCTGGTAATATCCATCGATTGTTCTGTTTTTGCTCTTCTTTATTGCCGCCTGCTTGGCAGTGTTGATGCACATGCATGGTCACGCTAAAATATCTATACCTCGGTTATCTACTCGTTTATTTAAAGCATGCATATTTTATAGGAATGCCTTAACCATTGTTAGCACATCAGTAGGACATCTTATGCCAGTTGGCTCTGACTCTCTGAAACAATTGTGTGAAACTCTATATACATTCATAGACCTTGAATATGGGGACAAACATGTCTATTGAAATCCCATTGAAATGTTGTGTTGAGCTGATACTGTGTGCGTCTCGCTCACACCTGTATAACTACAAACTAATTGAGTACCATCTTGGATCAAGAGGTAAGGTAAACTATGTGAAATGTGAACATTATGTGAACATGATTTGCAATGTAAACATGATAAAATGCATATGAAATGAAAATTAAGTGAACATGAATGTAAACATGCCGAAAAGCATATGTAAATGTGTAAACATGCTGAAAAGCAATATGAAAACGTGTTATGTAATGATATGCAATGAAAAGCATATGAACATGTGTTATACATGTATTTGATATGAAATGTGAATAGGATTGTTAACACGCCGAAAAGCATATGAAAATGTGTAAACATGCTGAAAAGCATATGAAAATGTGTTATGTAATGATATGCAATGTAAACATGATGACAAGCATAATGTGAATGTGTTATACATGTATTTGATATGATGTGAAATGTAAACATGATGAAACTATGTGAAATGTGTAAATTATGAATGCAAACATGTTAAAATACTGAAAAGCATATGGAAATGTGCTAAACATGTAATGATATGCACTGTAAACATGCTGAAAAGCATTATGTTATACATGTAACGTTAATGCAATGTAAACATGATGGAACTATGTGAAATGTTAACATTATGTGAACATGTATAAATATAATTGATAGTAATAAACAATTAAAGATTAAAGAAAATAGGTAAGGTTTGGTTATTGGTTTCATAAATGAGTGGTTGGTCCACCACGTTACTTTTATATGCCATACACATATTCGTCATAAATGAAGAATACTCAGGTTGTATACCCAGGTTCTCTTCTTCTAATAACCTATTTAGGTCATGAATTGGTGTATACAACCTTTTTGCGTTATCTTATTACTCCAAACTCGTATAATACTGCTTCTGATGAAATCTATTGTTCAACTTGCTCCGACAAAAATCAAGAGGGAAAACTTGATTGGTGTAAATTTAGAGTCAGCAATTTATGTGCTCACTCTATTATTGCCATTCATTAATTAAATTGATACAATAAATTATCAGATTAGACAGATAGGACATTAACATATTTACATATGTTATCTTCCAGGGCATCTCTCTAGGGGTAAGGATTTCAGGTAGTTTCACAGAATCCTATCATATGTTGAATATCATAAATTTGAGGTTACAGTATACAATGTGTTTTAGCATAATGTTATCTCTCCAAGCAAATATCTCTAAGGGTAGGGATTGATAATCTACAGATCCCTGAAATCATGTGCTGAAAAAATGTATCTATGACTCATCTAATATAATAATGGTCCTTAGTCAATTCATTAGTTCAACCATCATTGTGTCATCTTATGAGCATATCAGGTGTTTATACATTAGGTTTAGGTAGTTTACTTTTCCAAAAAATTGATGGGTTGTTGATGAAGCGAACATGTCTGTTATCAATTTAAACAAGTATATTTCCATGACATATTTTAATATGCAAATAAGCATCGTCAAATGGACGATCAGTTCAATATAACTACATGTATGATAAATGTACTATCCAATGTATTATTAAGGTACTACTACATGTAGTGAAATATCCTGAATAAATTGAAACTATGTTAAATGTAATTCTACAAATGAATGAGGTAATTAAAATTACCAGTATAAATTCTAGTGAATCAACATGTGATGGCATAGTTGAAAATGAAAACTATGTTTAATTTAATTCTACAGTCGAATGAGGTAATTCAAATTACCAGTATAAATTTGTAGTGAATCCACATGTTGTGGCATAGTTGATAAATGAAAACTATGTTAATTTTAATTCTATAAATGAATGATGTAATTAAAATTACTACCAGTATAAATTGTAGTTAATCTACATGTGGTGCATAGTTGGAATTGAAAAAGAGTGCCAATTTGGGTGCTCAGTAAAGGTTAATAAAACTCGATGTAGCCGATGAGCAATACCTCCATATAGAATATAGCAATTCAAAAGTGCCGGGTGTACTTGTACATACTAATAGGACAATCATTCTAAACAGTTTCACCAACAAAATCGCTGGTCTCTCTATCTCCCGTTTGGGTTTATTAAAGTGGCAAGTTGTTGATGGGTAGTGAGTGTTAGGGCAATGTAATGGGTATGTTGGCTCATAGTGGAGTTACTGTTAAGTTATTTGTGTGGGGTGTGTGCTGTTGAGTTATGTTAGTTTCAATATTTTAGGCCTACCACTTCCATTTCATTATTTCGTCTCCCTCAATCGGTAGTGGTTCATCATGAATATTAGTTAATTCTGGAATATAAAATAATCCAATGTTTGAGAGTATTAAATTAACAACACTAATATGAACTCCAAGTTCGTTCAATTTGAAGCATACATATCAACCGTATCATTGAAGTATACATATCAATTATACCATTGACACTTGGTATGTTTCAGGGTGTGACACAACTGGTGACACAATCTATTAAAATGTCCAGTGTCGTTGACATTTACCTCTTCTGAGAGCTGTTTGTCTTTTTCAGACTCTTCTTGTTTGCATTTATCTCATATCTATATCAGCCGGAGTGGTGGAACTTCCGCTTTACATAAAAGACAGTTAGTTTGCAAGTACAATTCAAGATATTTGGGCTCAACACGTTTTCCATAACAATAAAATTAAATACAAATTGTGTTGTTATGCCTGTCGAAAATTATTTATATCCCGTACCAAAATTCAGGATTGAGGCCATTTTTTGTGAACACATTTGTTGACATTCCAAAAGTTCTTTATATTGTGTAAAAGGCTTTTATATTGGTATGCAATTATTCCATGATGTGATGATGTGTGCATACAATGTGAATGCATTACAAAGGTGTCCTATTGAATGTACAGTGAGGGATATTATAGGACGATACTATAGTTCGTTGTCAGCATGGCGAAGAAGACCACAGAACTCAGTAAGGACCTCTGTGTGTGCATATTGTGAATGTTTACAAATAGGGGAAAGGCTACAAAGCTATTTCGAAGCTATTTCAAGTGCCAGATTCCACCATTACAAGACGTTGAACTCAGTTAAACACCGGCCCTGCAGGACACGGTCGGAAGCCAACGTGTCCCCTTGACGAGAAAAGTAGTATTGAAGGTTAGCAACGAGCCAGAAATCATCGTCAATGCTCTTCTTAACCACCTTACTGAGTCTCGTTCCATAACAAGACGTTCCACCATATTCCACCAGAACAAGAAGTTACTCAGTTAAAAACCTCAAAGGACACGGTCGGAAGCCAACGGTGTTCCCTAGTTTGACAAGAAAAGTATGGTGACAGGCTGGTTAACAACAATCAACAGATCACCGTCAATGCTCTCCTGAACAACCTTGGTGAGTCTTTGTCCAATATATCATGACAGACACTCAAGCAGACATTGCTATTGTTGAATATTGGTGTAAAAGATTATTTAGAAATAGCAATTTCAGTTAGTCAGAGAAACAATTGTTTAGGATGAATTTATGTGATACCCATTTGGTTGATGGCATTACTTTGTACCGTAGCTAGTAATAGAGGGCGACACCACTTCCTCATGCATGCTACTCATTTTGATATTATAAAGAAATTCACAGCAATTATGATTCGTTTGAAAACAACTTAAGTGGGAAAGAAGCTGTTGTTTAGTATTAGTTGTGGAGTTAATCTATTGAGATTGGGGTAACTGACGATTTAAAAACAGCAATTTCAGTTCTTCAGTAATGTTATTGTTTAGAATGAATTAATGTGCTACCATTTGACGCCAGCAATAGAAGGCGACTTTCTTTCCTCATGTGTGCTACCCATTTTGATATTAGAAAGAATAGCAATTACAATTCGTTTGAAGACAAATAAAAACCACTATTTCATACAACTGTACACAGAATTGGCAAAAGTCTATTAATACTTGTGCAGTCATGTACGCAAACAATGGAAGGAATATTCAAGGACATGCCCATGCTAAGGGAACAGTGGTTTAAAATTCGCGCTACATGAAATTTGAAATGCAATTCGCCAGTGTGCAGTCATAATGGTGTATGTTACTTTAGGTGGGGGTGTGCTGACATACATGGGTGTACAAACAGGTATCGTGTTAAAGGCCTGCACTAATTCTAAATAAAAAAGAAATGTTTAAATAGTCAAGGCCATGAAAGGAAGTAGGCAGAAGCTGGTTGGATTAGCGTGTATGGATAATCAAGTATTGGCCAATCCGAAATCAGGTTTAATAAGAAATGTAACAATGCTGAAAATCATACAAGGACACGAAATAGTACTTTAAAACAAAGCTGTTTTAATTATACATGATACACATACTTCGGATTGAAATGTTCATTGTTGTACAACAATCAGGAGGCACTATATTTATAATTCAATAATTATTTGGAAATTTATGCTCTGTTGCACTGTACCCATTTTGATATGAGAAAGAAATTCACAGCAATTATAATTCGTTTGTAGACAAATTAAGTGGGAAAGAAGCTGTTGTTTAGTATTAGTTGTGGAGTCAATCTATTAAGATTGGGGCAACTGACGATTTAGAAACAGCAATTTCAGTTCTTTTTTAATGTTATTGTTTAGGATAAATCAATGTGCTACCCATTTGACGCCAGCAATAGAAGGCGACTCCACTTCCTCATGTGTGCTACCCTTTTTGATATTAGAAAGAATAATAATTACAATTCGTTTGAAGACAAAAAACAGGGAAAGAAGCTGCTGTTTAGTATTAATAGTTGTGTTATTCTATTGTTGAAGATTGGGGAAAAAGATGATGCAGGAATAGCAATTTCAGTTAGTCAGAGAAGCAAGTGTTTATGATGAATTAATGTGCTACTCATTTGATTGATGGCATTGTACTTTGTACCAAAGCCAGCAATAGAGGGCGACATAAATTACTCATAATATGCTACCCATTGTGATATTAGAATGAAATTTTACAGCAATTATAATTCGTTTGAAGACAAATAAACTGGGAAAGAACCTGTTGTTTAGTATTAATAGTTGTAATAATCTATTGTTAAAAATTGAGGTAAATATAATTTAGAAATAGCATTTTTTGTTCTTCAGAGAAGTAATTCTTTAGAATCAATTATAGTGCTACTCATTTGGTTGATGGTATTTTACTTTGTACCGTAGCCAGCAATAGAGGGCGACACCACTTCCTCATGTGTGCTACCCATTTTTATATTAGAAAGAAATTCACAGCACTTATAATTCGTTTGAAGACAAATGAAGTGGGAAAGAAGCTGTTAGTTATTATTAGTTGTGGAGTTAATCTATTGAGATTGGGGTAACTGACGATTTAGAAACAGCAATTTCAGTTATTCAGTAATGTTATTGTTTAGAATTAATTAATGTGCTACCCATTTGACGCCAGCAATAGAAGGCGACTCCACTTCCTCATGTGTGATACCCATTTTAATATTAGAAATAATAGTAATTACAATTCGTTTGAAGACAAATAAACAGGGACAGAAGCTGCGGTTAAGTATTATTAGTTATGTTATTCTATTGTTGAAGATTGGGGGAAAATATGATGTAGAAATAACAATTTCAGTTAGTCAGAGAAGCAATTGTTTAAGATGAATTAATGTGCTACTCATTTGGTTGATGGAATTGTACTTTGTACCAAAGCCAGCAATAGAGGGCGACATCAATTTCTCATGTGTGCTACCCATTGTGACATTGGAAAGAAATTCACAGCAATTACAATTCGTTTGAAGACAAATAAACTGAAAAAAGAACCAGTTGTTTAGTATTAATAGTTGTATTGATCTATTGTTGAAAATTGAGGTAGATATGATTTAGAAATAGCTATTTTTGTTCTTCAGAGAAATAATTATTTAGGATCAATTAATGTGCTACCCATTTTGTTGATGGCATTTTACTTTGTACCGTAGCCAGTAATAGAAGGCAACACTACTTCCTCATGTATGCTACCCATTTTGATATTATAAAGAAATTCGCAGCAATTATAATTCGTTTGAAGACAACATAAGTGGGAAAGAAGCTGTTGTTTAGTATTAGCTGTGGAGTTAATCTATTGAGATGGGGTAACTGACGATTTAGAAACAGCAATTTCAGTTATTTAGTAATGTTATTTCTGAGATATGATTTCGTTATGAACAAATCCAATAAAATGTGAATGTAATGCTCACAATTTAGTTACGTTTCACTGCTAAACTAGCAGCTTCGTCAGACTGGCAACTCTGTCTGGAGGCAACAGGAATTAGGGATTTCCTGTTGCTGGGAACCGCCGTTGTAGAGGGCGTAATTCCGACGAGTTGGAGGTATCACCGGTATCCCTCTCAGCCCAATTACGCGGACAAAGTTCTTCTTAGTTGCTCCAGACCTTGCTCAACTCGCGAGATAAGCAGAGATAATTGCTGGTGTGCAACGTGGAAAAAATGCAGCAACATCATGACAACACAGACGCCAACAGAAATATGCGGTAAATAATGTGACAGCACTCAAGCAAGCAATCACCAAGTTTACAAATCCCTTCATAGATGAATATGACAAGATCATCAATATAGTAACCAAAGCTGTGATGCCCGACATCCCACATGACATCAGCAACAGAACGCATATTGGAGACAAGTGCTTTGCTCAATTCGTGGAAGATAGAATCAAAACAAACAATGTTTTACGTTTGGGCCGGCTCCAATGAAAAAAGTTAACCTCCAGATCTGGTCCTCAAGCGGTATGAAATCAAGAACAAAGTGTGAAGACAAAATCGTGGAACTCAAAGAAGACAGAGCATTGTTTGCTCGTATGTTGGTAGTATCCAAGAAAAGAGATATTGATCTGAATGAGCGAATCTGTATAGGTACCTATTATTTTTCAGTTGTACCAAGAGCATTGTTTGCTGCAGACTCCTTTACACCGCATCAAAGAGTGACTTGATGTCCATTCTAGAGAGCCTGCCAGATGAGGAGGCAACACCTCAGGAAGATAGTAACCATATGGACAATCAATTTGGAGATAAGCGTGTTGCAGTCATTGATGCCATGTCAGATCTACAAAAGTTGGACAAGCCAGAGAGTATCAAGACCTGTTGCGACTTAGCAGATCAATTCATTGAACGATACTGTCAGTAATATAGTGACTGCAATGATGTTCACTTGGTTTTTGACCGTTATGACACTGGCATATCCTTGAAAGCTTCGACCTGTGAAAGACGTTTATGTGGCAAACATGCTGTGGCGTACTATATTACTGATTCAACATCAATCGTCAGCAATTACTTGCCCATGTGTCCACGAAAGATGCATTAACGCCATACTTGACTGAGAAGTTGTTGGCACATGCAGTTCACCAACAGAAAGTCTCTCGTAGTTGCCAGGCAGAATCTAGCAAGAGCTACACACAGAGAAGCAACTGATCTTTCGAGTAGTACGTCATGAAGAAGCAGATACCAAGATAAGTTTGCATTCTGTCGATGCTTCAGCAAATGGTGTTACATCTCTAGATATTCATTCACCAGACACAGATGTACCTGTTCTTGCAATCAGAAGATACCCTCGTTTATGTCCAAATACATCTATAACAGGAGTTGGTCAGAAACATAGAGTGATACCGACCGATTGAGCCTATCTACGCTGTTACACTGTTAGAACGGTTGGGCAATTATTTAGCGTTGGGTAAACTATGAACAACCCCGTTGTTTAGTAAATAATATTAACCAACTGTTGGTGAAGTTTTTTCCCAACGATTGGGTAATTAGCCAAAACTTTACCCAACCGTTGGGTAATTAGCCAACATTTTACCAAACGTTGGTCATTATTTACCCAACAACGGGGTTGTTCATAGTTTAACCAACGTTGGGTGAATTGTTTACCCAACGTTCTTGCAGTGTATGGGTCTAAGAAAGCCTCAGCACTACCAGGGTTCCATGCAATATCAGGGGCAGATGTTACAGATACATTTTCTGGAAAAGGAAATACCACATGCTGGAAAGTACAGTACTGCAGGAGCTTGATGAACATGATAACATAGTAAATGCCTCGTCAATGCTGGGGATCAACGATGAACAACAAAGTGCTTTATCCTGATATTGAAGCATTTGTTCCCAACCGTTGGGTAATTAGCCAACATTTTACCAAACGTTGGTAATTATTTACCCAACAACGGGGTTGTTCATAGTTTAACCAACGTTGGGTGAATTGTTTACCCAACGTTATTGCAGTGTATGGGTCTAAGAAAGCCTCAGCACTACCAGGGTTCCATGCAATATCAGGGGCAGATGTTACAGATAAATTTGCTGGAAAAGGAAATACCACATGCTGGAAAGTACAGTACTGCAGGAGCTTGATGAACATGATAACATAGTAAATGCCTCGTCAATGCTGGGTATCAACGATGAACAACAAAGTGCTTTATCCTGATATTGAAGCATTTGTTTGCCAGTTGTATATTACCAATACAGACATGTCAGGTGTAGCAGATGCAAGGTGGTGGCTCTTCAAGATGAAGAAAGCCCAATCAGAGGGATTACCTCCAACACAAGCTGCTCTACAACCTGCGATCCTGAGAGCTCATTACCAAGCCATGATTTGGAATAACGACATCATCGCAATTAAATCATCATTATCCGAACCACAGGGTTTTGGGTGAACCTTGAAAGATGGCAACTATACACTAGTCATGACTTCTTTGCCGGCAGCCCCGCAATCAGTACTTAATCTGATAAAGTGTTCCTGTTCAAAGACATGATGTTCATCAAACCATTCCAAATACAGAAGGAATGGACTGATCTGCTCATATCTTTGTAGCTGTTGTGAAGCCTGCACATCATGTGACAATTTAGGAGACACAGTAATTTTATTTGAGGAAGTTGAGAACAGTGACTCTGCTGAGGATGAGCTAGAATGTAGGTGGTTACTGTATAACACTACAATTTCGCATCACACATTTTATTTTGCAAATTTCAAATTACTGTTATTTTAGCGGAAATTTAATTTTGCGAATCTATAAATGTTACTGTTACTTTCAATGCAAAATGTTCAGTTTCGTCAGTATCTAATTTTGCGAATCCACATCCCTCGCAAAATTATGTGGTTTTACAGTATCTTACATTAGTTTGTAAATGAGCCAAATCCAAATCTAGTCATCATTGCGAGGGACGGAATGGATGTTTTCGATTGTCCTTTTTTCAGTCAGAAACCTAGACACCAAAAGTATATCAGTCACATGAATAACAATCCAGTGTACTCCACAAAAAAAGGAAAAAATGTATGCAAAGATCATGCATGTTGCCAAAGCAACACATTTTATTGGCGCAAGGGATGGAAATTGCGAGAGGGAAGGGAAATAATTTTCCAATTATCATGCCAAGCTGTGTAACTGTACACTTTGAGTATATACGGAATGACAAAGCAACCAATATACTTCAATATCAATGGGAAAAATTAAAGACACAATGAAGCAAATTGCAATGGCAGGTTGGCAACTCAATTTTAAAATGCGAGGAACAGAATTGTTGATTCCGTCCCTTGTACTTACTGCATCGCAAAAGGTTTGGTCACATAACTCACAGAATCATACATTTGTTCAACTTACAGGACTCATACAACGTATCCAAAATATCTGGGTCCAAAATGTTATGTGCCGCTGAAGTCACAGTGGTTATGCACTACGCTACCGGGGTAAGGCTCACAAAACTACATTTTCTGAGCCCATATGTTCTTGTCGTTTGATTGCGCAATGAGATAGATTGGAGAATGGTGTCCACCAGCCCAGTGATTCTGTTGGATTTGATGGGTTACAATGGTTATAGAAACATGAAAAGGGTAACATTTGTGTTTGTGTTTTAATATATTTACAGGCAAATGTGATGTTAAACATGATACAGGAAGGTAAAGAGGAGAATAAACCAGGGACAAGTGGTGCTAATAATAATTCAAATTTCACACCCATGACAGGTGAGTTAATGAAATATCACAGTGATACTTTGCACTCAAGATTAAGATGTTGAAGAACAATCTAGTGATTTTTGTGTATGATTAATTTGGTGATTAAGATTTGCCGTCAAAATGTTTTATGTAACTTCTAATGAGACGATCTTAATATAAACCATGAATATAATGTACAGCATGTCCCCTGAAAATAAACTGCCTTCAAAAATGTTGAGAAAAAAGCCGATGACTTTCTGAATAAAGCACACCGCCTCTCCATATTTAAGATAATGTTATGCAGATCTCTTAGATTGGAACTGATATTTCTACTCATAAAACTTTTCTTAACCCTAACCTTATCCTCAACCAACCTCTACCTAAAGCAACTCAACGCTGATCTCATTGCCCAATCAACTCCAGCTAAGCTATGTTCATTCAGAAACTTAGTTTTCCAAAGCGATTCCCTGTTGATGATGTCGGACCGGCCCGCAAATAACCAATCAGGTTCAATAGATTCCCGGTGTTAGTGACAACAAGAAAATAAAGGGTCCATTTACCTCCGGGTTAGTCTCTTGTAAATAAATGAAAGCTAGTTTTTATTTGAAACAAGCGCCCAGTTGAAATTGTCAATGTCTCATATTTGCATGTACATACCAGGGTATAATCTGTATCAAAAACTAGCTTCTTCCTGATCAACTTAAAATAGCTATCTGTTCACATCAAATTTCCATGAATCAGGACCTTTTTTCCTTCTAAAGTAGCTCACACTGAAAAGACAAAGTTCACCAACCCCCTAATTTGGCCTATTGGTTCTTTGATAGTGATATTCCCAAAACAACCTACAAGAGTGTTGGGTTAATTAAACCTTTTTTAAGAACAATGTATTGTTTCTATTGATTGTTTAGCTGACAATTCGGATGATGAAGGTGATGTTTCTGAAGAGGAGCAGGAAGGGGTAACGCCAAGTACGTTCTTATACTAATTATTTGTAATTGTACTAACTGGTCTCATATCAGAAAATGGACAATGGTGGTACTCCGTCATTAAATATATGATCATAAAGTAATAGCGATGATTAAGAATAATGATGACCTTTATTCATGATTTAATATCTTTTATGGCTGACTATTTTGATCTAGAACTTAAAATCATGAAGCAAACAGAATAATTGCTTTAGCTAAGTAAACATTAGGCATAAGGCTTATGAACCTTCCCTAACTAACTAGTAAAACATTATTGGGATCAGGATAGCTGGGATTGAATATAAATTGTATAGATATTTAGAATACAATAATTTTACCACTTTGTTTTTGATTTTAGGAATTCGCCTGGATGATCACGTAATACTGCAATTGGCCCACGAAACAACAACGTGCTTCTTTGACTTAGCAGACGCATTGGGTTTTGACTCGGAAGATTCTACAGCTATATTTCGGATGACAAGAAGATCCGAGAAGCCTGATACGTATATGGTGCTAACTACCTGGTTAGATCACAGGGCAACTGATGACTTTATTAATCAGCTGGCTGTGGCCTTAAGGAGTATCGGTAGACCAGATTTGGCTAATGGCATCTCCAGGTAATATTATTATCTATGCAACTGGGGAAAGAAAGAAAAAACCTCAATCTTTTAGTTTTCTACCAGTATGTAACATAGGTGTTGGAAGAACATGCATTTTTTTTTGTGTAACCCTATCATTTCCCATTAACCTGTCAGAGATATTAGGCTATTTTATTGGTCTAAAAATATAATTTTTAGCTGTTTTGCTATATCTGTTGATCTCATAACGTATAGGCTGTAGCATGTATTTCCGCAGTTTTATATGTATATTTATGTGCATCTTATAAGCTACGTACAATAGAATGTGCCTCTATGTCACATTAGCACTTCAAAGTGGTGATCGCCCATCCATCCAGTGGCTCAGTCCAAGTGGCAGGGAGAACACATTTTTGTTATTATTTGACCTTTTTCCCCTCCTGAGTCAGTTCCTAATTGGCAGAAATTGTGAGGCTTGTATTTATCTGCATGCAAAAAGAATTCCAGCTGTCTCACACATTGGTTTATTGTAAACCAATGGGCAATTGTATATGATGTGCATGCATCTTACACACTCATGCCAATATATGCATGCACCAGTAGGATTCCAGCTTGCCTGCAGATAAATGAGTGTCACATAATTTGACAATTTGGAATGAATTACTCTATAAGCAAACATTACTAACTTAATTAGGTTTAAGACACCACATGCTTTGTAACTCTTTGATGCTGATGAAGTTGTGTGAAAATATTTCCTGAATATCAATCAAGATATTGCTTTTTATAGGCTCTGCTTTGTAATAATTGAGACAAGTCAAAGTTTTTGGAATCAAGTGAAAATATGTGGGAAAGTTTTGAATTAATGACTGTCAAACGATCTTTACAGATAAGTGACCACACTGTGCAATACACTTTTTGTAGTCTGTTGTAGACAAGGAATAGGTTATGTCATTTCCATGTGCAATCTTTTCAAAAAGGTTCTATTAGAGTAGGCAAGCGGCACCTTACTTTAAGAGCTCTTTCAAAGCCACTATCTTTGTTCAGTGGTAGACAGTCCACCTGACTGTCCACCTGACAGTCCACCTGACAGCTTTTTTCAGAGCCACTAATTTTCTTTCACGATGGAAAGGGCACCTTCTTTCATATCAACCTATTCTTTTTTCAGATCCACCAATTTCTTGCAAGTAGGAAAGGGGAACCTACTCTCAAATCATAGGGCAAGTGGCAGCCCAAATGATGATAACTGTTTTGCAAATAATTATTTTGGTCCTTTACAAATACACTGAGCCAAAAAAGAAACTTATAAAATATTAACAGATCACCATAGGGTCAGTGCGCATTTCTCTTGTGTCATTGAAGCAAACAATTGGTTATTGACTGCCATTTGAAGCAATACATTGCAGTAATATTGTATCCAAATTTGGTACATTTTCATGCACAGAATTTTATTTGGTGATCTGTTAAAATTTTATAAGTTTCTTTTTTTTTATAAGTTTCTTTTTTTTGCTCAGTGTATATGTTGAGGTTAGCAATTAACAGGTTCCTCTAATCTGCACTGGCTAATAGCTGCAAATTGCAATAAACATTGGTGTTTTTTTGGGGGGGGGGGGGCGAAGCCACCCTTATAGCATGTTATTGCAAAAACTTACACATTTGGGTCTTTCTAGACATAAGTGGGGGCCGCCATGTTTGTAGTCTTTGTAAATTACATGTACCTATGCAGTTAATTTCAACAGTCATGCAGTCTGTGATGGAGTCAAAGCTATATTTTTTGTTTAGCCTTGATGATTCAATCAGAGAGATGTTATTAGACTCCCAACAGAGAGACATAATAGCTTATCTTGTTTGACTAAGGAGAAATCTCCCAATTGTTGTGGGGTTGTTTAATAAATCAGAAAATCTTTGAATAAATGGTGAGTTGTGGCTGTCATATATACCTAGATTGTTCTTCAGATGGTGTCCCCCCCTTCCATGCACACAAATCAACTTTATTGGTTTCCTGTACTATTTTTAGACTGTTGATTTGGGTGGTTTTTTTTGAATTATCGAAAATACATACACCATTTCCATGGTATTTTGTTTGGTATGCAACAGAAAATGGTTACAAAACATGCTTCTTTCTCTTGGATCGCCCCCATTCCATTTCAATGGAATTGTTATTATAAGTCAGCTGTGACATAATGATGTTTCAGCTAAAGTTTTAAATTCACCCATACTCTCTTTAAACTATTCTTGGGCCTTGAACTTTGTTAACATGTAATACTAGAAGTAAGTACAAGTCTAATTTATGTTATTATTCAATCTTTCTTATATAGTTTGGGTGAACATGATGAATCTGGCGATGATGATGAGGAGGAAGTTAAAGTCTTAGTTGAAAATGGGGAAAAGAATGCAGCACCATCAAAAGGCAAAGCAAAAAGGTAATATAACTGCATATTCATGAAAATTAATTAAATAGAATCACCTGATCTTGATTTGCAATTGACCATTATGGAATATATTTAACTACCAAACACTTTCAGTAACCCTGACCCTAGAAGTATAGGAGTGGGTCTGGACTGAAGAACAGGGAGGGGTTAAATGAAGGACTAAAACAATTATGTCTTTCCAGGGAATTGAACCCTGGTTAACAGGGTGACAGGCGAGTGATGTAACAACCACACCACAAGCTAATACGCATTTACACACGCACGCATGGAATATAGTGGAATTACGTCAAAGGTATTATGACACAGACTATACTTGCACGAGATATTATGTTTTGACTTGGATGTTCCATCCCAAATTGTTTTGAATTTTAAGACCTAGTAATTTCATGTGATCGACAACTTGCAGGACCTCACCACCAAGAGAAAGTTGTGGAAGCTGGACAGGGTTTTTCAAAAAAATAACGTGCAAACATGACATTTGGTTGGCTTAGGCAACATATCGTTGACCTCATTCAGATGATGTTGAAGTCGATGAGTGTTAGTTTTGGAGTTATTATATAGTTTCTGCCAGGGAGAGATCATCAACAAATTTCCATCGATCAGAAGCAGTTTCAGTGGCGTCATTGACCATAACAGTAAAGAAACCGGGTATTTTCAGTATTGTTATGCGGCACCAGTGGGGTGCACTCCGCAAGAATGCAATTGTTAATATTTTATTTCAACCAATCTTATAGTTGGGATGAAGATGGGCAGTCTAGTGAAAATGGTGAACCTGGCAAGGAGGAGGAGGAAGTTAATGCTGGGGATAAGGATGATGCACCAATTGCACCAACAAAAGGCAAAGCAAAAAGGTACATATATGTAACTGCATATTTATGAAAGTTCATGAAATAGAATAACCTGATCTTGATTTGCAAATTTTGGCCAATTACGGCCTTTGTTTTACAACAGAAGAAACGTCCTTTCCTGTATCTATTGTACGAAAAGTAAATGTCTTAACAATTATATGAATTTGTCACAGATTAAATGACATGGCCTACCCCACAGATTCTCAGTCACCTCAGATTGATTGTATTTGATTATTTTATCCTATGATCTAAATCAGTATTGCTTAACTTTTTATTTAAAAAAAATAAATAAATAACAGTTTTAAAGGAAAAGGGATGGCCTAAAGTAATAGAAGATCAACAATAAATAGTTTCTTGTTACATATTTAATGAAATTACAGATATGATGATTACTAAATCAGTTATTATACTCTAAATTTTGCAACCTTTTTGAGAAAAACTGATTGTGCAGTGATTATATCCTAGAAATTCCATCTTCTATGAACATATTATTGAATATTTTCGCTATACTCTGTTTGGCCATCTCGAGACAGTGACGTAACTGAACAGGCGCAGCTTTTACGCACGCGTGTGTATCTTCCGCCTTTCAACGCTCGTGTTTGTACGCCAGCGCCGCGAGTATGCGCGCGCGTTATGTGATGCAATTAGTAGAATACGCGGTTACGTCACTGTCTCGAGATGGCCAAACAGAGTATAGTAACGATGTTGCATGTGTTCATTTCATAGTTCTCCTTCATAAATTCATGTTTGTTGCATGTTACGATCATCACATGTCATACAAAACTCAATAAATCGAGACAAGTCCAACTCTACACAGTAAAATCTCATAGACATTTGCTTCATTAATATTCATGAGCTCATTACAGCTATTATTGCGCTATTGGAACATTTTCTCTCATCTACACCTCTGAAAAATGCAGTATTTTAATAATTAATTGTTATATTCACAAATGCAATATCCTATAAGGATGTACAGTCCTTATATATAAAAATGCCTAAAACATGGTAATTTTCTGAGGAGGTAATTTGAATTTTCAAGAAAAACCTGAGATTTAAAAGATAATCTGATATTTTGGTTTACATATCAGTGATCCAGTATACGACAGAGAACCTCAAAGTTTGTCTGTATTTGGCACGAGGCAGCACAGGGCCCTGGCCGGCTTTAAAATTACCGCGACAATGATTTGCATTCCATAATACAATAAATATGTTATGTACACTTTTGCGAAGGTCAATCGATATCTTTTTCCATCAGTTGTGCTATGTTATTCGAACAGCATAGCCCAACGGCCTATACCACCTTACTATGCAAACCGTACTTACTGCCAGATGGGTTTTAATTGGGCGATCGCCCGTGATATCTCTATCTTTCACATATTCAACTCCCATTCATAAAAGAATGCGCTAAAAGGGTGATCGATTCTAGTCTAACAAAGAATTCGAACAAGTCCATTCAAAATAATTGTATGTTGGATCACGCGGTAACTTATTATTGTGTGATGAATATTTTCTAATAGCGTAGGCCAGGCTTGGCTAGTCTCAAAGTTCTCTAAACGGACCTGACAAGCCGTCTCGCTAGGGGGTGTCACAACTTTGAGCATTTTTCTAACTAAAAAATGGGAAGATTACAATTTAACCAGCCATTTTACCAAGATGATTTCAATTGTGTATACAAAATGTATGGTGTGCTTTGTGTTCACTTCATGTCCACCAGTTTAATGTGTTTATAACCCATGTTCTATGTACACATTGCAATATGACAGAATACCCCTGTACACAAAATTGTAATTGCTGCTGCCAGTTTCAGTTCGAGCATTTTGCTGGTTCCCAGTACGCGACAGGTATCATTCTACAACCAAAACTAATAAAGTTTTGTTTCGAAAATATCAGCTTTTTGGGGAAATTCCAGTAATGAGCATTGCAGATTCCTGTCATAATAATATTACGTGGTTGCATTTTGTAAAATAATGTAAAAATAATGATTTGTTGGAGATGATTTTCGCAAGCAAGGATATCCCATAGCGCTATAACAGCGATAGTGAGCTCATGAATATTAATGAGGCGAGAATTGCATGGGAATTCCCCATAGCGAAAATAGCGACCTCTGAAAGATTTTTTTTGTTGAAAAATGTGTAGGCTACAAGGTCAAGTAAAGATGAATTTATGAATGAGAAGATATCCAGGCACCTATATAAATAGGATTGGACCTTGATATGGGTAAAATTACAAGACTAATTGGAGAATAAGCTCTCTCGATGGTGTGCGCAATCAATTCTGGGCGGTAGTGTATGTGATGACATGTACTCATGTAAGCTATTGTCTCTTGATTTGATTGGAAATTGGTCATCCATTGCATCAAGATAGAAATGTTTAGGCAAGCTGGAGCAGCAGGGCCAGCCATATCAAATACTTGTAGTCACTGTGAACCCTCTTTACGTTCAAAAACAGTTAAATATTTAGCAATTCCCTAGCCTACACAATAATTTGTTTCATATTAAATTGGATTCAGTATGCCCCACTTCAACACTGTATCTTAAAAAGTTTAAATTAACATGTCAACAAATGTAGGATTCTACATATCATTTGTAAGTCTTCATGCTGCCCCTCTAAGCTTGGGAATGTTGTAATTTACCCTGTTCTTCAATTCCTAGTTAAGAATTTTAGTGGTTTCGATCCAAATCACTTCACATGATTGTTATAAATGTAATACCGTTAAACTTCATCTATAAGCACCCATTGACTAATAGTTAATAAGCAGAGAATAGATAAAAAGGTATGAGCGCCCTCTTTTGATCTAGAGAAATTAGCACGAATTTGTTTAGTGTATTCGATATTCAATAATATAAAGTTGTATTACTATCTAAATAATTTCATGGACAGACGAATTGCTCAGTTGGTAAAGCGCCCGGTAAAGCGTCAACTTCAGTATCACGAGGTTGGTGGATCAATTCTCAACTACACCTTTTGCAATTTCTTTTGAAATCCAAGTGATATAGAAATTAATGCAAACTTGAATGTAAAATTATTACTCAATTATACTAGCTTTATTGTTATTTTTCAAAAAACAAGCGCATAATTAATTTGATTGTATAAAGTAATGATCTTAATAGTCCAACCTTTTTATGAGCTAAAACACATTTATACTACAAATTAACCACAGCAAAATGTATTCATTGGCTTATTTTAAATGTTTCACACAGTAATCTTAAACGTTTCCTTCATCATGATTTAAGGGCAAATTATGATGATGCATATTAGGTTGGTAGATCAAGTTAAGCAACAAAACGAAAGTAACTATGCAAACCACTATAATCCTGGTCTCACAGGATAATAATTGAATGGCTATTAAATCAATTTATTTTCAATAAGATAGAGGGCCGTCCATTTATACCGACCCATCAATCATACATGTAGTTATAAAACAGTATCTGACATAGCACTCCCGTTTAGATCAATTGGTAAAGCCAGCGCCAACAGTTTGGGCTAGGGCAATTGTGATCGCAGGTTCCAGATGGCAATACCTGGTTCGAATCTCACTTCAAGACTTCTTCTTTTGGAAAGTTTATAAATATTTACGGTGTATATTAAATTCTTAACTTTGTTTTTACCATGAATAAATAGTGAATCTATCTTCGTCTTTAATGTGGGTTTTCCCTCTTTTTTTCCCTCTCTTTCTACTATTTTTAATTTTAATTTTAATGTTATCACAATCGTTTATAAATAGTACAAACATTTAAATCAACCTCAACGACTTAGTATTTTTGTGAAGACATGCATGGATGGAGTACAATGAGACAATACGTTGATTACAATTCACTGCTTTTCAGTTCAGCTACTTATGGTATTTTGTTAAGTTGTGGTTTTTGTGAGTAGTTGGCCATTGTTGGTTCTAGATGACAATTCCTAATTGAGTTTATAGAGACACATACATGTACATGTACATGTATATGGTTCACAGTTGATCGATACAAGCATTAGCTTCATGATACAAGCATGTAGCATGTCTATCGAATTTGGGGCAGAGGACTTCTTTAGTGATATAGACCATGAAGCTTCATGTATAGACACAGTTTCGTAATTCTAAAACTAATCCGTTATAAATCAATAACACGTGGCCACTATACTACCATTTACATGAATGTAATGCATGACCTTCAATACCACGTGAGCTGCTCAAACTATGACATGTTCATTAGGCGTGCAATTTAAAGGCAATCCGTCAAACGTGTGTATTATAGTTCCGAAAAACTTAAACAGACTTAAAAAGATGGATGGTGCCGTAAATAAGTCCTTCGCGTGATTTCTTTTATTATTTTCCACTCAGTTTTGTTTTATTTGTTTTGTGCTTTGTGTTTCTCCAAGAATAGGTATGGCACAAACGTGTAATATCGCGTTTCGAATCAATGAGAACAACAGGCAAACAGTCAAAACGTTATTGACTGGCCATGGCTTGCGTGTCCAGTTTGATTAAATTTTGTTTCATTTAAAAAATATATATATAAAAAAACCAACGTAAAAGATAGATTCCTTGTTCATTCATGATAAAAATAAAACACTGTCAAGAATTTGAAAATTATGACCTTTCCAAAAGAAGAAGTCTTGAAGTGAGATTCGAACCAGGTATTGCCATCTGGAACCTGCGATCACAATTGCCCTAGCCCAAACTGTTGGCGCTGGCTTTACCAATTGATCTAAACGGGAGTGCTATGTCAGATACTGTTTTATAACTACATGTATGATTGATGGGTCGGTATAAATGGACGGCCCTCTATCTTATTGAAAATAAATTGATTTAATAGCCATTCAATTATAATCCTGTGAGACCAGGATTATAGTGGTTTGCATAGTTACTTTCATTTTGTTGCTTAACTTGATCTACCAACCTAATATGCATCATCATAATTTGCCCTTAAATCATGATGAAGGAAACGTTTAAGATTACTGTGTGAAACATTTAAAATAAGCCAATGAATACATTTTGCTGTGGTTAATTTGTAGTATAAATGTGTTTTAGCTTATGAAAAGGTTGGACTATTAAGATCATTACTTTATACAATCAAATTAATTATGCGCTTGTTTTTTGAAAAATAACAATAAAGCTAGTATAATTGAGTAATAATTTTACATTCAAGTTTGCATTAATTTCTATATCACTTGGATTTCAAAAGAAATTGCAAAAGGTGTAGTTGAGAATTGATCCACCAACCTCGTGATACTGAAGTTGACGCTTTACCGGGCGCTTTACCAACTGAGCAATTCGTCTGTCCATGAAATTATTTAGATAGTAATACAACTTTATATTATTGAATATCGAATACACTAAACAAATTCGTGCTAATTTCTCTAGATCAAAAGAGGGCGCTCATACCTTTTTATCTATTCTCTGCTTATTAACTATTAGTCAATGGGTGCTTATAGATGAAGTTTAACGGTATTATATGTGTTTGTTATGTTTTTTACATTGTTCTAGAACTACACCATTGATACGACAGTGCCCATTGTGCAGTAAGACTTTTCAAGAACATTTGAGTGGTCACTTGATCCGTACACACAAATTAACCAACAAAGCCAATATAAATTCAGTCTTGAGTGAGACAAGATACCGGTAAGAATGTTTTTCTTCATCATTTTCTTCTGTATTTATTTGTAAAAATGTAATCATCTTCACTAGCAATCTAAAATATTACGCCATGTATAAAGTTTGAACTAAAATTATAGTCCATTTTCTTAAGGGGGATTCTGTGTGCATTGAAAAGACCCTCAGTTTTATACTCTGCACTGAAATAGGCCTATATCATCACACATACCAAAACAAGTGTGGTAGACAATTGACATAGAAAAACTTCATTTTCCCAGCAACAAAATTGTACCAACCAAATCGTCTATTGCCATTCCAAACCAGGCAAGTGTCCGTGCCAATTGGAGAACAGAAACAAAGCTTGTTTAGAAAGACAACTGTGACGAAAACAGAGGTATTGATCTGAATTGCCGATCATTCAATGAAAAGAAAAGTGTTTTTTAAAAAAAAAGATGTTTAAAAAAAAAAGGGAAGAAATTTCAATTTTTAAAGCCATGTGTGAATTTGATTTGAAATCCTCGGTTGTTGTTATGGCCATTTAGAATTGTCCCGAAGGGGCATCCTCAGATCATACAACAACCTCTGATTCAGGGATAACATTCAGGCCCAAAGTATTCAAAACAAATTCATGATAAACTATAATTTACAGCATTTGCCAACACTGTACAGTATATGCTGTTATATCAATTGTGATAATTATCTCAATATTTTTAATAATTCTTTCAGTGCAAGATCCCACGAAGAAGAAAAAGAAAAGAGGATAAGGAAAGACTGACTGCCCGTTTAAGGACACTTGCGGGTTGAAGGCAGTTAAACGGCTTGACAAACATTTGCAAGGACCGCACCATAGTATAAAGGTAGGGCAGACTTTGAAGCAGATTTGTTTATGCTCACATAACTTATCCACTCAGTTGACATCATATTAGCCAATATTTTACAAACAACCACATCAAAAGATATTGGTGTAGTGGTATGACAATATAAAACAAACTTCTTCTGTTCTGTTGTATGGGTTTCAGAAAATGTGTCAAAGTATAGTTGTTATTCTGTAGCCCACCTACCCCTAAGATGGTGCTAAGTTGTGGGAAATTTGCATAAGCAGTTCCATTGCTGCATACTTTGTTTGCATGGTAAATATTACATTGAAACTCTACTCACTGTCACAAAAATGGGAACGTGTGATCCACACTGCTGCATTTGAGCGACTGTTATACAAAGTTCTACTATGCGTTCATCAGATGTACTATTCAAAGAACAAAAGCATTAGTTAGCAATATCATAATTTAATTGGAAATTTAATATGAATTGGATAAGCAGACGCATTCTAAGCATTTTCTCTGTTCATCAACCAACTACACTAGGGTCAATATTCCTGAAAGTTACCTTTCCACAGACGACAGCCTTTTATGTTATCGGTCCCTGGCTATGGATCATGTTACCAATCAACATAAGAGAAGCATGTTCCATTTGTGTATTTAAGAAACAGTTCAAAACACATCTCTTTTCTAATGAATTTTATTTGTTTTCCTTTTCTTTTTCGTATTACTTGTTTCTTTCCCTGCCCTGCCACTAGCAGTAGTTTATAAAGGTAGCTGTTCTGATTGCTGGCCTGATTTTCAACTTTATGTTTTCTATTTTACATGAAAGGTCATCCTTTAAATTGTAGCATTAAAAGTTTGAATTGCATAACTCTAATGGTTCTTATTTTAGAAGAACAAGGTCACATGATATTTGCCCACTGAGTACATGTAGTACACAAACTGGCGTGTGGTTAACCACCTTTGGCAGCCTATAATTCACCACATTTTAGCCTATAACTTCTAAATGGACCATTTCTGGCCCCTAAGAATTTAGACACATAATGAGAACAATATGGGGATTCTTCTTGAAACAATATCATAGCCCCAAAAAAGTGATCAGAACATATACCTTTAAAGCGCTTAGATCTTGTTATTCACATTAAGCGCTTTATAAGTATGTATTTGTATGTATGTATGTATGTGCACGCCCTTTCAAAATTATGAACTTTGAACAGTTTGATGACTGTATTTGTCAAACTACCACAATTTTACAAATCTCAAGAGAAGAGAGTATATTCATCAACAGCATTCCTATTTTAAATAATTTATTATATAAAATCTTCCTACACCTAGCTGGAATTGATCATGGTACAAAGTATTATACCACTGTGAAATTTGATAATTGAATCATTCATTCCATAATTTAATATTTTTGGTTGATAACATAATTAACCGTATCAACAAAGGAAATGACATGAGGCATGTTTATAAAGATCCACCTTAATAGTCCTTTGTTTTTCAATCAATGTTTTATGTGTTATCATACAGCCCAATTCAGCAGAATACAGACGACTGTGTAAGCAGCCCGAGAGTGAAACAACGTCACCAAAGAAAGGAAAAAATCCAAGTACTCCTGGTAAGAGAACTCAATAATTTAATGTCAAACTAAAGGTATCTATTGTTTGTACACACTGCAATCTATGCATCAGTTGTTATTATTACCAGTCTTTAACACCCAATTTTATATTCATGCTGTGCTTGATGAGTCAACTTGACTATTTTTTCCAGATGCAGCTATATTGGAGGAGTTTAAACAAGAATTAATCGGACGAGGCGGTAATCCCAAAGGTGCTTGTCAAAGACAGAATGAAGTGTCGTCTTTCCTAAACGCATGTTGTGGCCACCAGGTCCCCAGAGTCAAGGCGATATACATCGTAGACAACATTACAGCGTAAGTATTTTGAAACGGTGTAATATTATGTCAAGCGATTAATATAACATTGTTTTAATTAAACAATCAAGTATTATATGAAGTTGTTTTTATTTCAGCTGATGATCAACTCGCTACGTAAAAGTTGAGCAATAGCATCCATTAAATAATGGTCTTCCATTTTCCTACTAATGGTCCATTTTGTGAGCCATACAACTGGCAAATACAATTGACATACTTATTTGACAGTAATATTCTAAAGCTCTTGAGGGCATGGAGCAGGCCACTGGCATAGCTAGGGGGAGGGGGGAATGCCCTCCCCGACAGATTTGTTTGTGCCCCTGCCCCCTTAGTGCCCCTCCCCCACTCACCGGATGTAGTACATATATGCGTTATAACCATTTCAAAAGGACTATTTTTCGCCCTGGTTTTGGAGAAAACATGCCCTGGCCCACCTCCACTTATCAAGATTTTGAGCTGGCAAAAACCAAATTTTGGACACCCTTTTACGAGATTTTCGTAATCTTGCGTGATATGTGCCCCTGCCCCAGCTTGGCTTTCCCCCCTGAAAAAGGTCCTAGCTACACCACTTTTGCAGGCTCAAACCCTAGCCATTTGTATGATAGGCCTGGTATAATATGTAAGAAATTGAGACCCATCATTAGAGATCAGTAGGCACTGATCATTATTAGTTAATATCTGGGGCCCAGGCCTGTATTGTACATTGCAATTGTTTTGGCAGAATCTCAAAAACGTCAAAAACAATATTTTCTGTGTTTTGCTCTAAATTTCTTTATTATTATACTTTGGATTTGTTTTATTTATATCTGTTAAGTGCTGTGAAACGATTGAGAATGAAGGCAACTTTCCAGGCAGCAACACTGCAGCACTACCTGCACAGCGTAGTCAAATTTTTAGAGTTCGTCCATTCAATGCCGAATCGGCTTTATCCAAGGATTGGTGGAACTGCCCGGAAAAGCCGATACCATGAGGTCAGGGCAGCAATAAGGCGGGAGCTACAAATGCTCCAAAAAGAAGTAAAAATACGTGTGCGCGAAAGAAGGAGCACGATCAGAGGTACGTAAAGACATTTTTAAATATTTCAAAGATTCAAATATAACATGTGTCACTAGCTCGCAAGTTTGAGGCCTTACTAACGTACTGATCTTTTAGTGTCAGATGGAAAAATTTCAAATTTTCCTCACGATTTAACATAAATCAATAGACTTAACAGTTCTCAACATTTACTTTACATTTATGCCTTAACTCCCACTCTCATGTGTTGGCAATATATCAAATAGAACTGGGGGAGGGGTCAACAGGGAGGAGCACAAAGGTTTGATCCCCAGTCCCTCGATTTGCAGGCCTGGCTGGCGAATGATTTGACCATATTACCACTTATACTGCCAGGGATAAATGATCAGGAGCTATCCTGGATATGTAGTTTCTTATCTAACAGAGTCCAGTGTGTCAGATACCATAACACTTTGTCTGATTGGAGTGAACTCTCAGGTGGGGTCCCACAGGGCACGTTGAATGGTCCAACAATCTTTATGGCCTTAGCTAATGATGCTGCCAGAGTGGAGGAGCCAAATAAACTCGCTTTGAAATATGTTGATGATTTAACTATTGTAGAAAATGTGTTTGGAAAACAAATTTCCACCATCCAACATGATTTGGATAAATTTGAACAATGGGCTACAGAGAATCATATGAATTTAAACCCGACCAAATGCATGTTTATGGATGTCACCTTTGCGATGGATCCACCGATACTTACCCCCCTCCGTTTGTATGATCAAGACCTTCATTGCACTGACACGGTGAAGATTCTGGGCATAAAAATTGCTAAAGATCTGAAATGGAACACCCACATTGGTGACATTACGAAACGTGCAAGTGGACGGCTATTTATGCTTAACATCCTAAAACGGCATGGGCTAAGTGTTAAAGACCTGGTAACAATCTATGTTGGTTTTGTTCGCCCCCTTCTTGAGTATGCTCTACCAGTATGGCATCCTGGTCTGACAGAAAATCTCCACTATGATTTGGAGCGTATTCAGAAGAGGGCGTGTAGAATCATCTTAGGTTTTAACTACATAGGCTATCAGGATGCCTTAATAACATGTGCTATTCCGGAACTCAGGAACCGTAGAGACCAACTTTGTTTAAACTTTGCTAAATCCCTTTTAAAATCTAATGAATTCCGTGGTTGGTTACCAAAATCTAGAGATGAACAAGTGCATAATATGACTCTCCGTAGTGCTCACAAAATAACTGTTCCTAAAACACGTACCCTGCGTTACGCTCGTAGCTCAATTCCATACATGGTCAAACTCTTAAATCATACATTATAGTTCTGTTTCCAATAGGGGGTGGGTTGTTGTGTTTTGCATGCTTAGTTATTTCTATGAATATATTGTTTCTATTTTTCTATATATTACATATTGTAAATATTGTTGTAATTCAGCATTTTGCTGCGATAATGATATGTTTATTAAACCTTGAATTGAATTGAATCTATACCCGGGGCGATATTATGGCATGGAAAAGACCTTGTTTTCATTAGTTCTATAAGGCCTTATTGCAATTTAGTTGGATCTCTCTTAATATTTTTTGCTCTCTACTGAAGATAACAATGATAACTGTCTAACACAGATATTGTTTACAATTAGTTCTAATTTGATCTGGTTTTTTTTATGTCATTGCCATTATTGGCCGATGTCTTTCATCCATATAAACGTCTTGGCAACCAATGTACTTCTGTAACTTAGATGTTCCAACAAGTCTAGCATGTAGTGTGTTAATGGGTCGCATGCAGTGCTGTTGTTATTACATATCTTTATACCTCTCAAAATATCTGCAGAGGAGAGATGATGTCCTTTATTCAGGGTTTGTACTCTACAATACCACATGTGATAGACCAGTGGCAATTTAGTCAAATGTATACAAAGCTGGAATGGAACACATAATTCTATATCCACAGTATTGTGTTGAGCACGGGAAATATTTGATTTTTATTTCAACAGCTTAATATCAAAGAGACTTGGAAGTGTCAATGTCATATATGTTTTGTTTCATTCTCAGATGAGATGATATCGCCAACAACAGAGCAGTTCTACAGAAGTTGTATCGCAGAAAGAATGGCTGTGATTTCGTGTGAGTCATTAAAATGTAGCATAAACATTACATAGATTTATTAGAATGAAGTTAATAAATAAGTGATATAAAATGAAATGTTATGTGGCATTGGATGTGAGAGTTTATTTCTCCAAAAGATTGCACCAGGTGTCCCAAATGTTATAAGCTTGAGTTTTCGATCACCAGTAAATCAACCTGCAATAAAAAGATGAACAAATGTTTTGATAAGAAAGTCCTATAGAATAAATTTGGCACCAAAATATCATTGTGAGAGATATCTATGTATTTTAGATGATGATACAGTAATTCTCATTAACTCTGTGGATATTTTCTTCTTTTTGTAGCTAATTTGCAAAGAGGGCAACAGCTCGGTGCAACGGACACAAATTTGTTGCGTAATAACATCATCTTAGAGCTGCTGATGCTCAATGGACATAGGGCAAGTGTCCTTTGCAACATGACCCTAAAGGAGTTCCACGATGGTGAATGGTTAGATGGAATGTATGTTGTTACTGTAAGTATTTTTGTTGTTGGAATTTTGTTTATTTTAAGGAAATGAAAACCTTAATTCTGGAGTAGTATTGTCAAACTATGTGCTATGGGCTTTTTTACTAGCCCAATTGTGTTTACTTGTATTTTGAATATTTTATGAGTTGAAGTGAACCAATTGATTGGCCCATCAGAGCTCTGTGTAGAGAGTGACCAGTTTGATTTGTAATCACTCAGTTCATTAACTTTGTTAATGTCTGTTGGGCTATTGTTCACATTTGCTCTTTATATACAAAAAACCCAAAACATTATGTTATATAATAAAAAGGAGGTTTAACAGAGGAACATCCTTGGAGACAATTACTATAGGGACAACACATCCAACATCTTGATAGTCTTCACAATGCCACAATAAGATTTGTTTTCATCAGTAAACAAAACAGCCACATCTACTGTTACATGTTTTATATACTGTATTTATCATTATATTTAAAGGTTTTATTCATCATATTTCTAGGTTTTATTCATTATTACCAACGTGCCCAGTCGTGGTATTTTGGGGGATATGGTAGTGTTAGGGTTAAGGATGATGTTTCCCAATTCTTGTAACATTGATTTATTTGATCAGTTTAGCTTCCAGGTAAAACAAGTTTGATGTCCATGCATCATTCCAGATATCCTGTGATCAAAACATCCATGATTATCTCACCTATAAACAATTTCACAAACCCTGTTCTGCTTATATTAACAAGAGAAATATCTAATTGACACTTGTTGAAGTTTATTTTGTAGAGTTAAAAAAACGACCTGATCATTAACAAGTTCATTACTATGTTACTACATTGCTCTCTGACATACAGGTTCTTGATCACAAAACCATAGGCAGCCATGATGCGGCACACCTGGTGTGTGATCGTAAGACACATAAGCTCATAGAGAGTTATTACAATCAGGCCAGGCCGAATCGCCCATGTGATATGGGCGACAGCAGTGCCATGTTCATCCTTTCCACTGGCAACCGACTTAATCTGGCAACAGAGTTGCGCCGTCATTGGCACACGGCAACAGGCCAACGCAGAAGAGTGAGTGCGGCCATGTTCCGCAAAGGAGCAGCAACTGCAGTGAGTATCATGATAAGCACTTTTGAATCTATTGTATATTGTAATAGACTACACCAAAACATATAAAATGCATCTGATATTAAAGTTGATAACATATGTACCCTATATAAACTGTTCAAAAAAAGTTCAGAATTTCTTTTCAATCACAAAATGTTGATATGCACATTCAGTGTTATATACCAATAAAAAGCTGAAGTGTTCATCTTTACAATGGTACCAAATTTTAAGCAATCATATGTGCTAGTGCTCGGCCACTTGGCTTGAGAACATGGGTAGGTCGTTATCTGAATGTGCCAAAACCAGCGCTATTTTGTGCTCAAAAGTCAATTGAGCATCATTCTACACTGTACTTACTGGCCAATGCAACACTTCATTGAACACACGACAAAGTTGTTCTTTTGAGCATGAAATAGTGTTAATTTTGGCACATTCAGATTGCGACCTACCCATGTTCTTACGAAAGTGGCTGAGGATTGGAACAAGGGATAGCTTTAAATTGGGTATCATTTTGAAGATGAATACATCAGCTTTACACTGATAAACATTGAATGAACATATCCGAGATATTTGAAAATGTTGTGCTTGAAAAATATTTCCAAAGTTTTTTGGAGCAGTTTAGTTTAAACTATGTTCATTATGTAAAACATATATAGTGAAGGCATATATCTCGATTTGGTTCAATCTGGGGCCTGGTTGCTCTCAAGTTTGTTTCTTTATAGTAACTGTAAACATCTTCTATTCAGTTTATGGTGTTGCTATCCAACTATGCCTGTTTTTCTCCATAGTTAATTATATCTTTCCAAGTACTAAATCAATCAATCTTGAGCTGGTATATAAAGTGCAACAAGCTAGAAATATTTAAAACCAGTTAATTACTGCAGTTGTCTTGTGTGATTGTAGATCATCGTGTACTTGTCCACTACAGTCATTTATGATTTTAATTAAGATATTGCTAGAGTTGCTTGTAATTTTACTTCTTCATCAACCTGATATTAAGTTGAATGTGTTTACATAAAGTGATTTACCTATGCATTTATGGAGAATAACCGTAACTGAACTTAATCGTTTCATCTATCCCTGTGGATGGACAGTATTTCCCAACAAGAAGATAACACAGCTTTCAGACATGCATTGTAAATATGAGCACATCAAAATAGTTTCCATTGAAATTTCAACAAAATTCTGTTGTGCTTTTGAGTTTATCTTTCGAAAAACTGCTGCTTTTTTATGTTGATAAAAGTATCTTCTAATGTTTACTTGTCTACCCAACCTAATTGAAGCTTCCCTATAATGTTATTTTAATTTCAGGCAAGAAGGGTGTTAGAGGATCATGAATTCCACCTTGTGAATTCCCACATGTGCCACAACCCGGAAACGGCAAGGCAAGACTATGTAGCGGCCAATTCAAGAAGGGAAGCGGTGAAGGCTGCCTTAAGCATCAGGCGGTCAAAAGAGTTAGTCCTAAGAGAGGTCAGTATTTATTTGGAGAGACACACACTTTTTACAAATGTATTACACCTGTAAAGATTTTACAAATATTTGCCCTCCTTGGGCAACAAAATATTGCTTCAAAATTATGTCCCTGGCTCTACCAGAATTTTCACAATAGCTGAGGGGCATGGTTCTGTTCAGTCCCGGTTTGCTGGAACTTGGCGTTATGTTCCTTGAAGTCAATAGAATTGCAACAAAGGTTACTATCCTTGCAAACTTGAGCATTTAAATGACCCTGAACTTGACCATGGTTTAGGGTAACTATTACATGTGTTTCAATGTGTACCAAAACCATGTGTGCTCCACAGAAAAACTAGTCGCAATAAAAATATGCTGGGCATAAGACTTTCCATGATTTTGTGGGTTGCAACAACATTGAGGATCCATATTGAATTTAGAAATAATCTTGATAAAAATAATTCTCCAAAACTAGTGTCTTACCCATTTAAACTTGAGGTTACATGACATAATCAATTTATAACCCTGTACAGTGATGTCATAGTGCATTAAACCAATCTGATATATAGATGTGACAGGATTTGTCTCGATCATGTGCATACGCCATTCTACAATATTTTTGTATTGCACTATTAAACACCGGCATATTTATAGAACCATGAGCATGATCGCTGGGATATACTCTGATAACACTGCACAGAGGTAGCTGTATCTGCCGAGTTTGCATGGAATATGAAAAATAAACTACATTGTACATATGGTTACTTTAATTATATTTATTTTCATATTTGTATCATGACAGGATAATGAGGATCAAGAGGAAGATAAGCAAAGTCCCATTGTGGTAAGCATAGCAAGTAAAACCATTGTTCAAGGCCAACCTCCATAACAGGCCAACCTCCATAACAATGTGAGAAAATTCAATTTTGTTCAATTCTAGGATGTTCAGGGATCTTTTTTTATATTTGCTGTCATGAAAAGAACAAATAATTAAATTAATGTACTCATATAAAACTTATTGTTTATTAATAACTCTGACAATAAACATAAGGTTTTAAGATTTACTCAACAAAATCTCATATCTGTTATACTAAAATAAATGAGCAAAGAATGGCTCTTGATGATCGAAATGATAGGATAATGATGAGATCTTCAATGAATCTCTATTTTAATAGAATATTAATAGTAGCTTATTTTACCATCAGGATAATGTGATTCCAGCATCGCCAAATCAGGACAGTGACCATGAGACAAACCAGGTATGAATAATCAAAACATCCAATATAGTATAAATCAAGATCTCTGTAATATTTCACATTATATGTTGACTGCCATGTGTGCTGTTAGATTTGCACACAGAACTTTCCTCCACATATGACATCACCTGATGGTATCTTGTCAGCTAAACCTTTAAAAAATGAAATATATTGAAAAGAGGGTTTAGGTGGATTCAATCTACAATTCCTTGTATTCAAAGGCACATCCTTATCCTACTATAACACATATGTTATTTAAATCATGTTTAAAAAGTAGATAATATTGCTAAAACGGTAAAGAAGAAACAAAAACCCATCAATATGTCACTATTATGTCAGTACTGTACGTATTAAAGTCACATGATCATCAAGTAGATGCAGTCACTGGAATAAACCTCTGTCACTACTCAGTACACAGAATATAATAGAATATTGAAAAATGATTCAGTATTCAGTATGAACATTAAAACTGTATTGTGTATTCGACTAATAGACGTATAATTGTGATCGTGTGCTTGAAATTCCATTAATTACAGACATACTTGATTATTAATCATACTTAATCTTTTTTTCCATTAGGATTATGTGTCACCACCAACATCCCCAGGTCAAGTTCAACCGGGAAACGATCAAAACCAGGTATGAATATGTTTTTTTTAGATGTCGTATGAAGTGTTAACCATTACAGTGATTATTGAAATAAAAAATCAATATTTACATTTTCTCCATTTACATTCTTACAAGTAAAAGTTGAAGGGAGATATGTACAGCATGACAAATATGACGTGACAGTTCTGACCTATACTATACTACTTGGTATGTGCTTAACAGTCACTTCCTCACAATTTTTCTAAAAGGCTACTGGCAGACGTACACTTGTGATCGTGCGCTTGAAATTCTAATAAATTGCTGATATGCTTGATTGTTAATTATTCTTAATTTTATTTTCCATTAGGAAGATGTGTCACCACAAATACCTCCAGGTCGAGTTCAACCGGGAAACGATCAAAATCAGGTATGAATATGAATTTTTACCTTCAAAAATCAAAAACAAAGTCATGAATCCTCCTTTTGGCAAACACTTGCTATAAAAGGCTACTGGCAGATGTATACTTGTGATCGTGTGTTTGAATTTCTAATAAATTGCTGATATGCTTGATTGTTAATTATTCTTATTTTATTTTCCATTAGGATGTGTCACCACAAACGCCTCCAGGTCAAGTTCAACCGGGAAACTATCAAAATCAGGTATGAATATGAATTTTTACCTTCAAAAAACAAAGTCATGAATCCTCCTCCTTTTGGGAAACACTTGCTATAAAATGCTTCCTTCCCCAAATTGCATGCAACAATCATAGACGCCCAGAATGATGCAAACAGCTGGTACTCACCAAATATGGCAGTAAATTTGAAATATGCTCAATTACATAGGAAATATATGATTCCTGTATTACTACCAATTAATCATAAATTTGACAATTACTGCACCCTTATCTATGTGGAAGATGGCAAAATGCAAAATGTGAATCATACTTTGTATTGGTCTTTAATTTATTATTTTTATTTTAGTCTCGGCTACATCACACTTTTAGGCTTCTATAGTCATTAAATTACTGCAGATTTGTTGGCAAATTACTGATTAGAGGTTAATGATTGCGTATCAGTTGTTTAGAGGTACCGTGGAGATTCATAACATTTCACCAAAGGGAAATTCTAAGGTCTGAAGGTAAATGTTATGAATTTTCACAGAACACGATAAAACAACTGATCAAAGTCATTAAGCTCATTCATAAATGTAATACAATGAGTCTATTTATGAAAAGAAAACCCCGTTATTTGCTTCAAACATCGCAAATATATTGTCTTTTTTATCATATGTGGCTTTACCTCCCTGTGATTCAGAGGTGTAAGAGTTCAGGAAATTCCCTGAAATCAGGAAATGGAATCATATATGGGATATTTTCAGGCAATCATTGATTATCATATGAAATATGCAATTTGCTAGTAAATTTTCGAATTTTCAGGAAATAATCTTAGATGCCACTTACATCGCTGGTGATTTAATCAAACAGCCTGCTAAGTATACATAAACATACTTGCCAAAGAATCAAGAGCGTTTAAACACGAAATAGCAACATGCAAGTAAGTGATTGGTTATTCAGACACGCAACGCACAACGCAGAAATCATTGATGTGCATAATTTTGAACGTAACGGAATTTACGAATCGGAGACATTTGATCGGGGCGCATCTGACATACATATTCATGAGGATATGAATGATGATTAGTGTTTTTATCAGTTATCCATTTATATGATTTAAAAATCATAGAGGTAAAGAATTTCATAAGACAATGTTAATATTTATAAAATATTATTCATTTTTGTTTCACTTTATTTTATTTTCCCTGTAATCAGGATGATGCTGACCTCGATGAGAAGTTAGACATTATCTTGAATGTAAGTATATTCACAGTTGCAACAAAATCTTCAAGATTTTGTTCACGTTTGCATTTAATCATTTAAAATATTACCATTGAATAGGTTAGAGACTTAAAGGGATCTCAAATGAATAGTAACAAGTGTAACAACTATGGTGAATCAGAAAGACCCCAATATAATAGATTTTATAGGTCTACGAGAGTCAATGTATAGGATATGGATATAACGTACACATAGGAAGGGAACTCTTCTAAGAAAGGATCATAAAAAGGTTGGATTAGGATTATTCAAACCTGGTAAAATGGTGTAATGTTTGAATGTCCTGGATGAGAAGGAAATCAACATTCCTAAAGACCTTACATAAACTTTAGGGTGGCTTTGAAGAAGTTATTGAGATAATATTTGAATTTCCATCCGGATGCCTTCCTTGATAAACTTACAGCGAGCACAAAATGCAGCTGCTTGTGTACTCTCAAATACTCAAAAAAATGATCACATAACACCACCTCCTTTACAGTTTCACTGGTTACCTATTTGTCAATTTAAAATTCATCTGCTTGCATGGAAATCCCTCAATAGAGACACCTTCACATTTTCTACATAAATTGGACATTTCAGTCCATGTATGAATATGTTTTTAGACCTACACCCATTTTGTTATAGACTGTTTTACTTGATTAACTTTTGTGGTGTCCCCAATCTAATCCTGTATAGACTGTCAGTGTCAGTTGATATTGCAACATCTAACAACCAGCTAGTTTCAAAGCAACCAATAATATAACCAATGTTTTATGCAATGTTGGCCTGTGTCTTACAAATATTAACAAGAATTTGGTAGAATATATTAATGGTGTGTCTAACACTAACATTATTGCTCTCATTTTTTTACAGGCGCAAAAAAAGAGACATAGCAAACGCTTTCCTAAACATGTCATGAAAAGGATTTTCAGAATATTTAGAGACAGCTTGAAGGAGCGATACATTAATAAAAAACAGGTAATTTCACAAATAACTGCCATCATTGCTATTTAGTTCATTGCTATTTAGTTGGTTCAATTAATTTGAATAAGAAGTAACACTGGTTTTCATTTTGAATGTCAAAGAGATTCAGACATAGTGCAGTTTATTACAGATGCATTAATATTATCTTACCCAAGTTAGTAAACATGCTAAAGGCACATTTTTCATCCGTACTAGCCATGCTTAATAGTTGCAATTTTTGTTGGTGTTTTGAATAGATGATCCTTCATGGAATGAAGACCAAATAGTACTTGTATTTGTTTAAATGTTTAGACTGAAATGGCTGGTAATTAATTGATTTATACTTTTTTTAGGGTTACCTTGTGTATATGGCATACCGTGAAAAACTGCCAGAATTCAACTCCTCCAAGACCAACAAAGAAGACAGGGATGCTGAGCTGAAAACACTCTGGCAGTCAGTATATGATAAGTTGAGAGAGGTGATCAAAGAATTAAAGGTAGGCAGCATTTTAAAACAATACCTTTTTTTAATGCATGAACAATGATTTAGAAAATTGTGATTTATTATAGGAATCTAGCAAAAAGGGAAACAGTTTTGGCTATTGGTTATTTCAAATTAACCTGATAATTTCCTCAGCACAACCCAAAGATATACAAAGTGTAGATGGGTGACTTGATAATATGATGTTTTTATTTTAATACATTTCAATACAATTCATGGATAACCCTAAAGCTCTGAACCAGGTGCATGAAACATACATACACCCCTACATAATACATATATACACACAGGCATTTGTATATCACTATTCAATCTTGATCACAATGGTGTGATAATGAAAAACAAGAATCAACAAATATATATATGCTAACAAAAATGAATACTCAACTTACCGATCTGAAGCCACATCAAGGAACAACATTTCACTTTGAGGATCTAATTTGATGTTTTGAAAAATTTCCCTGAAAATTGTACCATTAAACGGTGTGATAATGAAAAATTGTGAAGGTTCTGACATGATATTATGATAACAATTGAATGCTGGAAGGTTTTTGCAAGCCAGAAATTTGAGTATTCAATGTTAAATTGTTTGTTTTACACATTTTGATTTCATGTGGTCACTTTCCATCAAATTTACACCATAAACTGTCGTTGTGACTTTATATTTTTGGTTAGTGTATTTTAATACTGGTATTGTAATGACGTCTAATGACATTCCTGAGCACATTACAGTGATTTACAAATGTTATTTCTTAGGTCGGTATAATGTTTACTCCTCTACCGGACTGCTTTCCTTAGATCCGATGTTGATCTGACTAATTTGCATCTTCTCTGAAAGATGCAGGCACTCCAAAACTTTAAATATCACATATGTCAAAACTAGAAACACTACTCATAGGGTCTCCCATGTAAATTCACCCACATCACGCCTATGCCACGTTCCCATTTTCATTTGGACTACTCCGATATGAACGTCTTTATGATTCTCTGACCGGATATATAGTATATGTAAACTGGTGTAATAGTTGAATTTTCACAAGGAGTGATTTGTTCAGTTCGTGTAGGTACTATTATGGATTAACCACATTTGTGAGGACCGTTTTGTTGCATTCCGGACCTATTTTCAAGCATAAAATTCAACCAAAATGTGTTCAAATTTACCGCCACTCGTCTGTTTGTTTGCAACATGGCTGCTAAATTTGTTTTTAGCTATGGATTATATTTTATGGACTACATCGCCTATTTGATGTCGGTATTGTACCTATATTTAAATTTGATATAGTCTTGCTACATTGTGGTTATTTACATGTACTTATTTTGCATTGTATTATTCCAGACTGTATTCTTAATCGTGCGCTATTTACAATTTAAAATTACAATTTGTGCTCATATAGGCCTACTACTGTGTACCGTAGTTCTGTTGATAGATCGTGCAGATTGAAGTAGGCATGCGCATTGTAGCGTACCATGGTTCGGAATTTGAAGTCACATAGAAATGTTGGTCCTGTGTATCGGAAGAGCTATCCCCGAGCATGTTTAAAGGTCACAGACTCCTGCATGTATCTGCACACACACATATATTATGTATTCCTATACAAACCTCCACTAGGCATAATGGAGTAAAGAAAAAGCCAAGAATGAATGATGGAAGCAACTAAGCTGCTTCCACTGTCCTGCCAAGGACAACCGATGATGATGATGATGATTTACAATTTGGAGTTAACAGATAACATAACAACACTGAAATTACATTACAATAAGAATAATACAATATGTGGATGAACATGCAAAAACATTGTAAACATGGTAATCAATCATCAAAAGCAATTGTGAATAAGTGTGTCTTAAGAGAGGATTTGAAATGGCTAAGAGTTTTACAGTTCTTGATGTGAAGCGGAAGTTGATTCCAAAGTTCAGCTGAAGCATAACGAAATGAACGATGACCATAGGTTAAAGTTGACACAGAGGCAATGATAAGTTGTTGTTTTGAAGCCGTTCGTAAATGTTGAGATACTTCGTATTCCTGTATGAGTTCTTGAAGATAAACCGGTGCCAAATTATTGATGCATTTGTACGTTTTGAAATCCAAAATGGTGCCCGTTACACGTAAAGAGATAGGGCAATACATTTCGTCCGTATTCATTTGTAGAGACCGCTCCTGTACACGCACGATGCTGCATTCGTTCTTTTCCGTGCAGTTCCGAAAAATACCAACATACCTCCAATTCCCCCCCCCCCACCCCTCCCCCCCCCCCCCCCCCCCCCCCCCCCCCCCCCCCCCCCCCCCCATGGTGGATATCCAAAATGGCGCCCATTACACGTAAAGAGATAGGGCAATACATTTCGTCCGTATTCTCCATTATGATTCTGTGGTCTCAACAAAAGCTTTAATTGTGTTTTACAGAGTGAAAGGAAAAAAATTGAATTTTCATGAAAATTGCATTACTAGCTTGTGTTGTGATTACCTGATCAATTTCAAATTATATTATTATTAACACAGATAAACTTTCCTGCTTATACTCATATCAATGTTTTTGTAATAATTAATATACATTTTCTTTTTTTTTTCTATACAGGGTTTGGATAATGAATAGATCAGGCCTGGAATAGATGGTAGGATCAGGATTCCTATAATAATGCTGCAGGTGGAGTTGTTCAAAAATAATATCAACATGTCATGTAATTGTCGCCAATTTCACTGAGAAACCAATGATATTTCATTATATGTATCCTGCTTTTTTCTTATGCGGCATGATGAGACTTGCTTGCGGATTAGAAGTGTTCATTAATATTATTGGTTAAATCATCTTACCTATTTAAAAATGCTCTATAGAAGCCATTCATAAATGCAGCAGGGTGTGTCAACATGTTATATTTATAGACCATTCATCTTCATCATATGTCATCCTTGGACGGAGAGTTGTCAAGAACCTCAAGTTTTATTTGAGAATTTCAAATGAGATACAATTATAAATGTTTGTATTAACATGGGATTGGCCCAGAATCTTAAAATACAGTGATTTAACTTGAAGCATGTGATGAAGCTTTAAAGGTTTATTAAATATTCATTACTTCATGAATAATCGCAATACAGTCATCAAAAAAGTAATTAGACAGGTAATAAATGGGTTTCTAACTCTTAAAATATATATCCTACCTAAATTTATTAAATTATAAAGTTGTTGAGAAATTTGTCTTCTTTAATATGAGATATTGCACGTTAGGATTGGTTGATTATTGAGGAAGTGGCACTCAAAAATGTAAGGAGAAGTCCGATTTTCATTTTCACAATTTTTATTTTCTACACGCGGACCAATCCACGGGTACCTTATCGATTACCGGTAGTGCAATTGGGGGATGCATGCGCAGGTTGGACAGTCGGCCGCATTGTTCCGATGGATCAATACGCCACACAGACGCTACCTGTCATTCTCTCCCCCGTGTTGAAATGTGAATTTGAAATTGTGTCTTTCCCTTACATTTTGGATTGTCGCTTCTTAAATATTCAACCGATCCTAGCGTGCAATATCTCATAATTCCTTGGACATAATTCAAGCTATTTCACGCGAACGTAATTTGTTGTTGTTCGAGGAGCTGCATCAAAATGCATGAAATGCGCAAACAAGTATGCATGCATGCGGGTGGCGATTTCATGTTTGACCAATGAGGATGTGCGATCATTTTTACGCACAAACGCTTGTACGCATGCCATAAAACATGCACGCACATTTTGGTGAAATTATGTCCAAGGTAATAGACTGTAGAAGCAATATGAGTTCTTACAGATGCACATGCAAGTACCGTATTATCCCTATTAAGCGCCCAGGGCGGATGTACTAAATACAACGTATAAGTGGTAATTTGAGAAGGCTGACCACTTGACGTACTATCAAAAATGTACAATTGGTCATTTGAGGAGGCTGACCATTTCATGTACTAAATGAAATATATGTACAAGTGGTCATTTGAGGATGCTGACCATTTGAAAAGGTGGGCGCTTATAAGAGATTGTTTGTTGTTAGTCATTGAGAAAAACAGGGGTGGGCGCTTATAAGGTCCTGGGCCCTTAATAGGGATAATACGGTATATAAGATTTTCCAAAGTGACTGTGGTTTAATATTTGTACCCATACGAGGGTCATTCAATAAGTTCTACCTCTTCACTCATAACATCGCTAATATGAATGTCAGCCTCATGACATTTGTCATGATTATAGTTCTGAATCATAGCTACACATTTATAGTAAATGCTAATTGATACCTATTTCACTTTTTTGTCATGATGCAATCAAAGCCAGAGAGAGATTTTGGACAACGGACACGGAAAATTACCCCAAAGATAAATACACTGATATTCATTCAAATGTTCGTTGTTACAAGTCAAGCCAGAGTGATGCCTCGAATGTTAAATCTTAACATGATAGTAACTTTATCAGTTTCCCTTAAATGCAACATTTAGAATAGTTAATCAGGTAGTCAGTGATAGAAAAGTATATCTTCGAGAGACTTGAAATCAGCGTTCGAAATAAGAAAAATATATTGGTCATCCACCGGATAACCTAGGTTGGAATTTTGGTCATCCGCCAATATTTTTGGTTATCCGCATTTTTTTCAGTGGCAAGCTCAAAAATCATATTTTAAGCGAGTCTTCATATCACATACATATCATTATTGACAACTCCACATTAACCTCTATGCTCCATAAACAACTTTCTCTTTATTTTACAATCTCCTCTCTTTTAACTACTATTTTTCTTCAGTCACTTATTTGTTCTAGTCGTCACGTTCTTTCAGTACGTCTCTCAATAGGACGACCAGCTGTAAGCCCTGAAATGCATGCAGATGATCCTCTTCTTCACTCGTTCATCTCCCGACTCCATTGGATCTGTATCCAGGTCATCCTCATCTGACTCAGCATCATGTTTCACAACTGCAGGGTCGGTGTCGTCCACTGTGTTATTGTCATCCTCATTTACAGCTTCTAATGCATCCTGATGATCCTCTTCTTCATTCTCATCTTCCAACTCCATTGGATCTGTATCCAGGTCATCCTCATCCGACTCAGCCTCAAGTTCCACAACTGTAGAGTCGGTGTCATCCGCTGTGTCAGTGTCATCTTCATTTGCAACTTCTAATGCATCCGGATGATCCTCTTCTTCACTTTTATCTCCCGACTCCATTGGATCTGTATCAAAGTCATCCTCATCTAACGCAGCCTCAAGTTCCACAACTGCAACTGCAGGGTCATTGTCGTCAGCTGTGTCATTGTCATCCTCATGTGCAGCTTCTATAGGTTAATTGGTTCATTCGCGACCATGACTTGTTCTTTCAGTACGTCTCTCAATATGACGGTCAGGTCTATAGCCTCTAATGCATCCTGGTGATCCTTTTCTTCACTTTCATCTCCCATCATTTTGGTCATCCGCCGGATGATCGGCCAAGAAGAACTGGTCATCCGCCGGTAGATTTGGTCATTTCGGATGACCGGATGGCCGCTATTTCGAACGCTGCTTGAAATATATCCATTTAGTCCTGTATATTGAAGATCTCTTAGTTCCTATGAAAAGCAAATATTACTTTTGCATCGGTTCTCTAGGGTAGGGTTAAAATTGATAGCTGTCCTGGTCTGGCTCTGGCTAATTAGAGGGCATTTCCGCCAAAAAACCCAGTCACTTGCATAGTTTAAAGTCTGTTCAAGAGATATTTGTAACTTAGAACGATTGTAATTGACCGATAGGTACAATTTGTCTCTAATAATTGGCATAACACAGGAGACATTTGGCTGTTTTTTACCCGTTTCCGTCGCACTAAACAGAAGTTTGGCTTTTTCGTCAGCTGTTTGATCAAAACGAACAGATGAGTTGGACGTATATGGCCGAACAGCTAATTAGGAAGCAACCTTCCCCCAATGTGCGAAACGTTCACACAGTGAATGCTCAGTGTATATACACAGCATATTGATCACTGCGTTGTCACCCGCTCAAAATATTGAACATGATCAAACATTTTCCTAGACCCCAGAGCACCTCTGCGTACCTCCTAAAAACGCTAATGAAAACAATGTATGCCAAATACAGGGTGTCCCAAAAGCTTCTAAACCTTTTCAAAATGTGCTTGGGTTACTAATAATGGCCCAAAAGAATTGCGGCAAAGTGTTATTCTGTTTTGATCGTTGAACGAACAACAATTTTAAAGCTTCACGCCGCCCCTAATATAAACTGAATATTCAGTGAAACTTGATGAAACATGATAAAAGCATATTTTAATGGTAAAATGAAATTGTATGTCAATAATGAAATGTTCATACTGCGCTCTTTATTATTTTTAACATCCCCTGTACCATGATTATTATTATTTTTCATTATTTTTTTCAATTTCTGATCCGTGTTGTGTTTTGTTTTGTCTGTACATTAGGTAAATCTTCTAGCTGTTTTGAAAGTAATCTGTACATTAGATAAATCTTCTAGATGTTTTGAAAGTAATGTTGATTTTTGACCTCATACATGTTTAAAGGTTAGAGATTCATTATATTCTATAGTGTAATCAGTCCCAGATGGTGAGAATTGTGAGCCTTGTATTTATATGTGCCTAAAATAAATCCTCCTATAGAGTGTTTATTTGTGTCCAAGCATTCCCTGTCATAATTCATGGACACAATTCAAGCTTCACGCGAGCATATTATGTTGTTGTTGGCGGAGCTGCATCCAAATGCATGAAATGCACAAACGAGTATGCATGCATGTAGGTGGCAATTTCATGTTTAACCAATCATTTTCACATTTTTACACACATACTCTTTGTACGCATGCCATAAAACATGCACACACATTTTGGTGAAATTATGTCCAAGGTATTATGACAGAGACTGTATAAGCAAGATGAGCTCTTACAAATGCACATGCAAGTATATAAGTATTCCAAAGTGCCTATGGTATAATATGTCTGAGTTTGAGTTTGAGTCTGAGTCTGACATGTCACAAATGTGGCATCAATCATAGTCATAATATAAAATTATCAAAATATTGAAATTTTTTACATTTTAAATTCATTGCTCATAATATTTGTAGTAATATCATAAGTGAATCTTTACCATAATTTGGCCACAGCTTACCAGCCTGTCGCTTACAGGGGTATGTTAAACACCAAGAAATCATGATTCAGTACTGCCTTTCCAAAGGCAGTTTGCCAATTTATAGATGTCAGATTTGATATGGGTAAAAGGTGCATAATATGAGTGACGTGTGGGTGCGACCAAAACTGCAGACGCATGCTTTCACGGTTTGGTTACTTACATGTGTGGAGAGGGGGACAAAAACCTGATTTGGAACCTATTAAATAGCTATAAAAGCTTACTTTAGGTGATAATTTAGCAATTGGGAAAGGTAATCCACATATTCAATCTTCAAATACAAGGTGAATCATTGGTGTGATGATTATGACTGTTTAGCAAACTCAATTTAATCTGTGTAAATCCCATTTAAATGACAACAAATACTTACACACAAAAAATGTCATATTTTGCTGATTTTTCACTCAATGTTGTCCTATTTTTGGCAGATAAACTAGATTAACTATGCATGACACACACAACAGCAATTTTATGGTTCAATGCATACAGCAAGGTCAAATGGCTATTTCAATTTCTTGCACAATTTGCTTTTTATTCACCCTGTATAATTTACACATTTGCTGATAATAGACTGTGTAATATTTGAATTGGTCAAGATAGTTGAATTGTGGGTTAGAGCATGTATACTAAAGTATTCTACCAATCGGTATTGATGGTCAACTTCCACATACAATGCATTCCAATCAGTGGATATTGCCATCGCAAACCAGAGGGTTTTTTTAAACGGGAGCACCCGTCAGTCATAACACCCACTACTCGGAAGGTCTGCTATCCAGAAAACCCTTTACTCAGAAGGTCCGCTATTCAGAATTGCAGGCTGGTTTTCATTTAAAATTACCCTTTACTACGAATACATTGCTTAAAAGACAACCCTTCAATCAGAAGGCCCGTCAGTCAGAATATTGTTAGGGTTAGGGTTAGGCAAAAAAAGTTACCTGAGTAGCGGATCTTCTGACTAGTGGGTCTTCTGAATAACGAGTCTTCTGGATAGCGACATGCACCATAGTAAAACAGGGCATTTAGAGGCAAGCTGTATATCTAAGGGATAACAATTGTGGTTTCTGGGATCAAAACCAAACAGCATGTTTCCATGCTATACTCTATTTGGCTTCCTCTGGACAGTAACATGACTTAACAAGCGGCTTTTATGCACACGTATAATGTATCTGCCGTCTTTCAACGCTCGTGTGTATACGCCAGCGCCTTGAGTGTGTGCGCGTTATTATGTGCTGCAATTAGTAAAATATGCAGACGGTCACCGTCTCGTGATGGCCAAATAGACTATAGCCTAAAATAAATAATAGCATTATTGCATGGGGGAAATAGGTAGGATTTGAAGATGTTTGTGTGTGTAAATGCTGGCCGCCTAAAGCCCTATCAAGACCATATAAGGATTAAATTGATCGATTCAACCCATAAATTCATAAAATTAAAGATCTTGGACGATAATATTGAAGCTGGGTGGCCTGCATGGCAGTCTTACGCATGAGAAGATCCTGATGGCTTCCCAGGAACCATTGGTCTGATCACATTACCCTGCCTACTTACCTTACAATCCTATTCCTTTTGTACAGAGGTTTAATGATGCATAATTAAATTAACACATACAATTATATAGGAATTGTTTTAAATTATGAAAAGTTATTGTATGAATAAATGTATATGTTTTCAATAAAATATACCGTTTCAATCAAACTTTGGTGTAATTTTGTGTAATTTCGTTATTTTGTGTAATTTCGTTATTTTGTCGAATACTAAAAAGTCTTCTAGAACCTGTCAAGTAAAGCCTTTTTCTTCTATGTTGCTTGTTTTTTAAAGCTTTTTATTCTTATCGTTTTAAATTTGTGGACATCTGGTTTATCAGTTGAACAAATGGGGTTCTGGCATAGGCAAACTAGCCAAACATAGCTTAAAAACCCTAAAAGGGTAAAGTGACGGTCACATTTTGTTTGCCGCAGTTGTTAACAAACCCCGGTCCACCCTGGTTTTAGGTTGAAAATAAACTGAACCTGGGTTTTATGGCGTTAAAAGGTGTATTTTTCTACTTATTGTACATTGCACATATAGAGCAAGTGCCAAGTCGCAAAATATATTGTTTCAACTGATAAACCCAATTTGTTTCCTGTGAAAACCCAAGTTTTAAACAATCATAACCTTTCTAGAAGTTGTAAACCAAAGTGTATAACTTTTTAAAATACCCTGCAATTATAAAAAGTGTTTGTTACTAATCATAAACCCTCGATTGATCTGTTCAAAACCAAGTGAAGAAACAAATTTAAAACACCTTTTTCAAATAGTTGAAAAAGTTGTTTTAAATTTGTTAACAAAAAGAGGTTAAATTACCATTGAACATTTATACATTTTTTTATAAAAAATCCTGGGTTTAAGGTGAAATAAAATCCCTGTTTTTTACTTTATTCTACATTGGGCTTTTAATATGGCAGTTGCATTGGACAGTTAATGGTCATAATGTATGTCAACAGTTGTGTAAAAAATGTTACACTCTGTAAATTGAGAGAAAATTCACCAATTTTGATTCAAATCAACATAACTTTTATTGGATACATCCGATCTACATGGAGTAAAAGATATTTGGAAACCTAAAACTACAAGGATACCAGATATGTTAATACCAAGTGATATTATATATATAGGGTGTGCATTAATTATACAGGGTGTAATATAAGAAAAACACATTTTTTACTAGTTTTGAGATACCCCGGTTATTTTTTTACATTAAAAACAAGTTTTGTAGTTAGTAAGAAGGCAGGATATAGGGCTTTCAGTAAAAAAAAGTAAATCGACCAATCGTCCTCCGTTAAAATATACAGGGTGGCCAAAATCATGTATATAATAAAGGAAAACAATGCTTTATAGAGAAAAAATAAATTATATTTGAGTTTGCGGCAGTAATTATGTTTTGAACCATTGGGTTAGATACCTAGATGAAGAGAGACAATTATAGCAGAATTTAGTTGACAACAATTTAATATACAGGGTGATCAAAATGTAGAGTGGGGCAATCCCAAGAGAAGAAACCTCTAAAGTCTATAAATAATCATTCTTGAGTTGATAACCGCATGATTGCTGTGCTGGAGTAGACTATTTCAGATCTATACATTTCCGATCATAATATCAAGCTGGATACCATCCTATTATATTATTCAGGGTGTCAATAAAATATAACTAAATGGGCAATTGTATGATTTATGATCATTTTATATTTTTTTATTTGCACACATTTTGAAAATACTAAATTCTGTTGATACCAAAACAATGAGAGTCGTAATTGCCGCAATTTCAAAGTCCAAATGCACACTATCGGGAATTATAACTGCACCTTGCATCAATTTAGTTTCTAATCAAACATGTATACAGTGGCGTAAGCAGGGGCAGGGGTGCATATGGTTAAATTTCTTAAGTTGGGACCCTTAAAAGGGTGGATTTGTCACATTTTTTCGCTTATTTGCCATTCAAATGCTTATATTTTTCAAACCATACATCACAATTGAGTATATTTAGTCTCATTTGGAAGATAATTTGTTTCTTTAATAATATCTATAAGAAAAATGTATAAATAAAGTTGAGATTAATAACTATAACTAGTTAATTACAATTAGTCAGGGTGGAGGCGGGTGAGGAAGCATGCAGGTGAGGATGCACGCTATGTTTTTCCAATGGGATGGGCACATTTTTTTCCGCTTATTTGCTATTCAAATGCTTATATTTTTCAAACCATACATCACAGTTGAGTATATTTAGTCTCATTTGGAAGATAATTTGAGGCGGGTATTTCCAATAGGATGGGCAAAATAAATTATTAAGCCTTGTGTATATTAGTTCATTGAATTATTATTTTGTGTGATTAGTATCATTATTGTAATTACCAAACCTTAATTAGTGTTAATTACATCCCCAATTAATTAGTATTACTAATTAATTACATACAACAAACACCATCTGAAAATGTATCAACGGCAGATTATCACCCGTTTTAACTATGTATGTTAGCAAGATGTCAGTGCAATTAATGCCAGGCATAACATTGTAATCAATTCAAAATACAGAAATGAGGTTGTAAGTAATCAGCCGAATTCGTTTTCTTCATTTTTGGACACCCTGTATAATAAGATTGAATGAATTGTACCTTTCTACCAGAAAGGTATGTTCATAAACTTCATTTAAGTGTTTCTTTTGAACAAACAACATTTATATACATTTTGTCATACTGTCCACACAGAATATATAGTTTTTTATGTGAAAATTGACACATTTTGATCACCCTGTATTTTCGTTTGACTATTAATTAACCCCTACAAATAATATATTACCGGAAGGGCCTTGCCTTTGGCTTCTCAAATCAGGGGTTCAATATTAATTTATTTCAATGCACTATGTTTACATTAGGAAGCATACAGTAAAATTACATTTCATAGTAATATTTCTTTTGTTACACCCTATATATTTCCTAAGTCACCCTGTATACTGGAACAAACACTAGATATTCACAATCCTAGATATCTCAGCTTTCTAACAATGTATACTTTTGACACTTTGGATTTATACTTTTTGAGTTATTAGGCTTAGAGCATTATCACATGTATTTTTGTCAAATGTATGCATGTGACGCAATTGGGTCCCAACTTAATAAATGTGACCATATGCCCCCCCCCCCCGATGCCCCCCCCCCCCCCACCCCGAAGCCCCCAAATGAAATGACAAACTCTATGTAGGTATACTTAACAAAATAGCCAGGTATGCCCCCGCCCCCCGCCGGTGACTGCCTGTCCCCCCCCCCCCCCCCCCCCCCCCCCCCCCACATGCCCTCCTAAATCAAGACCCTAGTTACGCTACTGCATGTAGGTAACCAAACCATCGCAACTTTTTATCAATTAATCTTGATTTAATTAATTAATCAATAGTGATAATTAATAAGAATACAATATAATTGTTGCATTCAATTATAGTTAGTTCAGAAACAACATTTAATCTGATACCCGTTGTGGAATAATATTACTTAAATACGTTTTAACACACAGAAACCTGTTAAATGCACCTTCAAAACTAATTATCACTTAATAAAGCAATGAATGAATTAGATTTTTGGTGACAAATGATATATTATCAGATATGTGTGTTATTGATTGGAACAGTCCTGTTCAGTTTGAGATGCCTATGAGTTATAGTTTTCAATATAAGACTTTTAAAGAAGATACTGTTTCGACCGTTTTCTATGTAATCTCTATGGCAGCCCCCACCCCACCCCCATCAGCACCCCCCCCCCCCCCCCACCGAGTCCAAAAAGAGGACATAATTAGTAACAAAACGACACCCTACTTAATTCTATAGGTCAAGTACTTTAAAAATAGATTGATATCTAATCACAATTATGTTGATATCTGTGACAAGTCCACCTTATTTGATACACCAATTCACGACATATGACCAAAACGCAAATATAATATAATATAATATAATATAATATAATTAATATGTTAAAGATCGAGCATTGCTGATAAACCTCTTTTTTTTCAACTGATATAAACCCAATTTTATTCAAGCAAAAACCCAAACTATAATAATAATGATGATCTAAAGCGAATTGCATCCCAACACGGTACTACCCATGTTCTATGTGATAACACAGTTATACCACTTCGTTAAAAACACAGTTATACCCTTTGCACAAAATAAACACAGTTATGCCCACTTTAACACAGATATACCCGTCGAACATTTAAAAAGAACGCTTTTTGACACAGTTATACCCACTGATTGCTCCCTCCCCCTCTCTCTCTCTCTCTCTCTCTCTCTCTCTCTCTCTCTCCCCCTCTCTCTCTCTCTCTCTCTCTCTCTCTCCCCCTCTCTCTCTCTCTCTCTCTCTCTCTCTCTCTCTCTCTCGATCTCGATTATCACTGTTTCACGATTTTGAATATCAAATTAGCTGGCATTTGTTGTCTTTCTGTCTGATTTGGAAAAAAATCTTGTCCGAAGCCGCGTATCTGTGTTTTTATTTTATATTATCCAAGTTGGAACAGACTTTAAAATCTGATTTTTTTTTAATATCATATTTTTGTTAGGCCTCTAATTAATAAGAAAATATGTTTTGTTAATGTTGAACTGCGACCCAAACGCATACAATCGTTAAATATTCTTTTATTGGTTAACAATTAAATCATTGTGTGGAATAAAGAATGGTGCATGTTGAACATTGTTTAAAATCTGTGTTCTTGTATAGTATCTGTATCTAAAAAATACAACAACAACAAAATGACCCAGATATTAGCACTTAAAGGCATATTATGTGATCTTTTCCAAAGAGCGCCCTCTATTCATGATTTTTTTTAGAAAGTAGATTTTCTTGCAGATTTACAGTTCCGATCATAAATCATACATACATTCCAAGTTACAGAGCGATACGATTCCTAATTACCTCAAAATCATGGTTTTAGAGTGAATTTAGAGTGAAAAATATAAACTGTCGCTCTATTTTCACTCTAAAACCATGATTTTGAAGTAATTAAGAATCGTATCGCCCTGTAACTTGGAATGTATGCATGATTTATGATCAGAAATGTAAATCTGCAAGAAAATCGGCTTTCTATTTTTTTTCGATGTTGAGGGCGTTCCCTGGAAAGATCACATAATATACCTTTAAAGGGCAAATCTATTTTGTTTTTGGCTTTATGAACAATAATAGTGTACGCATAAAATGTATTGTGGTAGAAGGAAGGATAATGCAAATCACTTATGGGGCCCTCACATGTATCCGTGTGAGCTGAGCGGCCCTTACCGTGTGAACAATGGGTGCGGACGGCGGCACACACGGTAGGCCGTTTCCCGTCCGTTAAACACGTTCAGGGGACTTTGCCGGCCACCGGAGTTTGAAACATGCTCAAAACTCCTGGCGGGTGAGTACAAGCGGCGGCGAACGATGCGATCTCGTTATAGTGAGAGCCCGGTATGAAGACGGTATAAGGACGGCGCACCCGTTCGCACCTGTTTCGCACCCGTTTCGCACCCGTTTCGCGCCCATTCGCAGGGCGGTGATGGACGGTGGAGGACGTCGACCATCTTAGCGACGGACTGCGAATGGCCGCATGCAGCGTGGTAACCGTTCACAGAACGGACTCCCAGCAGGCATGTTACAACTCTCTAAATGTAAAAGAGCTAAAACTCACTCTTTCGAAAACTCTAGGAGGGACAGCTCTTTTTGGGGGAGTAAAGTTCACTCTTAAAAGAGCGATTTTCACTCTAAAAAGATTTAAAATCACTCTAAAAAGAGTGGAAATCACTCGTAAAAGAGTGACAAATCACTCTGAAAAGAGTGAACTTCACTTCTTAGAAGAGCCGTCCCTCCTAAAGCTTTTTCTATTAGACGGCAAGGTGGCCGCCTACAATTATCACCCTGCGAACGGGCACGGAACGGGTGCGCTGTCTGTATACCGTCCTCAAACCGGGCTCTCGCCGTTTGCCGCCGCTTTTACTCACCCGGCAAGAGTTTTGAGAATGGTCAAACTTCCTGCCGGGCTAGGATGGCCGGCAATGTCCCCGGCAACGTGTTCAACGGACGGGAAACGGCCCACCGTGTGACATCACCTTGTGCCACCGTCTGCACCAATTTGTCACACGGTAATGGGCCGGCCATCTCACACGGATACATGTGCGTACAAATGTATTTGACAGAGATTGCCGGAATGTGAGCGAAGCGGCGAATTTGAGCGCTCAGCTTATACAGGGCAGTTTGATGATGTTATCAAGGCGGTTCGGTCGGTACCCAAGCGCTTGACCGGTGAGGACCTGGTGAGGAGGTGGTATGAGGGCGGTTCCAGGCCGATAAGGACCCGGTATAGAACAGTATGAACCCGGTGACAAAAAATAAATAAATGCGGCCGTTGACATTTTTTGCTGATTGTTCACCGTGTTGGACCCTGTTGTTTTTCTATAAGACGGTAAGGGGCCGCCCAGCTCACACGGATACATGTGAGGGCCCCATTATATTTAATTTATATTATAATTTATATTTATATTATATATATTTAATTACTATTAGATCAAGTGAAGGGAGTCCGTCTTCCGCTGAGATTATGAAAAAGTTGGATATTTCAATAGAGGACGGGCTTGGGAACTGGACAGCGTTATCAAGGAGACGGTCCCCCGTCACAGGATTGAGAAACAAAATTTATGTTGCCAATTTTTAATCATATGATTTAGAGGGGGTCTAGGTTGGTCAGATATTAACATTAGAATGCTTTTTTGTTTGAGGTAAATTAGATTTTCGGTTCTGACGTTATGGTCAATTAAGTTTCGGGTGTCTCAAGAAATCGGTGGTGTTTTGTATACATTTGTATGTAAAACGCTCACCCTGTGATTTTTAGCATTTTAGTTTTAATTGTTTTTTGATCAAATTATTGTAAAATTTGATCAAATGTATTTATTAAAATATTGAAATAATAATTGCATATCATATATCATCAACATTTCAAGGTCAACGTAATTTCTTACGTATTTCTTTATTTTTCTCACCCGGCTATTTTTAAGCCATTTATCTTTAAAAATCAATAAAAATGCTAATGTAATTGCGATTTTCATCCAAGATAGCTCAAAATGTGTCTAATTTCATGCTCTTCCATAATCGAACAACTGTTTTTATCCCAAATGTCAACTTATTTCTTTCTCGCTAATTTTGATATTTTTCAATACGTTTTGCACAATATCTCAAAAATATAAAACACTCAAACTTGCAATATGGGAGCAAACGTAACTCAAAAACGAAAGCTCGTATAACCATGGGATTTGGACCAGATGTTAAGCACACAAGGGGCTATGAAACCACGGAGCCCGATTTTTAATATTTGTTTTCAAATTTGAATTACGATACAAAATTACCTGATTGGTCGGTTCACGGCTACCATGGCAACAGTATAAAACAATCCGGATCCATGGTGTATATGCAACATTTCGTTTTCTAGTTACATGTACGCGTTCGTGTTCTAGGGACGCGCAAGATTTTGCGTAATGTTGCACCAAGTCCATTGAATTGCATACAGTTATAGTGCCTGCATATCCCACTTTTGTATTATTGAAGAGTTTTAGCAGCATTATATATCCAATGTTCATGATCGGATCACAGCGGATGTGTGATGTTGCCTTGGTGACGTATAGTACGTCTGGTCAGAGTGCGCATGCTTTACATCAGAGAGCAAATAGAGCGTTTAAGTGCGCATCGGTCGACTTCGTCATTCATGTTTCGCCTGTGAAGCATGCTACTACAACATTTAGAGTAAAGTTGTAGCCATACTAGTGTGGTTAATTCGAAAATTGGGCTATACATAGGCACCTCAAGTCCTGGTGTGTGTGTGTTCAACCTTGTAAATAATAACAGGTTCTGTATCATATAACAGCTAGCTATAGTCTGTTCAATGCCAGGTTGGCCATTACTGCAAATAATGTTATGCAAAATTAATGGACAGTTCAAAGATCATGCCCTATGTTATGGCGAATAAACTATAGAACTTATAGTCTATTCAGTGTTGCATGGACAAGGTTATGATGACCTTTTATATTGCAAAAAATATATGTATCATAAAAGGTCATGTTTTATCTTATGTTGAATGAGCTATAGTAGGCCAGGTGGTTATGTGCCTAATGTAACTAATTTAATCTAATTTAATTCAATATTTAACATTAATCTAACTTTTAAAACGTACCAATTAATTGCAATACAAACCGAAATGAATTCAATTCAATTAAAATGAATTCAATCCAATTTGAAATGTCAAATTCAAATCAAATTCAAATCAAATTCAAATCAAATTCAAATCAAATTCAATAATTCGATTCAATTACAATGCAATTCAAAATCAATTCAATTAAATTCAATTCAAAATAAATTCAATCAAATTCAACATCAATTCAATTCAATTCTAAATTCATTCCATTCGTTAGACAAACGCTATGTATACGTTAGTCATTCGCTAAAGGCCCTGTCACACCATAGCGTATGGCCTGAACGTGGCGTGAACGTATGCCGACGTATTAAAAAAAGCTTGAAAATTGTCAGAGTCCAAGAACGTCCAACTTACCAACGAATCGCGTAGGAAAAGTCGACATCGGTGATGGAATGGACGTATCCATAGCGTATCCATAGCGTATCCATAGCGTATTAAACGTATACATAGCGTATGACAAACGTATTAATGCGTATCACTAATTTATAACACACTTATGACAGCGTATCACAGCGTATGCGATCGGCGAGCGTATGACCAACGTATGCTTAACGTATTCGAAGCGTATGTCTGCCGTGTTCGACGTATCCTCAGCGTATCCTCGTATATAGAAGGGTAAATCTAAAGGTCCAACCTAAAACTTACGACGAGTAACGTACCTCTAACGTATGTCAGCGTATGTCAACGTATGTCTAACGTATGTCAGCGTTTGTAAACGTAGGTCTAACTTACCACGAGAACCTATCGGGAACGTATGCAGAACGTAAGTTAAGCACACGTTGAGTACGTCGAGAAACTTTGAACATGCTCAATAATTGTTCGCGGGCTCGACGTGTTCCAAATTTTCACAACGTATCACAGCGTGCTCTTAACGTAAACAACGTATCCCCAACTTACCCCTAACTTGTATCAGCGTACACCAACGTACGCCAACGTATTTTTCGATATTTCGCATACGTTGTCATACGTTCAGGCGATACGCCATGGTGTGACAGGGCTAACGTACAGCTAGCGTATGTACCGTACAGCATTATAGCGAGCAATCATTCGGCGTTTTGGAAACTTATGGAGGGTTTGGGTATATAAATGGGTCCCTTGAGTATCTCATCCTCACTTCTTCATGGTCTGTCGTGTTGAACACATCAACCCATCATCATACGCTACGAATACGCTACGCTACATTAAGTATACGTTAAGCATACGTTAGTCATACGCTCGCATACGCTCGCATACGCTGTGATACGCTGTCATTAGTATGTTATAAGTTAGTGATAAGCTATCAATACCTTAGTGATACGCTATCAATACGTTAGTCATACGCTATGTATACGTTCAATACGCTATGGATACGTTATGGATACGTGACAGAGTCTTACACGATCGCCCGGCATAAGGTTAATACGTGAGAATACGTCGAAACTCGTTGGAAATACGTCAGGCATACGTTAGACATACGGCACATATACGTTATCAACTCGTTATCACTAGGTTGACTGTACGTTTCCCCGTCAGCCTACGTTCATCAACGTATACCAACTTACTAGTAACGTACGAGTAACGTACCACTAACGTATGTCAGCGTAAGTTAAAGTATATTTAACGTACCACAAACTTACCGCGAACTTATGCAGAACGTATTAAGCACACGTTGAGTACGTCGAGAAATTTTGAGCATGCTCAATATTTTTTCGCGGGCTCGACGTGTTCCAAATTGTCACAGCGTATCACAGCGTGCTCTTAACGTAATCGACGTATCCCCAACGTACCCCTAACTTATATCAGCGTACACCAACGTATTTTTCGATATTTCGCATACGTTGTCATACGTTGAGGCGATACGATATGGTGTGATAGGGCCTTAAGACAAATTTCAAACAGCTGACGAAGAAGCAACCTACACCCAACATGCGAAGCGTTCACACAGCGAATGCGTTTACAAAATAGATCCTAGACCACAGCCCTCTTCTGCGAACCACTACGAACCGCTAACGAATACAGCTTAAAACTAGATATGACTCCGGTCTAAGACCAGTGGACCTTGATTTTCGTCTTGTTCCTGACCGTTTGACCCCAAGGTCATGATTTATTTGAAACCCGAACTATTATGTATGCATACGGTAAAAAGGCATTTGTTGATTGATTCAGACGATCCTAGGTCATTTCAATAAAATGCAAGCGCGTTTTATGTGAAAATCGCGTTTTAACCCCTAGTGACCCCTGTGTGACCTTTGACCCCAAACTGTGAAGACCCTATATGAAGGTCAGGTAGGCGGTTGTACTGACCGAACCTGGTGATTGTAGCATGTACACTGTAGGAGAAGAAGCATTTTTAAGTTATAGAAGTGAAAATTAACATTTTGACCCCTAGTGACCCCAAATATTTTTAGATTAAAAACCGAACTATTTTATATGCGTACGTTCATAGGGAATATGTTGACCAATTCTAACGATCCTAGGTCATTTCACTATATTGCAACCGCGTTTTAAGTGAAAATCACGTTTTGACCCCTATGACACCTTTGACCCCGAACTGAGAAGACCCTATATGTGAGTCAGGAAGGGGGTCCTACTGACTAAATCTGGTGATTATAGCATGTAAACTGTAGGAGGAGAAGCATTTTAAGTATTAGAAGTGAAAATTAACATTTTGACCCCTAGTGACCACTTTTTGACCTTTGACCTGGTCAATATGATTGACTTATTTTCTTGGCTCATCAAATCATACAAGATGGAACAAACCCGGTCCAAATCGGAGCATGTCTTAACTTTTACCCCTGTAAAGTTCAATGACCCCTTCTTGACCTTAGACCTGGTCAATATGATTGACTTATTTTCTTGGCACATCAATCCAAACAAGATGCAACAAACCCGGTCCAAATCGGAGCATGTCTTAACTTTTACCTCTGTAAAGTTCAACGACCCCTAGTGACCCCTTCTTGACCTTTGACCTGGTCAATATTATTAACTTATTTTCTTGGCTTATCAATCTAAACAAGATGCAACAAACCCGGTTCAAATCGGAGCATGTCTTAATTGTTACCCTTGTAAAGTTCAATGACCCCTAGTGACCCCTTCTTGACCTTTGACCTGGTTTATATGGTTGACTTTTTTTCTTGGCTCATCAATCCAAACAAGATGCAACAAACCCGGTCCAAATCAGTGCATGTCTTAACATTTACCTTTGTAAAGTTCAATGACCCCTAGTGACCCCTTCTTGACCTTTAACCTGGTCAATATTATTGATTTATTTTCTTGGCTCATCAATCCAAACAAGATGCAACAAACCCGGTTCAAATCGGAGCATGTCTTAACTTTTACCTTTGTAAAGTTCAATGACGCCTAGTGTAGTGACCCCATATTATGACATGTCATTTTTAATCGCTTAAGACCCTATATGAGCATGGACCTAAGGAATCTTTTGACCAATTATGAAGGTCATGATTCATTTCCTCTGAGACAAGAAGCATTTTAAGTGATCAAATTGAAAATTTACATTTTGACCCCTAGTGACCCCAAATGATTTTTAATTTTAAAAACCGAACTACTATACATGCGTACGGTCATAAGGAATATGTGGACCAATTTTGATGATCCTAGGTCATTTCACTAAATTGGAAATGCGTTTTAAGTGAAACACACGTTTTGACCCCTAGTGACCCCTGTGTGACCTTTGACCCCAAACTGTGAAGACGCTATATGTAGGTCAGGTAGGGGGTCCTACTGACAAAATCTGGTGATTGTAGCATGTAAACTGTAGGAGAAGAAGCATTTTGTAGAAATATTGCCAGAAGCAGCAGCAGAAGAAAGACACGGTAAAGATAGAGTACCTGGATTTTTGAAAAAATCAAGGTAATTTCCAAAAAGGTCGGGTAACGTTAGCTCAACAGTGCGACAGTACTACGCCAATGACAGCGAATAGGACGTATATTGATCAATGGAAACATTTTCAATCCACATCCCATAATAGAGCGGTGCGTTGTTAGCATCCACAAATAAATAAGAGAAATAAATAATCTGCCTGTTGCTCTACCGAGGCTGCGTTTTGCAAAACATGAACATTGTACTTGGTTTTTGTTTTGGACACATACCCTCTGTTAACATGGTTCAGTAACTAGCCACGTGTTATATACTATGTCTCAATTCTTCCCATGTTTATATTTATATTTAATAAATGTTTACATTGGAACTATATTTTCGAGTTATAAAGATAATATATATTTACCTGGCAAGTTCTATTGTGAGCACTGTATATAATTGATCTACAATCTACAAAATAAACACTCATTTTTGTTTAAGAAACAGGTCAGAGGTCAAATCAATTAGTCCGATCGGCAATTTATTTTATCGTTTTCTCCTCCGTCGAATTATCGCTTAATATTATAATAATTTAAAATAGATTATGTGCAGAAAGTAGAAGACACGGTGTTGGATCAAAATAACAAGTACACTTGCTTAAGGTGAGGGGCTACCTTAATATATCTTTTCTTTGTGTGTGTGCAATAATACACCCATCAACATGATGAAGTTCATAATATTGACACATTAAACAAATGAGGTAGCTTTTAAAACTCAAAAAGTCACTTAATTGGTAGAATAATGTCGGTTATCTTGATTTTTGGAAGGTCTACAAAACTACCTTGAATGTGGTAATATATACATGCAATCTAGAAAATGTTGACAAATAATTCTAAAAAAACCCATTGTATATATTTCTTGAAGATTTCTTGAATTTTAAAGGCAAAATTGATAAAAAAGTAGCTGGTTTTAAAAAAGGGAAAATTTAAACAAATTGTCTCGATTTTTTTCCTGGTTTTTTATTGTTTTGTTGCGAAAATGACGATAAATTTCAAACCAAGTATGTGACTCGAATGAGACCAAAGTAATGAGATAATTCGGCTCAGCCACCTCAACGAATAAGGAAGAGAGGGTGTTTGTTAGTATATATATGGTGGTCAACAGAATAATGTAGTTCAGCTCTACTAGTCCTCATAGCTTAAGGGATTGTGAATGATTTAGCTCAAAAATATGATCTCTCTAGAGTTAAGACAATCAGTTTCTTATTCTCCTCTGAAAGTGTTTATCAAAAACGTTAGGTCTTAAGACCTCAATTTAAGCTCAATAGTTCACGTTCAGGTTTTTTTCTTCTCAAACAATTACCAATCATCGGAGAGTAGAGGTTATAAGTTGGCGCGGGCATTCTATATGAACTGAATAAAGAAAAAATAAACAGTATTTTCCTTCAGCATCGACTTGAATGTATAGTGTTGAAAATGGCCGCCTGTCCCGGGTAAGCAGTACTTTTGGATTTTAAACATTATACTTGAAAATGTGATGAAGAAGTGATATATTAAAATAAGTGCAGAATTTAATTACATATATTTAAGATTAAATAAGAATTAACATTTAATATGTTATTAACTGCTCACTTGTGAAACAGGTCACAGCAAGTAAAGTTCATTTCCGCTCTCCGAGGTTGTACTGTGTACTACTAGTGGGGTAATCGACTCGTCACGCGGACATGGGCGTATATTAGCCTACGAATGAACTATGAGCACAAGTGTACGGGTACGTGAATGTTGGGCTAACATGGAAATTCCATCTACCAATGGAGTGCTTACATTGAGTTGCTTAGGGTTAGGAAGGGAGGTGATGATAATAATTATAGTTGACGCTCAGAGACACTTGCAGGGCGATATGTTAAGTGGACTTCGACAGCGGTCATAATTTGGCAATTTGAATTCCCGATTGAACTGAAATTATTATATTTCTGTTATTTCATTCTAAAACTATTCCGGTGGAGTTTGAGCATTGGGCTGTTCCAGTTGAAATCCATACACCCCTTATTGAAGACATGACATTAACCTTGCTCACAGGGAGTGTACATTTCAAATTGGGGTACCTACATAGGTGACTCCGTTTGAAATTTACACTCACCCTGAGCGGAAAATTAAGGTCACGTCTTCCATAAGGTGTGTATGGATTTCAACTAGAATAGCCCATGATCAGTCGACCTTGAACATGTTGAAAGGTTGAAGGACAATAAATAAAGTTCAATTAGCTGCTCAAACACCATACCTGCGCATACGATTTAAAATAAGTTCAAAATAGTGCCCTTCAAAAGTTATCTACAGTTGCCTATAATATGCCTAGCAATTTAGAAATGAATTCGTTGACTCAGAGCACGTTAGTAACCGTTATGGGTACTGGTTCAAGCCTAGGCCCATAACGTATTTTCCGAATTATGATATACCATAGGCTTTGTGCTATGATCAATGTGATCAGTGGTTCGTAACAAAGTTAGCGTGAACCACGATGACCTGACAACGGTTACATTATAACGTGCACTATACGCTAGCGAATAAACCTATTCAGACCATTATGACTGATTTAATCATCCACTCCCTGAACTACTTCAAGGACTTTTGAAGACCATTCTGTCAGTATTATATGCGTCATTCTTTAAAACTTCCCATTAAACTTCATAGTATGTCCCGTGTATGAAACGAAGAATTTCGCCAATTAGACCCACTCCTAGTGAAACAAAAATGAACTTCACGCACTATACCGGGATGCGATTTTTTCCCGTAGTTAACATTTGAATAGGGTTACTGAAATACATGCTGCATAAACACAGTAGTCACCATATATATATATATATATATATATATATAGCTTTATTCCGTGGTAATGTAGTTGACCTGGTGTTGCCATCCTCTCCGACCGCCAACACCACCATATCCTCTCCATCGTGTCAAGAATATTCAACACCCTATTCAAATGTTAACTATAGAAAAAAAATATCGCTGTCGGGACACTATTTTGATGGTATCGGGCAAATGGTTTCGACGTTGTAATCGGAAATGTAGCCTTGTATGTTGGAAGCAACAGCACTCGGAAGATTGCCCGCTGGATTGTAACGGCACACCACGTAAAGAACATTCCAGGGTTTAGTACCACCAAAATTATGAGTGCCGAATTTAACACCGCATCCGAGTTGAGTTGTGCTTTTCCAAAGTACTGCTGTCAGGTGACCTGAAAACAACAAAAAATATCAACATAGGCCAACTAATCAGATTCGGGGATATCACTGATAGACATCGATTCATACGCGAGATGTTGTATATATTATGTTATATAATGATAGGCCTGATTTAAGTCATTTTTTTTTACTATACAGTTTTTATTATATAACACATACAAATATTCCTCTCATTTGATTGGTGGATACTACATCATGTGACATCAAATATTTTGACTAGTTCCCTAATATTCCGCAAGAGAAAAACAAATTCCTATACAAAAATACTATTTCCCTCTGATGAGGAGCTACGAGGAAAATAGTACCTTTTCATGGGATTTTTTTCCCTCTACTCGTGATCGCGGTATTGATTTGACCTTTGACACGTTCGTGTCAATCGATAAGAATTCGTGTCGGCTAAATTTGTTTACTTTTATTTCACTGCCGTCGGACTTATTTTCCAGGAGTTTATCATCAGCTATTTGGTTTAAGATGCTCTTGGAGCAATTACTTGACAATGTAGACAGTATATATAATATTTTTATTATGCATACTATAATATAAATCAGTTTACCAACCTACGGTGTTTTACATTTTGTTGTTATATTGTCTATTGTAAAACACCGTAGGTTGGTAAACTGTTTATAATGTATTATGTATAATATAAATATTATATATAATGTAGATAGTGCTATATCGAAAAAGCAAATAAAATATGCTGCAAATCAGCTGGAACAGTACGAGAAAAAAGCGCCGATGGATGAAGGCCTAGCGACTAAACTTTTGTTACACCGAATGTTATCTTTTGTTTATGAAAGAATTTCAAATGACAGAAATATTTGTTATATAAAACAAATATTGACTGCTCTATATTCGGGAAATGGTTCAAAATAGGTCCCCTCGGTAACTGGATACCGTGGCCCTATTATTTTCCCGGAGGAGCTATGTTGCACCATTGCCCTCATGAACAGTAGACATGTGTATACTATTACATTCCTTGTAATCAAAACATGTAATATCATTATGATTATAAACACATATTGTATGCCTTTTGTTTATGCAATAGTACAACTATATCACTTGGTCCAATTTGGATTGTTCTGTAACTGTCGGCTTCGCCTAAGAAATCCAAATTTGACTTCGTGGTATAGTTCTTACATCAAACTTGCAGGCATTCACTATTTGTATAGTATAATGCCTCGTAATAGTTCAACTTTGGCCCAGATGTGGCCTAACCATACTATATAGATTTTTTTGTCAGGCGACAAAATCGGCTCATCACGGGTCGGCCATATTGAGAAAATCCAATGGTAGGTTCTAGAATAATAACTGATACCAATTTTTAGGGTTTTTTGATCTGGGAATCTGATTTTAATGTTATCTCAATTAGCTTTATCATGTTTATAGTCACTTTAAAGATCATTTTGGGTCCTAATTTATGGATTGTTTTCTTAAATTAAACAAACATACAGTACCCATTCAATATGTTTGCATTGTTTGAGTAACCAGAATATAGCATATGCGTATATTGTTTGAAGTACAAATTAAATATTTAGGACCAGATCAAAAAGAGGTCACTTGAACCAGAGGTCATTCGACTTATGTCATGTATAGGTAAAATGCCAAAAAGACAAACAATAATCAATTTTCAAAGGTTCCTGGCCTGAGCGAGTTCAACACTTGACAGTTTGGTGACAATGTGACCACATTTCAAGTTCAAAAAGCAGCACTTCAAGCTTAAAACAATTCAGGAACAATTGTTAATTTAGAAAGCAGTCGGAATTTGTTTTACCTATAATTGAATTGTGGTACTGAGAATTTTGATATTTCCGAAGTGGGGCAGCTCGATACTAGTGAATTTAGGCACTATAGTTCGCAAGTACACCGAGTACCAAAAGAGTTGAATTCTACACCAAGAGGTCTATGCAGAATATTTGGAAAGGCCTATAATGTTTATGAGGTATAGTAAAACAAATACAACATGGTTTGTATCGGGCAAGTTGTGTAAATTACTGGTCCTTTGACGTTGGATGATTGCGTCTACATCCTTCCGCTTAACTCGGAAAATAGACGCACTCATTCAACACCAAGAAACCTGTAATTCACACTACTTTTCTCTATACCATGTTGTATTTGTGTATATGCCATGTATGTTAAGTCTTTTGAGGGCCGTTGTTATACTACTGAAGTGCACCTAAACATGAGAATATTGTATTATGATTCGAACGTTTGTTGATAAACACCTGAGCACCAATGCTAATTCTAGGGTCCGACAATCCTAATTGTCGCATCCACATTCTCTCCCAGATGAAATTCAAGGGTCGCGAAATATTTAAAAGTTCAAAAATGCTATGAAATATCATCTTGATAACCTTTACATATTCCATTTTCAATTATAGATATTATGCAACTTGTGCATTTTTTCATAGTAGAGTATATATTCATTATTGAAGGTGCAACAGTGCGGTATCCTACGTTAGTGTATGTTATATAGGCAATGAAGCCGGATTGCCAGATTAGGTCATATGTCCGGACTATTTCATATAAAGTCTGTGGAAATAAAATAAAAAGGCTGGCAGACACAGACCATTAATAACACACCATACAAGCATTCGTTAGTATTATTAAACGATAACCAAATATCAGACCATATGAAAATGGGTAAAATGGGATATGTGATACATTTCTCTCACCAGCATCCCAATTAAACTTAGGGTCGTCGAAGTCGAACGCGTTATACTCGCCACAGTACCAGCCGCCGTAACTGCCTTTGGAGGTGCTGTATGTCCCAAGTATAAATGGATATGCTGTAAGATAAAGGAGAAAGAGTGGAGAAGAAAAAGCACAAGGTTCATCTAAAAGCATATATCTGTTAAAAAACTAGCACTTACATCTTAATTAAAACATTAACTAGAAATTAAAAAAAACCGTTCAAATTTCAATTTATCAATAATTAATTATCGATTATCGATTAAAATATTGACAAGTTTAATTTTTGACTTTATCTCAAGAACCCGTAAAAATGTTCTATTAGATGCATAATTATATAGCCTACTAATTGACCAAGAAATAAAGTAAATATTGCGTAATATCAATAATTGTGCCACGAAACGGAGGCGCGTAACGTGGCCCAACAACTCTTAAGTCAAGGTCTTAACTCGCACGGGAATATCACTTAGCAAAATGTGGACATTTAGTTTTAGGCGGGGTTATAGGTCTAAGCGTTATAAACTGATATAATATAAAGTTCGAATATTTCGTGTTATATTCATATTATTGTGTTTCATATCAATGAAAAGCTGATGTGTTCTTCTTTCCAACTATTAAAGTGAAGCTATAACAGGTCCTATCAATAATCTCATATTATTTTGGGTGAGGCTGTTTGCACACTGCTCGTAGGTCTATAAAAATAGTTCATACACTCGAGTGATATTTGTTTTGTGAAAAAAAGTTGTTGAAGTTTATTGTCAAGAAGGTTAAGTTGATATTCTGACTAAAGACTGTTTGTTCTGACACATGAGATAGACCGGGCAACCAAATCTTTCCGTAGTTAATACTTGAATAGGGTACTATATATTATAATAGGGTACTTGGTAAAGCTAATTTAGCTTTGCCTTGTATCATGTGTAGGGTCGCAAAACCCCTACACTTTGACGAACTGCGACCCCTACCCTAACATTACCCCTACCCCTAACAATTATATATCTGAAGTCAAGATACTACAGTCATCAAACAAAGTAACTAACCAGGTATTAAGTGTGCTTATAACTATAAAAGCATAACTCCTACTAAAAATTATCAAATTAAAAAGTTGTTGAACAAGTACTCTTCTTTAATTTGAGATATGGCACGCTAAAAAGGGATGACTATTAAAGAAGTTGCAATCCGAAATGTAAGGTAAAGTACGATTCTCATATTCGCATTTTTCTTTTCAGCACGGGGTCTTTTCAACACGGGGGAGGGTATGACCGGTAACGCTCGTGTGGCTTATTGATAAGATGGATCCATCGGAACACTGCGGCCGACTTTCCACATCGCATTTTCGATTGGTAAATTAGCACTTCCACAACCAGTAATCAATAATTTGTGCGTAACTGAGTCAACGTGTAGAAAAGCAAAATGCGAAAATAGAAACCGTACTTTATTTCCCTTTTGGTACTGTAACTTTATTGATATCAATCTATTCTTCCCATTCACAATCTCAAATTAAAGAAGAGAAATTTTATAATTTTATAATTTAAAGTTTAAGTTATACTTTTAATGTTATAAACACGAGTAAGTTACCTATAATTCTTTTTTATTTTAAACAAATATCAAATTGGATTTTTTTTATATTTAAATCGGATTTATTTCAAATTAAATCGATTTTTTAATTTATATTTCAAGTACTAACAATATTTTCTTAGTGTTCAAAAAAAAGGCCAATTGGTGGGACTATGCAAAAAACTACCAACAATCAAAACATGTTTTAAAACGTGAACAATTTGCAAGCAAAAGTATTTAAAACATTGAAGGAATCATTGTTGAATTCTGCACCTTGAAGGTGAATCTATTGGAAATGGATAGAATGACATCAGAGGTGGGGTATTTATGTGTATACAAAAGTTGTAGAAGTACCAGGAAAAAAATAAAAAAGTTTAAGTTAGCATTTCACTTAAAATTACCAACATTTGTCAACACTTTAAAACAGTATAAATCTTGATTTTTAAATCATCAAACCCTGATTTATCGACATAATATACGTATACAGTACAAATAATTACCGCCACTTGCACTAGCAGACGCGGCAGACCTCAATGCAAGGTTTTCCCCATAAGCGTTATTAGGATCATGGTCGAAATCATGATTATCAGCCATTGTTTGTGCCCAGGTTTGCGCTTCCTGTTGAACAAAAAGAAGACCGAGTTTTCTTTTAGAATGATGATTTGATAAACGAGAAATAACAACACCATAATGGTGATATCTATACCACGGGCTACTCCCATATTGTTGGGTGTCACATACGTTAGGCTTATACTAAGACTCGTTTACAGCCTCGATCTCACATAGTTACCCCATTTTAATCAATTACTGTTGGAATTCAATCAACATTTCAGAGAAAGGTCATTAGGGTCTAAAAAATATCCATGGTTTAATAGTGGATATTCCGATCACTTTAGTTTTTCCCCCATACAAATATTTTGTATCAGAAGAAACCCCATTTGTTCTTATTATTTCTGTATAACCGTTGGCGCAAGATATGTTCCATTTAGAAATTATAAGCCGAAATGTAGTTTACTGCCAAAGGTGGTTAACCTCCCAGCCAGTAAGTGTACTACTCAATTGGTAAATATCATGTCAATCTTTGCTTCCAAAATAAGAACCATTGGAGTTATGCAACTCAAATGTTATAAAACGATTATTTTAAGGATGATCCTTTATGTAGAATAGAAAACATCAAAGTTGAATATCGGGCCACCAATAGGAACACCTATACCTTTAACAAAGTTCCGTGACCTTTAACCAAAGCTCTATTCTTCTATTACCCCCATCCTCCCCCATCCTTCTTTTTTAAACATTAAATTGCGTGCTTATTTATATTGGCGAAGGAAACGAAATATTTTTTTTTTTTTAAGTAGTGTCATCCTGACTGTTTATTTGTGTTTGTTTGATGGTGTGGTGGGGCGGGGCGGTGGTTTGTTGGTTGGTGTGGGGTGGTTTGGTCTGTGTTATTTTTTTTCTATTTTTTCGACACATTTCGAAAATTCAACCACCAAAAATATGTGCGGGTCGGGCCCGTGGAGCAGGGTTCTATCTTTCTTGGCCTTACCGCTATAAGGTCATTGTTCAGTTCCAAAGCGGGAGCATTGTGCACACAGCGGAGGAAATTGTGCCATTCCAACATCTGTGCGTTAAAATTGGCTTCGCTACTGTGTGTACTCTGTTTCGTTGGTTCGGTGCAGGTTGAAGTTGTAACATCACCTGAAATGTCAAAAACATACAAGGTAATCTCGTATTCTTTGTCCCGTTAGTGATGTACGCATGCTCAATCCTTGTAAAATGTCCACAAGATATAGCCCCCCCCCCCCCTCCAAAAAAAAACACACCCCTAGGTTAACCCTAATCTCCTCTTCGTAGACTATTTCCTTTTCCTTGTCACTCTACAATATATGAACAACACTCTCTGATTGACCTACCGATAGAGGGCTCACTTATTATTTACCACTCCCATCAGACAATGCTGGACATGGGCTCGTTCACGATTATTTAAAGTTATTTTATGCGTACGCGGTTACGTGATCAAGAGAATAACAACTTGTATTTTATAACCAAATTTGAATTAAAAGACTAACGTGCTCTCCTAATTATGATTTCTTTTCTTAAACATGTGTTTAAAAACGGTTTAAAGCGCCGTAAAATAAAACTAACTATCCACAAATCAGAATCCCCTGATTATTAAATATTAATGGATTTGGATACGTGTCACCACCCCCCCCCCCCCCCCCCCCCCCCATTCATAAAATATGTCGGCAAAATCATGGTGCTGTGGGCAAATCAAAGGAAGGGGGAAGAAAAGGGAGAAAGAAAGAAAAAAAGGAAAGAGAAAGAAAGAAAGAAAGAAAGAAAGAAAGAAAGAAAGAAAGAAAGAAAGAAAGAAAGAAAGAAAGAAAGAAAGAAAGAAAGAATTAAAGAAAGAAAGAAAGAAAGAATTAAAGAAAGAAGGAAAGAAAGAAAGAAAGAAAGAAAGAAAGAAAGAAAGAAAGAAAGAAAGAAAGAAAGAAAGAAAGAAAGAAAGAAAGAAAGAAAGAATTAAAGAAAGAAAGAAAGAAAGAAAGAAAGAAAGAAAGAAAGAAAGAAAGAAGAAAGAAGGAAAGAAAGAAAGAAGGAAAGAAGAAAGAAAGAAAGAAAGAAAGAAAGAAAGAAAGAAAGAAAGAAAGAAAGAAAGAAAGAAAGAAAGAAAGAAAGAAAGAAAGAAAGAAAGAAAGAAGGGGAGAGAAAGGAAAAGGAAAGAGGAATGAAGGAAAGAAAGAAGAAAGAAAGAAAGAGAAAGGAAAAAAAAGAAGGAAAGGAAAAGGGAAAGAAGGGAGAAAGCCCTATAACAATTATCGATCGTATGCGTACATGATAATGTTGTGTCGGCATATATGTTATGTTAACACAAATAAAAAATGAACAAAGGCAATGTAGGCATACATTTGTAGGCACAGTGAACGAGCCCATCTGTATGAGATTTTGTGTCGGCGCACAACTGTCGTTATTTGCGTGAGACCAGAATTTGCGTTTCACCAGGGGCAAAATCGATATCTCACGTAGGTCTATGTCGATGTCGGACATACAGGCTGTAGGCCTATCATGCCTATATTGATCATTTGACCATGTTTTGTTAACATTATTCAACTAAACAAGATGGCTTCAGGAAAGTTTTCTATGACCATTTTAGTTTAAAAACTGAAAATCTGTATGCGCTTTGCGCACATTCTTTCTACAGGTTTCAACATTATAATGGATCTCGAACCAACCAAATATTATATGGGGGACGTTAAACACGTCATACTGGACCCTTTAAGTGTTAAAAATGCTAAATGTTGCGCGCTTCGCGCGTATTATTTTCAATGTTTCATTATTCAAGCTGAACAAGATGGCTTCAGGAAATTTTTCCATGACCATTTTAGCTTAAAAACTAAACACATTTTTGAGCTTTCCGCGCATTCTTTCTACATGTTCAACATTATAATGGTCTCGAACCAAACCAAATATGATATGGGGGACGTTAAAAACGTTAAACTGGACCCTTTATATGTAAGAAATGCAAAATGTTGCGCGCTTCGCGCGTATTAGTTTCAATGTATCATTATTTAGGCTTCATTTATTATAGTATCAGAAGGCTCCTACCAGTTTTCAATGACCATTTGAGTTCAAAATCTGAAGAAAAAAATGGTGCGCTCTGCGCGCATATTTGCTACAGGTTTTAACATTATAATGGCCCTTAAACCAGACGATTCGTACATTTCGTGATATGTTCATATGCAC
>CM069454.1:52758674-52895922 GCA_035610835.1 Ophiura sarsii
CTTCATCAACGCAAGAATACTCGGGTTTCAAACCTATTGAAATGTTTGATTATAAATGAAATGATATTGGGGGAAAGTGTACTAGATACCGGCATACCAGTAGTTCAATATTGGAACATACAGGTTGCCAGTATCACTCGATACTGGTACCATCGTACTGTTCCGGTATCGGTCGATACTAGCACTAGATACTTTTACTGATATTGTTTACAGTGTTTTCGAATGTGATTGAATTCAGGAAACAATCGACAATCCGTATTATTCGAGTATATTCGGGGCCTCTGGTTATCCGAAACCGAAATAGGATAATCCACTTAAGGGGACACTAAAAGATCTGTTGAAGGCTGCGCCCACAAATGTAATGCGATCTGTGAAAACCCGCCACATGGTGGCAATTTTCATATATTTGGAGATATTTATATCATAAGAAAGCTGAAACTGTGCTGATTACAGAACTGTTTCGATCATTTTTCTACAATCACTATAACAAGTTATGAGTGGATGATGATTGTGATGTCATAAAAAGCTATAAAACAAGAAATCATGAAAACAGGCCAAAGAGTGTCCATAGTTCAATAGAATAACATTATAAGATTATTAAGAAAAAGTAAGTTTTTGAAGTCGAAATTTCATAAAAGATGATCACACAAAGAATTGGAAATTAATTTTCTAAACAAATCTTTAAAAAAGATTTTTTTTAAATATTTTACCCTTAATCTCTAGTTCACATTTTGCGACATCCGACGGGTTTTCACAGATTGCATCACAAATAGGATAACACCCGGGAATTCTACATTGTTTACAATTGTATTACATACACAAACTTACAGCTTTAAGGATTAAGAAAAAATCAGTTGTCTTTGTGCAATAAAACGTCGTTTCAAAATATTCCATCTCCGGCTCGAACAGCATTTTATGGTTATTGGGAAATAACGACATTCAAATAAGTATTTGGTATTTTGTTAATTCTTTGCCACCATAATTGGGAACTGTCAATGTGGCCGAGTGGTCTAAGGCGTTAGTCTAATGACTTGTATTAGCTATGAAATCGTTTACGCGTGAGTTCGAATTGGAGCATCCAATTTCAATATTTTCTATATACAAAATGTGTTTTTTTACATAATTGCCACTGAAGAAAATTGCAGTTGCATACATAATTTTCATTTTAAATTGCCGGGGAAAAGCTATCAATTGAAAGGATGGCTATTCATTATGAGGATTTGGCGTGCATGGATGCACTAATCCTAGTCATAGAAACAGTAATGAATACAGCCATACAATAATGGCTGCCGAGTGAAGGATTATTGAGTAAGCAGATAGCATGGATAATGTTATCATTAAATACTAAGCAATATGGGAGCTATTAAACATACAACTTGTTATGGTTCTCTGGTTTAGGTCTAATATCGGTAGCTTAATCAAATAATTGCCTAAGTTATTTGTACTATTTTTGAGATAAATCAAATACACATCTACGGCCGAGTGCACCAAACTATAGTCGATTCGCAGACATTGGCCGATTTTAGCGATTTACCATTTCAGTAAAGAGGTAACAGAAGCAAAAGAGGGGAGGCACTCGAATTTAATCGTAATATGCAAGGTTAATACCGTGTCTTCGTGTTCATGTACAACTGTGCTGTAGTCACCAATATGTACCTAGTGACAGGGAACTTGCGGTTGGATTATCGGCATAACGATAAAGAAACGTATATTGTTATTCAGATAAATTGATAAAGGTATTCAGGTGGTCTCATAGCCAGAAATACTTAAAGTAACGTTTATAATCCGTATCTTGGTTGATATAACTGTTTTTCCATTTAATTAGGACAAATGGTTTTGTACCTAGGTATATAAAAAAATGATTATTGAATTATTTTCCGGGTTTTTCTCGCAAATAAATACGTAGAACTGTTATTTTCATTTTAATGTTTCCTTTATTCCACGTGCATAATAAAAACGGAAAATAATAAAAAGTATCCACTAAATTATGAATAGGTAAAATGACATACATAATATTTTTCTTTCGAAACCTGTATACGGTCGATGATGGTCAATTTGTGTTTATTGTGGTAACCGCTTCCAAAGGGATAACACATTTGAAGCTGCTGGATTAAGTTTTTGGTTGTCGTGATTGTAAAGCTATGATCAGCCCTATTCATAAAGCCACACTATCATGAATAGCATTTGATTATGGAGCGCAAATAATCATGATAATAACATCTATAAAAGTACCGCTGTTTCATCATTGGTCAAAATGGGTTCCTCTAACGCCCAATGGACGAGGTCCAAAATCGATACCGATGCGCCAGAGTTTATGAATCTACTATAGTGTAACCAGAGACTATATAACTATGGGACAAGTATCTCGAAGGCAAAGTCCCCCGTTTACTTATATGCTTAAATTGACGGAGGACGGTTTTAGAGGGGGCGCGCTATCACGGTCGTAGCAAACCAGACGACCTAAGACGTGGTGGATTTTATCGGCTCAAAACATGATTTGTGGCACAGAAATAGTACATCAATGGTAAAAAAAAAGCTGATTGTGATTTAGAGTAAAACTTATTTGCTTTGATGATAGCATAATTTAGTTCTTATATGACACGAAACATTCAAAATTGGTTATTTGAAATTAATTTTTACGTGGAACAAAATACGAATTTTAAATTGTGGATGGCTTCGTCTGACAGTGAAAGAGGAGGGGCGTGGCGTATTTGCATTTTATGAATATTGTAATCAGATCAGTTGGGAAGGACGCTGGATCGCGACGATCACATCGTGTGAGGTCATCAATAGTCATGAATGAACATTCATTCACAACGAATGATTGACAGTTTACGCTTAACTTCCGGAGGACGGTCTGATAGAGTGCGCTATACTGAACAAAATCTCAACAAAGGGCAGATAGGGTGTTACGTAGGCCTGGTGTAACTTAATAACCTCCCTAGCAGTAGGCATAGCACAATGCACACAAACAGAGTCTGCCACACAACAACATGAAGAGCTGTCACGGTTGTTTGACTGTCAGATTTATAATTAAAATTATGGAATAACAAAATATTACATATATAGTGGCCCAGTTATGGTTTGACCTGATTTAGGTAGCGCTAATGAATACGAGTATACGGTGAAAATTTCACGACAATTGTTCGAGCCATTTTTAAATTATCGGCATTTTCTACTTTTCACACATTTTACATGTAACTCTATGGGAAATGTGGCCGATGAGGGCGCTATTATAGTAAATAATAATATTCAAAGCTCTATTTCTCAGAAATGGCACTAACAAATGTTCTGAAATTTCTACAAAAGATGGCCAGTATATTCAGGTACTTGAATAAGTTAAAACCAGAACCGGGCCAGCAAGTTACGGTGTTCTCAAAATAACACGGACAAATTATGTGGGCTCAAACAGCCGCGCTGTATTGCAAAAGGGCCTACATCCACTTTTACCCCGATTTGGTGGTCTCCAAATTGTTGGGTTACGCCTAAGCTACTAGCGAGGTAGCGCTATTATTCAGCTACTCGTCATTGGTGCATTCGGCCGATTGTTTTGTTACTTTGTTACTTTTATTAACCATTTAAAGCATAATAACATGTTGATACAAAACAACAATTATGGCTATATTGTCATGTCTCAATATTATTACGTAACCAATTAAAATGATTTTAACTACATGTACCGGTGTGATTTAGGCATATTGTGTATTTTACTTGTGCGAGGTGGCGCAGTCGGTTAGAGCGTCGTACACTGCTGTGCACCGTAGTTCTGTTGGTGGATCGTTTATGAGTGAGAGCTCAAAAACGATACACCAACACAGCCTCGTCCCCCATGCCTCTTTCAGACCGTGCAGACTGAAGTTGGCATGTTTCATGGCGCATCGTGCTTCGGAAGGTACGTAGAAATGTTGGTCCCGTGTACCGGAAGAGCTATCCCCGAGCACGTTAAAAGGTCACAGACTCCTTCGTAAAGAGTAGGGGATCATCCCGGTCTGTGTCTGTACATCAGTTCTAGGTCATGACAGGAGCGTCCGTATTCGTACACGCGGCCAGGGATAAAGCTTGTACAAGCCTGTACAAGCTGAACTAATCCTGTCACCACCACGCACAAGGACCATCTGATCCTGCGTGCCGTGGACACGAGAAGAAGAAGACTTGGCACTTTTACATTAACAAACTGACTTAGGCAATTTGACTATGCTCATTCTAAAATTATAAAAGTTCTTAGAAATTCACTATAGTACTCTACCTTTTTACATCCAGACTCTGGCACTACAATCACCTTTCTAAACTTCTAAAACAAAATCTTACACTGTCTAAATAGTCACACTATTGGATTAAGGAAATGCAATAAATATGCCTAAGTCACACGCGTGACTTAGGCAATCATCCTTTTGATTAAACCATAGGTACCTACCATGGTAAAGAGCTGATTTAGGAAAAATCTCAATTTTTTAAAAAAATGACTGAGGCATTTATTTTATTAAGCTTGATATGTTTGTAATCAAATAGCCTTTTTATGAATACTGCTCTCCTAAATATGTTATTTTTTATGAGTTTTTAGACCATTTAAAGATTGTTTCGTACACTCTGAATGCCATTTTTTTTTATTTTTTTTTATTTGATTGATATGCTCCTGGCAGAATCATGTGAATTTATTTCAGAGAAGTTACAAACAGTCATCATGGGCTGATTCCCATTCAAATCCATAGAGGTCCTTTGATCGTTTACTGTAAACAAACTTACAAGTAACAGGATAGTTTTAATTTATTTTTAAACATCGTTTCAAGCCTTGACAATATATTGCATACTGCTGTCAACTAAACGTGCATAAATTACCTTCGTTGGGTTCGGGTCGTTTGGTGGTACGGGCTTCCAACTTAATGTTCCACCACGGAAATGAATACCTTTGACGCTTGCTATCCCGATAGACAAGCACACCAATATCAACGTTGCGGTTGGTACCGACACACCCATATTTCTGTATAAACGTGACAAAATAATGATTTATGATGAGGTGAATTCGTTCACCAGGTGGAATAAATGAGAACATATGACTTACGAACTAATACAGGGCCATACAACCGGTTAACACTTTCCACGCGACAGGCGTTTGCAGACGATATTCCAACAGTTCACAAACTATTTCAAAAATGTCAACATTATTGAATTTCGTCACCATATTTGGAATCACCTTGAGAAATGCATTAAAATAAGTACCAATATTGCCAATATTGGTTCAGTAACCCTTGAAATAGACTATGAACGTGAGGAAAGGTTTCTGAAAAAAAATCTGTTTCGTGTATGGTAAAACTATAAAATGGCCGCGTGGAAAGCGTTACTATCAACTCAATGACAAATGTGTATTTTGTTTTTGATATTTCGTAATCACTTCACCACTACAGGGTCAGTAAAAATGTACTCAAAGTAAAATAAATATTTAAAACTTTTCTTATTTAATTACTGTTATCAGCCAAAGAAGATTTTAAGGACACCATCACAATGCATTGCGTTTTTTGCAAAATTCCCTAATTCTGGTCTTCCATTTGTCTCGGTTCCCATATACAATATTATGTAGACCTACATGATCATGGCTTCATAGCGCGTTCATCGTTGGAGCTCTTAGGTTCTAGTTTACATCAATAATACATTAGTTATCAATGTTCCTTTTTTCTTCTTTTCTAAAACTTAAGAGCTCGACAAATGAATCGTGTGAAGAAAGCTTTAGTTGGCTGACTTCGCGCAATGCATTATGGAAAGACCTTAACATCTTCTTTGGTTATCAGCAGAATAATCAGAACATTTTATTGTACCATTGATAATGTTATGAGTATTGTTGTAAGGTTTGAGCATTTTTGAAACCGAACAAATTATTGAGTATTACTCAATGACGAATGATATTTATGAATAAAGTGACTACATGCGTGAGACACATTAGCTAATTGATGAAGAAGAAAACAATGGTCAGATATCATATTCATACGTTAAATGGAGAAGAAAAAAATAGCATTTCTTAAATTCAGCAGAGCAAAAATACCATTGGGTTTGTGTGATAATCGAATCGGATTAGAGTGTGTGCCGTTATTAAAAAATGACATTTAAAAGAGCTTAGGCCAAATTAAATTAATTGTTTGTCTCAAAGCTCCTCTCCTGTTGTAAAACTAATGCGGAATGCGGTTTTTTTTCAAGTTTTTTTTTTTTTTTTTTTAAATATAAAATATTGAAATCCTTGTAAAAGAGAACTTTTGTATTTAAGATGATCTGATCAAAGAAAATCTGAAAAATCGGTGAAAATTTGGGGTGTTTTTTTTTTTTGAAAAAAAAAAGAAAAAAGAAGAAAAAAAATGTTTATTCAGATTTTTGTTTTTCTAACGCGCACCAATAAACTAACGCGCGCGGGAGCTTAGAGACAAACAATTATTTTAATTTGGCCTTAACATCGTTAGGAGTAAAAGAAATTGAAAAGACACCGACGTATTTAAAATACAAAATATTGTGTGGAATATTCTATTCTTAAACATGTTTTGATCATTGCTTTTATTTAGATCTTTCCTCATTGTTACAAACATTTATCGAATGAAAAATAAACAAATATGCTTGAGACCGTATGAAAACGATTACCTATCCTTTAATAATTAAAACACACTATTTCTCTATGAACGCCGGCTCTTTCTCAGTTATTATGATTGAGTTCATTATTATCATTATTAATCTAATGGGGGACTATTTATATTAAGAGACAAAAAAAATCCCGGTTCTACTGGCAAACTGACCTCTCAGGTAGGGTCGTTGACGGTCGGGTGGCTTTTTGTTGTTGTTGGATTTTTTTTTTTTTTGGGGGGGGGTCAATAAAACCTGGAAATGTGGCGCAGAGTCCGATATTTCAAAGCGGTGGTAGGGGCCTGACAATATTTGTTTTAAGATCGGGGTGGGGGCGATTGAGAGAGGGTGAAGTCTCCCCCCCCCCCCCCCCCCCCCCCCACCCAACAACAACAAAACACCCAACAACAACAAAAACCAAAAATATCGGCGCGGGCAAGAAATGTCGAACTCGATCACCGACAATACACTAGTCGTTCATTATGGTTAAACTGTTTCACACATTTTAACAAATTTCCAAATTTTTTCTTAAAACCAACAAAAAAATGGGTGGGGGTGGGAGAATTCCAAATGCTTAAACACAACGAGCGTAAGCTTTCAGGATAATGACTGCGTATCCGTTGTACTGTGAAGAATCAACACAGTTTGATTCTGCAGAGTTACTGACAAAACCACTGAGCAAATTCTTTAACGGTGCGAGGGGGCCTGAAAATATTTGTTTTAAGATCGGGGTGGGGCGATTGAGAGAGGGTGAAGTTGCCCCCCCCCCCCCCCCCCACCCAACAACAAAAAAACACCCAACGACAACAACAACAAACAAAATCGGCGCGCGCAAGAAATGTCGAACTCGATCACCGACAATACACTAGTCGTTCATTATGGTTAAATTGTTTCACACATTTTAACAAATGTCCAAATTTTCTTAAAACCAAAAAAATGGGTGGGGTGGGAGAATTCCAAATGCTTAAACACAACGAGCGTAAGCTTTTAGGATAATGACTTCGTATCCGTTGTACTGTGAAGAATCAACACAGTTTGATTCTGCAGAGTTACTGACAAAACCACTGAGCAAATTCTTTAACGGTGCGAGGGGGCCTGAAAATATTTGTTTTAAGATCGGGGTGGGGCGATTGAGAGAGGGTGAAGTTGCCCCCCCCCCCCCCCACCCAACAACAAAAAAACACCCAACGACAACAACAACAAACAAAATCGGCGCGCGCAAGAAATGTCGAACTCGATCACCGACAATACACTAGTCGTTCATTATGGTTAAATTGTTTCACACATTTTAACAAATGTCCAAATTTTCTTAAAACCAAAAAAATGGGTGGGGTGGGAGAATTCCAAATGCTTAAACACAACGAGCGTAAGCTTTTAGGATAATGACTTCGTATCCGTTGTACTGTGAAGAATCAACACAGTTTGATTCTGCAGAGTTACTGACAAAACCACTGAGCAAATTATTTAACGGTGCGAGGGGGGCCTGCAAATATTTGTTTTAAGATCGGGGTGGGGCGATTGAGAGAGGGTGAAGTTCCCCCCCCCCCCCCCCCCCAACAAAAAAAAACACCCAACGACAACAACAACAACAAAAAATCGAAAATCGGCGCGCGCAAGAAATGTCGAACTCGATCACCGACAATACACTAGTCGTTCATTATGGTTAAATTGTTTCACACATTTTAACAAATTTCAAAATGTTCTTAAAAGAAGAAAAAAATGGGTGGGGGTGGGAGAATTTCAAATGCTTAAACACAGCGAGCGTAAGCTTTCAGGATAATGACTGCGTATCTGTTGTACTGTGAAGAATCAACACAGTTTGATTCTGCAGAGTTACTGACAAAACCATTGAGCAAATTATTTAACATGTTAATAAGATTTAAATCCCCCAAATAAAAAAAAACATCACTTGATGACACGGACATGACTTGTACTATGCTTATTTATTTAAAGGTTACACTTTTAAACGGCTTTTTAACAATGCTTTCCCCATTACAAATCGATCAGTCTGCTCGAAAAAATACTACAAACGCCTGTCACGTACAGACTGCGCATTGCAAATGCGTCGTGTTTTCATGGAATTACGCGAGCTTGTTTTATCGATCGAAACGCATTATTCACGTTTTGACTAATGTTTACGCGTTTAGTAAACTGTGCTTATCTGTCTGCAAAAGTAAAAGTACAGCATTTTCTATATATAATCCACTTGGCTGACGGTGACATATGGGAAATGCAGCTTTATTGACTGCTTTGTTCCGATTTACGTAACAAGATTGATACTCCACGGAGTGACACTTTACGCACTACGTAAAAAAACAAACATGGGTGGTATTGCTTAAATCGGAGGAACCTGTTTCTGACTAGCCTTTCTACAAAATGTTTAAATTCGATTGATCTCAACATTTCTCAAATTCCGGTTAGATATACGTACTTGCATATCCCTAAATACGCATCAGTTTAATTTCCTATTTGTACAGTTATTCAAAGCTCTTAGCTCTCGGGGGAAATAGTTTCTGTCTAGCCTATCTTCAAATCGTTATAGGCCTATCTCAAAATGTTCACGTTCAAGTAGAATAGGCCTAATTGATAACAAAACATAAATTAAATCACATATTGTTGTACTTACCTTTCGAGGATTTCAAAAAGACCGCATGAACTGAAATGTGGAACTGTTTCATTGACAAACTGCTATGATCTTTGGTGGTTTATATACTTTTTGAGACAGGCAGATGGTGAATGCCTATCGATTGCCTGCCTACAAGTTTGATTTATGTTATCTTTATTAAATGTAATATACCATGTAGAAAGACTAAGCGTAACGTGAGAGAAAGGTGAGAAAGGTGACAGTCTCGCTAACTGGTTTTAACTGCAAAACAGGTCAAATTAAAACAATAATTGGTGATTTGTATGCCTAAAGAAAGGGACTGGATTTTGTGCATTGTGACATACGTGAGACGATAACAGTGGGTATGAGACTAGTTTCCCAGAATGTATAGAGCAGCCGTCGTAGCGGCTCGCCCAAAACCCCGGAAAAACCAGGGCTGTTCTAGACTGTTGCTACGGGCCGTGATTGAGTATGTGTATGCGTACTGCAACCATGCAGTCGGGGCGTAACAGCCGCGTGAAAAGTAGCCGCGTAGAAAGTGTTAATGTTTTAACACCGATTTATTGGACCGGCATACATTTAGCTTAACAAATCTTGCACCTTGACCTGTTCACTCAGTCAGCAGATGTCTCAAAGTGTATTGCATTTCCTTTTAATCTACGCCCAATCTTCGTTCTTACTATTATGTTCCCATCCCTAAATACTTTTGGACCGGTGATTTTGACATTTCGCCGGTAATAAATAATCTAAGATGTTATCAAGCGCTGACTATGTGGTCCATTTTCAGGGTTATGAAGGTTAGATTATTCCCTTGGGGCATAATTATGTCCTTTGCAGTCTTTTAATTGGACCACATAGTGGGAAATAGGCACATCTATGACTTATTACCGGCGAAATGTCAAATCACAGGTCCAAAAGTGTTAAGAGTTTGGGAACAGGCTTGTGGCTCATATTGTAGGTACAGGCATGGAATGACCTTGTTGACCTAATTTTGACTCTACAAGTTATCGCTTGTATTGTAAAACAAGACAAAACCATCATTATAACTACATGTAGATGTACTCAGAGTGAGGAGAAGGACAGAGCCGGAGAGGAGAAGAAGGAACGAGGAGAAGAAGGAAATGGGAGAGAAGAATGAAATATGAGCTGATACAGGGTGTCCCAAAAGTTTAAAAAACAATTAACATATTTGTTTATTTTTCAAAATAAGTCGCAGTACCAAACTGAAAACATATTTGGAAAAAGAAGAAAAAAAACTCATTTCGCCACCATACATGACCCTTAATGAGGTCCCAAATAAGATTTCTTGATGCACCCCAGCATGCATAATTTTCATCACATGAACTACTGATTTCAGCCACTAGTGTCTACTGGTTCCCATTGACATTACAGTACAATGAAATACTTATAATGTGGTCAAACGAGGGTCTTTAAGAAATCCTTCTGCACGTAGTACAATTGATGTGACTTCAATTCAGTTCTTTATTGTTTTTCTTAAAGGGGCATTGAGAGATACGTATGGGAGTGCGCCCTTAATTATCCTGGAAATCCGTTTTTTTGCATCAAAGTAATACTTAGGCATATGGTCGAATCCAACGAAAAGTGTACACGGCTATATGTTTAGGGTCCAGTTTCAAAATGCTTCGATCTCTTTTTCATTTTCCCCACTCAAAGTCAACATATCAAGCTTGTATGGAAAAAAGTGCCATCCCTAATCTCTCCAATTGACCACGTGACGGAGTGATGAAGTTGAAGGTACACTTCTCAATGTTACCTACAAATACAAGTACCATATTTTGATTAAGTGATGATTATTCCACCTATTTACATATTGTATTCAAATTTGTGATTGTATTGTATTCAGAAGATGCTAATGCTGATAGAAAGTGGACATATTTGTACAGGTACTCATCTTTTTTTTACATTTTAGATTCACACAGTTAGGTAGCATTTTCAGGCTCTCAATACCTTGAAACATGAGGTTGAGTCACTTTGCATGCTTTCACCAAGATGATTTTAATGAACATTTGTTTTCATGTACCTCAAAGAGGGGGAATGACCCTTTCTGGAAAATTTAGAATTTTGAGAATGCGCCGGAAACTAAGTACACAGAGGAATGTGGACATTTTGTATTCGTAGGTAACAGTCAATGTATACGTAGGTATAAGAGAAGTAAAACTGTAATAAATTAATGTTGTACTTAATTTATGCTGCATTTTGGGGGTGAAATGATCATGCAGGGTTGTTAACAATATTTGTTTTTAAATAAACATGTTAAAACATGATTGTTTAAATCCTAATATTATGGACATATTCCCCAATAGTTTACTTTAAATAGATGCTAGAATATTAATTTGATGTTGAAAAAATATACAATATATAACTCTCAGTTGTGAATTTGAATAGGTTTATTAAGAACAAAATATCAGGCAACAATTTTAAGCATTCCTATAAGAGAAAAACATGTTAAGACTTAAAGCACGGTAGCTAATATTGCAATAATCAAAGTATTCGTAGGTAACTCATTTGTTCTCAACTTTAACTTCGTTGACTAAGAACGGTTGGATTCTTTGATTTTACATATGTTTAAGAGGCAAAATTGTACTCGACGTAGTTTTATGCCCTGAATCGCGTGTGATGGTGAATGTCGTACAGCAAAATAAAAAGGTGTCTTGCTTGACGTTAAAAGTTGACAATATAAGAATGTGCGCTCAGCACTGCTTTTACAAAACAATCAGAATTGCGTAATATTCAACATTTGAATAAAAAGCAAGATTAACCAAATAAACATTAAAATTATATAAAACTATGTTCCTATTTCTATAATATAAAAGAAAACATCCTAAACAGTAATAAACTCACTAGGCCTATACTGTTAGTATTAATGATCATCTAATTTGGTTAAGGAATGTTGATTAAAATTGATTTACACATGATAATTACGGCAGAAAATGTTTTATTATGCTAACGTATCTGATCATCCAATTTTGTAAGTGTCTTTCTTGCTTGACTTTCAATTATTAAGAATGTGCGTTTAACTTCTACAAAACAGTCAGAAGTGTGTAATATTCAACTTCTGATACAAGGCAAGATGATGACAACATACATATCGTACTGGGTTAAAATTTCGTAAAGGTATAGTTAAACAATCAATTAACTCGCTAGTATAATATTCTTACTCATCTCATTTGGTAAAAAGCATGTTCATCATTAAAACTAAACATAATGAAATATTAAGCATAGAAACATTTTAAGTAAGATACCTCTGATCATTCAGCCTTGTAATCTCTACTTAACAAGTTTAGTGGATCTTGTTGTATTCTTTGTGTAGTTAGTTCTTCATCTCTCTCTTGTCACGAGAATGAATATCTAGTAGAACAGAATTACTCTTTGTTTATTTTAGGACATTTTAGAATGTTAAGAATGAACGTTTCAGTTTCCGTGTGAATCCAAAGTATTGGATCGAATCAACTATTGAACATTTCCTCGAGTCATCATTAATTAGAAAGCAAGCGATTTTCTTTTAGCAAACAGGTTGATATGCCTGTAATTCATAATCTTGAATGTCAGGCTATTTGTGTTAAGCAATAAAACAACCGGTTGTCTTCCTCAATTTGTTCTATATGAAGGAGGCAAGTGAGTCTTTTCAGTTATCATTTTGAATAGCTGTTTTAAACACGAAAGCCAGATCGCTTTTTAATTCATTTAATATATACTTTGAAATAATGTCATATCAGACCTTATATTAAGTTTAATATGAGCCGAAGATGTTCGAAGTCTAGAAAATTCAAATGTCGTGCATTTCAGTCCACAGCGCGCGGAATAAAGCACATACAACTTACTGCAAGACATCCAGTTGTCAGATTAGAATTAAGATATAATTTCCTAGTTTGGAATTTGTATCTTTCTAAAAGTCGTATATAGTAAGTTTTTATCGAGTTTCAACCGGAGGCAGATTCCGTTTGACATAGAATCACCAATATGAAATATTTTGTCAGATGTAGACAAAATAGGAATTTTATGTTTAAAAATTCACTGTTGTTTGATTTAAAAACACTAATCTAATAGGTTTTGCCACGACAGAGATATTGTCGGGCATGTGCCTTTCATTGTGATTTTCTTTTAAATCAACCACTGCTTAGTTCAATTACACTAATTAATGAATGTCGGAAGCATTATTCATGAAAAATTCTTGATTTGAGACTGAAATCAGTTAGGCCTACCCTTGATTACCTCCCACCTTTAAAAAAAGGGAAAATGTTTAATAAATTTCTTGTTCACTTAAAATACGTTTCGGTGACATTACACAACCTGCCCGAGCAAAAATGAAGCAAGTTATTTTATATTTGTGACACATGAATTCCATTTTCAAATACAACTACAATAATGGCCAATATTATGTACCTCAGTAGTCACTTCTCTGCAATTCCACAGGAAGTTGGTTATCTACGTATACATCATATCAACAAGCTGGTTTAAAACAATATTACGCACCAAACGATATTATTCCCGTCTTATACATTCCTGCTAAATATTTACATAATATAAGGTGCGAATGAAAGCCAAAAACAATACAGGAAATGTACCATGCTCATTAACTAATATATAGGTTACCTACGAATACAAAATGGAATATGAGAAAATTGATTATGAAGCCGAAATTTCATGGATATTATGACTAAATGTACCCATTTTAAGACGATCAACGTGTAATCTATGGATATAAATAACATTCATTCACTCTAACTCCAACAAAAAAATTATGTTCTCGGCAAAACCAGTGTGATTACACCATGCATTTTATTTAAATTAACACCTCCTATTTTCATTTAATAAGGGAATATTATTGTTTTCCCTCCAAATATAAATATAATAATATATCCAGTCAGATTGTATGATCGCGCACTGCTTGTATGTAAAATAAAATCATTTAGGGCCAATATGCACCGTGTATATTATTGAATGTTGCCTACATATACATGTTACCTCCGAATACAACATGAAGTCAATGCACGAGAAGCTGTTACTGATTATTTATATAAACATTAATCACCCCCATTGCGATTTAAATCAACTGTCAGGGGATGTCTTTGCGTGAATAACATACACAACTACACTGATAGGAGTAACAAGATTGAGACATAGGGAGGCTATATTCAATCAACTTTTAAGACAACAACAAATTATTGATGCACTTGTACGCAAACTACAGAATTTTGGGAAAAGTTACTTACAAAAGCTGAAATATTGATGCACAACTTCTCTGTGGCTTGCCGAACGCAGCGCACATTTCTAATTTATTCCAGTCGATACAAGTATGTAACAACAGAGGGAATAACCACGGTATCGTTATTTGTATTTGAAGGTAAAAGTTCATATTTCAAATTTGCCTACGAGTACAGCCTTTTATTGCTGATATTTCAAAAAATGCTGCCTTCAAAATGATAAAACTTGGCACACATGTACATTGTATCACACTTCGCTTATTCTATAGACATCATTCACTAATCTGTGTTTATATTAAAATGGCAGTGTTTTAAATAGGTATTCGGAGGTAATGCATTTTTTTTACCAAACCGATCGTTTCCGCTTTTAAAATTTCTAACAGCTTTATCAAAAAATCGACTTGAATGTGGACAATGTGGACAATGCATTTAAGTATTTAACATATTTAGGTATCCTTACAGCACAAATTACACTACCTCAGGCGAATTCTTCCCCGAAAGTGAGATTTAACAAACATGTATTGGTAGGTAACGTCAAAACTTACCACAGCCAAAAAAATCACAACAATTCAGGGGATTGATCAAAAGTAAAAAAAATTACAAGAGGCATTCTTGAGATATCCACCAATCAAACAGGTAAAATTATTTCCGCTTAAGCTCGTTTTCATCTAAACGGTTATATGTCTAAAATAAAACCGTAACAACTATTTTGTAAAAAGGGTTAAAAATAGCAGGTGTATTGCTCGCATACGACCAATTGTGCATAGAAGTAAGTCATATTATATATGGCGCGAAGCGCCTCATCGAGGCGGATACGTATAACACAAAAATAAAATAGTCAAGATATAGATTATTTTATTATAGGCCTGAACATCACGTGTACACTTTTCGTTGGATTCGACCATATACTAACTACCATCTAAAACAGTTTACCAAAATTCGCCGTTTATCCTATACAATTTCATGATTTTCTTAGTTTCGATATGATCATATCGAAACTAAGTGCTGACTTTGGAAGTTATGCTATCGTTTTACATGCGGCCTTTCGTGGCAAATCTCAACCCGAAAGTGCCGTTATTTGCTTATATGGCATGAAGGCGATGTCGGAATTGTATGACATTTTGGATTTGTTGACATGATTATCTTTACGTTATTTGCTCATTTAGTATATCGATACATCTCTCAATGCCCCTTTAAAGTCCTCTATTTTTGGAATAACACGTATGTATGTTTTAGTTGGAATTCAACTTCTTTTCATATATTTGACCAAGTTATGCCTATCTCTACCATGTATTAGCAGGTGGAAGTCCAGACGACCTCCAGCTGTTATTTACTTTAACACATGTGTGGCACTGTTTGTTTTGGTGATAAGCCCTGCTGGTACTGTAGGAGCGCTAGCATGCTGGGGGTGCATCAAGAAATGAGGTCCTTTAATATACATCACACGCTGAAATATTTGGCTACATAACTCACAATGCCATAACATTTGTCAATTTGCCGGACGCGTTGTGTACGTCAATGTAATCACATGCATGCAGCGTGTTCCTCACATTCCATTCAGGTTGATTTTCTATTCTTCAAAAAAAGGTTTTCACTTATTATATGTTGTTTACAACGTTAAAAATGTTCATAATACGGATTATATCAATCTGAACTTAACCAGAATCATTGTAGAATAACCGTGTTGTCTCTTCCTTACCTCTTTCCCCTGGTCGCATCCATGACTTTATTCGGCTCATTATAATACGCTTTTATTTTATGAGTAAAAATGTAATAGTTCGGGAAACGTTCGTCTTGATTTAGGCAACACAGGTAGCTGTTGTAAGTGTTGCACCAAAATAATTATACACACTCTTCTCTATACATTTTGTGTTATACTGTGAATTATTTATACGGGAATATAAAGCTTTGATAAGGTTTCGAAACATTGGGGACACTGACAAATCTTCTCACTTCCGACATGAGACCTCAGGGGTCATTTAAGAAGAAGAAAAAACCTGTCAGGTTCTAGAAACAAGCTTTCCGACCGCTTTCTACTCAAACAGAGAGGTCGATCCATGGAATAAGCTACAAAAATCTATTAGTTCCGCTCCTAGTGCGGTTTCCTTCAAGAGCAATTCCAGAATTGACCGTTTAAGTAAAGGACTAAACCGACCAAGTTTCCAAGTAAGTATCCAAAACGTTATCGTACAAGTTTACAACAAATGTCCTGGCTGTATCGTGACAATGTGTACATAAATACTAAGTCGCTTTTTGTTTTCTCTTTCGGTTTAGTAGCTTCGTAAAAAATTACTCTATGGTTCGGATAACCAGCAATAAAAAAGTCGTGTCATACGATATTTGATCGTTGCGAGTAAGCAAGTTGATTTATCCTTGTACTTGTAGCACACAACAACATTAATTAATACCTTGCACGCAGCTGTTTTGTCTGTAATATTAGCACCCTAAATCACTGTGTTTATATCAATGACCATGTTGTCAAGTAATATTGAAATCAATATAATTGGGTTTTTTTATTATTAATTAACCTATGCTAGGTTATTACTGTATAACAACTGAAAGCTAACATATTCAGATATTATGTCTTGCATTGTATTGTATTTAATTATCTACATAATATGGGTGACTATTTATAACAGTGATGTATTCTAAATAAAATGTGTGCTACACGATGTTTTCAAAAGTTGACCGTTTTAGTGGTGTTGGGCCTCAGTCTAACAGTAACAGGTCCTTGCACCGGACTACTATGGTACCCGGCATACGGATGTGTGATCGTTTCGGGGTGTAACACATTGAGTGTGTATCTAAATACAAGTATGATAGAATAGCTGTGAACATAATGTATATGAATGTCATAAAATCATCGTCAAGGTCGAATTTAACTAACATTTTTCTTATTATGTCGAAAAGTAGCAATTCTAAAATGTGCATTTAGCGTGTAAACGTATAACAGGTGGTATAAAATTTGTTGGGCCTAATTTCATGATCATGTCGTGCTTAGCCTTTGCCACAGTCACCAATATCATGAACTTGAAGAAAAAATGTAATGTTGAAAAATTCAGTTACTTTATAAGCGAAACGATCGACGTAATTGTAACACCTATTTAGCATGTAGAAATATAGGGAACCTATTTAGTGGCAAGGGAGTATTAGTTATTAGGTGAGGTTGGGTCGGATACGGATTATATCTAGTTGAGGATTCTGTATCGGGACGAGGGCACCGTATCCGACCCAACGCAATGCCAGCTTAAAGTGCCTTGCTCAAGGATACAAACTCGTTGGTTATAGCGGGGCTCGAACTCACAACAGTTATGTTCTATGCAATATCTTCAATCATGTTACGTTAGTAATTCATCACAAAGAGCAGAGTAGACTTTCCTAGTCCTGGGTTCCCACGGAAAACAGGGTATAGAATTGACTTTCCTACTCATGGGTTCCCGGGCATAATACATTATTATTTTTTGAAAAAAAACCCAAAAACTGTTACTTGTCCATGCCATTTAATTATACACATTTATTACAATATAATATGCATTTTGTCATTTTTGTTTCAAAATCGTAATTGATTGCTCCTTGACGTTATCACAACTAGAGATTTCACATCACTAAATGGTTTCCCTAAACATTTACATGTTAAAGGAAAGGGGTGTTACAAAAAGCCCATTTTCTCGCTTATAAAGCGACTGGGTTTTTCAACTTGACATTTTCCTTACATTGCATGATATGATAATATACTGTATAATAAAGTATGACTTTTGCAGTCACTTTTATTGTTCATAGTCTGTTTAGGAGATATCTGTAACTTAGAACTGTTTTAATTGACCGATAGGAACGTTTTGTCTTTTAGTGAATGAATAGCACTTATGAGATAGTTGGCTGTTTTATCCGTTTCAGTCGCACTAAATGGAAAAGTACAACCAGTACTCAGACCAATTTACTATGTGCTTGTAACTGGGATTCAAAGCTACAATTGTGGAATAATTCATACGACTAGCTTATATAATAGCAAAGTTATGATGTAGGAGGTAAAACTTATTGATTGACCCTCGTTCATCACTTCAAGATATCTGTATATTTATTGCAACACATTCACCACCACCTGCGATATCAAAATACACTTTTTAGTTTGTTTAGCTTTAGAAGATATACATTCACGTTAACATCATTGTGGAACCTGAAACCCCACCAAAAGAACGAAATTCATGTAAAGAGGACTTGCTTCCTTTGATTTTGTACAGTAAAGTGATAGGGCAATTAACGAAAACCCATCACAAAAGAAAGTATGGGACACATAGTGCTGGCTAATTTAAACAATTTAAACATATCATTTTCCTCATTCTTTTCACATTTCTGCAATAGAAAGACATTAAATAACATTAATATTTAAAACAGATCAGTAATTGCTTGAAGAAATATGAAAATATCTTCAAAAAAAGTAATTTCACTATATCTTGAAACATCAGACTGTCCAATATTTCCTTTGGTCGTGGGCGGGCAATGATAGTCCATAAAGAATATTGTGTCGTTATTAAATGGCAAATTGTTTCACTTATCGTTTTGTGGATCCCTTAACACTTTCCACGCGATAGTCTTTTGCAAACGACAGTTGCAACATTTCACAACATATTTCAAATCTGTCAACATTATTTAATTTCATCACCATATGTGAAATTACCATAAGAAAGGCATATAAATAAGTACAAATATGCCTGGTATTGGGTCAGTAATTCTTGAGATAAGATTTTAAAATTTGGTAAAGGTTTCTGAAAAAAAAATCTTTTATAAAGGGTAAATCTAAGTCACGTTAAACAGGATCGGGCACTGAATTAAAACTGTATCTCCCAAATGTAACAAGGAGTCCATTTCAAAAAGTAAAAGTGATTTAAAGAATGTTGTCAACCAACATTAACACCATTTCAACACTTTAGGAGTTAGGTATACAATTAAAATACACTCGAAAAGCATAGATAATTCGCCGATTTTGTTGATAATTTGTTTATATTATATTGTCTATTAAGATTTACCTCGTAAACTGCTTCATACGACTTTACCAACAATTAACCAACACTTGTATATAGACTAAGAAAGAAAACTGAATCTGAATTATATAATCACGACACCCATCTTTTGCGAGAGTTTTCAGCTGTATTGAAACCAGGGAATTTAATATACCCATAAGGATCGTTTTGTGTGACATCCGTCAAGTTACATGAATACCTTGATGCGTTTGGCTTGGAGTTTTGATAATTTCTCAGCGCAAAGCAAGCGCGATTCTGATCGCAGCAGAACGTGAGAGGGTTTTAGTGCCCTTGATTTAAAAGTTGACAATTTCGGACAGTTTTCCGTGCTCTTACTGCGTCTCATTCATAAGTTGATATTTTTCAGCGCAGAGCAATTGCTGGCCTGATTGTCATAGGTGTGACGGTGCCATTAGTATGGCGTTGATGATCTTGGCAGCTTGGCAGCTCTCATGGCCGTCTGCCCAACTACAGATTCGTGTAAGTTACATGATTCCTAATAAACTTAATTAACTTTGATACATGAATAATGAACCGGGCGTCCAATACTTGACACACGGCGGTGGAATAAGCGTGACTACCACGTCGTGTTTATTAGGTACACATTTGCCCCTTTTGGTAAAGGTTGACACTGTCAACTTGAAATTTGTTTCGTACTATGAGCCCTTAAATTCAATTGACACACCGATATGTAATTTGAGACGGTCTAGACAAAAAAAAATATATATATATTCAACGTGATGTATTTACACCTGCGGGTTTGCCCCTAAATTAAAACAACTCAGGCAATATATGGTGTTACGCCCTCATAATATATTTGAGAAGTTGGTTGACAGAACCTATAATATTACGATTCCCTTTAGACCTGAACAAATTAAATACAACATATCTGTTTGCACTTTGGTATAAGGTATTAATGGTCCTGTAATCAGGAATTTACTTCAATGTCAACTATCTGGGAAAAGTGTCCTCTTCTGATTACTGTGATTAAGTATGATCACATGATGGGGAAAATATAGCTCAGATGGGCAGAGACAATGTAATTATGTACCGGTGTGCATGTTAATATCACCATATCGTCCATTAACGTGAGCTTCCAAACTCGGTTAGTTTGAAGAATTTGATAGTTAGTACCTTTTCACGTAGTTTCGTTAAAATGGTAAAACATAAACATCGGTCACTAAGTAATACACCCGACGAACTATCGGTTGAAATCCTCCCAACTCTGTCATTCGCTGATTGGATATGGCGATATGGTACCATATTTGGTTATGTCGTTAATGTAGATGCACAGCGCCCACGATTACATTATGAAAGTGGGCGGTGCTATTTTAGCCTATCATGCCGACATACACAATGACACTTTAATGTAGAAGGAATCATGACTTCTTGTTGACGGATGTCACACAAAACGATCCTTATGTGTATATTAAATTCCCTGGCTTAATGCACATCAAATGCACCTCGTGGTGGTCTTTTATCCAACGTCTGATTTTAACATTATCAAAAGATGCAACAATCAAGCTTTAAATTGGTAAATTCTAATTGAAATTTAGCCTTAAGAATCAGGAAATATGATGCATAGAAGATTAGTATTTCCTTTTATTTTTTTTATAATTTTAAAGACATTTTACTTATTTTAAGCGATGCATTCAAGCCAACATCGTCGAAACGGATGACTATAACAAGCTTTAGTAAGAGCGCCGCTGAGCGGTTCAAACATAACGGAGGATAGCTTTTGGTTTACGATATCCAACATGACGGGCTACACAGTACAGATCGGTGATGTAATCAAGACGATTCTTATACCTACGTTGTATCCACGTAAACGAAATCGTGGCTGCCACGTTGGCGAACGACACTTTAGATAAACCATGGTTGTCGAAACCCCTATGGAAAGTTTCTTTCCTACATTGTCCAACGACTTGACTTCGGGGTGCCACCTTTGACTACCACTCAGGGAAATGTTACCCATTTGTAAGAATGTTGGTTTTACTTCATTTCTATCTATATATATAATTTCAAGACATCAGTCGAGGGAATCGAAACCAAATTCGTATATAATTAGTCCAATTTTGCTTGCTGCTAAAGCATAACATATATTATGCTATTATAGCATATAATATGTTCAAGAATATAATTTTATAAGCCCATTGAAAATTAAAATTTAGCCAGATTCATTAATATAGTAAAACAAATATTCACGCAACAGATAATTGGAAAAAAGTGTACTTTAGCTCCCAGATACTAGACTGTACTAGTACTAGTATCGACCAATACTAGAACACCCAGTATCGTTCGATACTGGTACATTATTTTGTTCCAGTATCGCTCGATACTGGCACGTTTAATATGTTCCAGTATCGCCCGATACTGGAACACTGACCTTTTACCAGTATCGAACGATACCGGGTTTACCAGTATCGAACGATACCGGGTTTTCCAGTACGAACCATACCGGGTTTACCAGTATCGAACGATACTGGGGGTTCAAGTATCGGACGATACTAGTACAGTCCAGAATATGGGACCTAAAGTAAACTTTCCCTACGCTGAAAAAAAAACCCGAAAGTAAATAATCATGAAGCAGAAACAGAGCTAAGAACAGCAATTTTAGACAATACATCATAATATCAATGTCCATAAAGTGTGATGAAAAACAAATGATGAACAATTGAAACAATGCTATAAAAGGTTGATCCACTGGTTCCACGCACATTATCAGTGGTCTGATGATAAGCTCAGAAAGTATCAAAGCATTCAATAATTCAATACTGCAATTTGGCCTATAAACGTCTAAATTAAACTAATATCTTGAGCCAATTATTTTACAGAAATAATGACAAACATAAATTAATGTGGTGTTTTCTGTTATCAATATGATAGGAACATCCACATATAATTAAAACACAACTTTCAAGTTTGATTTTGATACCACTCATAAATAAAAAAAAATAAAAATGTTCGGGGCTGTACCACGACGTTTCACGTACCCTAACCATTCTCGAATAGGGTGTATTTTATAATAATATCAACATCAACATCCACTCGAATATTGGCTGGACTCTTGCGAGTATAAAAGCCAAGCTTGTGCGGTGGGAAGCTGCTTATTGTTTTTGTAGTTGAAACTTGAATACTTGGGTGCTTGTTGCGTTGACTATTGACACATAAGCACGATGGTTAATGTTGCATAATAACACGTACGAAAGCATATTGCTTTTATAGTACGATATCGAGTGATTAAACGGGATGCACAGCAACATGCACAGTCACTGCCCGTACAATAGGTTTGCCCTGTCGGTGGTGGAGAATTATGTGAGTTTTCCTGTTTCAGCACTCCCTTGTAAGACCACAAAATCTGTTAAAAGGTAGCTTAATGATGTGTACGTTTGTTGATAATAATATATTCATATTTATAATGCGTCATCAATCTACGAACTATTCCGAAGCGCGTACGAGGAAAATACATGAATAAATTAATACAAATGAACGTAATATAATGTATGTATATAAGGTGTAAAAGAGCATTGAACGAAGTATCTGTTATACTCATATTTTTTTTTCGCCGATGTCATAGCACAATAGTGTCTGACTGCTGGCCAGGCGCAGAAACTCCTGGAAAAGGTATAACAGGCAGCTCCATATGTTGGCATCAAAATGAACGCATATAGAACGAAATACATGGTGTCTAACCAACAGAAACACGTGTCCATTAAAACTAGCGATGAAACCAGTCTTGAAGTAGTCAATTAACGACTTTAAAAATCCTGGACATCGAGCAGCTTGCAACATATCCAGACAATGAAAGGACTATCATGGAAGGCGTGTAATAAGCTCAACAAGATATGGAGTGTAAAAGAAATTCAACTCTGACTAAGAATTTTCTCTCAATATGAGTCCATAGATTAACGCCAAATTGATACAATTTCTCATAAAATTACCATTTGCAAATGCTTGTGAATTTGTTTAAAAATGGTACTTAGTTACACATTATTATAACAGAATATATTATTGTACTTACATTAGTTTATTCATATGCCAATGACCGATATCGTCATTACAGTGCAGTGTCACGACTTTCATGGTGATGTCGCCTGCAAATACTGCCCTCGTCAAAATCAGAAGTAAGCTTAATCTTCCACAAAATTGAAGATATGTGTCTTGCCAATTGCTTGTATTCCATACAATGAAGCACCTGGCACCCGGCTAATATGGGCTTCTATATACATGATATAAAGAACTGAACCCATGGCTTGTGAAATTGTTAAGAAATAAAGTATGAATACTCATAGTCGTGACAGACAAACTAATATGACTTCACCCAGTGATGTTCAAAGTGAGAATGTCTAAAAAAATGCGGTCTCTCCGATTTAAAAACAAAACAAAAAACTCCCTAGAAGAATCTTAATTATAGAATGTTAGCACATAGGTGTGTGGCTGACCTACAATCCTGGACAAAAGTCTTGGAACGTAATGTTATTGTTTTTCTTCAATGATCCCAAATATCAGGAACTTAAATACAAATGTTAAGTTAAAAAATCCAGTCACGTTATAAGCGAGAAAATGGACGTTGTATAACACCCCTTTAACATAGAGAAGTAGGCCTATAGGGAATCTATTTAGCGATGTGGGATCTTCAGAAGAATTAATGAATTAAAGACGAAGATTAACTTATATTATGTTATCTGAAAGGAAAATAAATTATTCCCCTCATGAACAGCATTATTAAGATGCTCTGACTTTTTCGAAATAGGAACAAATGTAATTTTGGTTTTTAGTACGAGTGTATGTGACCAGTTTACATGTATTAACTATGTATTTTGACATTCAAAAAAATAGATTTTTGATTATATGGAATTGAATCACAGGCCTGACATGGCGGCCCTGATTTGGTAAAAGGGTGTATCTCAAAATACACCCATTTTGAGTTTGAATCATTTTATTAGTAAATAAAGGTCACTATTTCCATTTATCAAAGTCTTAGAATCCCATGATGCTTTGTTTTAAAGATAGCAGGTGGTATCTCAACGTCATTTTATCATTTTACATTATATTTTTCAACTTTAACGATCGTTTTTTCAAAATGCCATTTTTGAAGATACACCCTTTTGTAACCTTAGCTAGAATCTAAAGAGGAATGCGATATCCCTGTATCCAAGTTTAAGTTCAAAATATAAATAAAACTTAATTCGCAATCATCATAATGTATAAACGTCGATCCTCATTGAGTTCTTCTTTAACCATAGTCTTCAATTACTCAAACGTTTCCAATGCTAGTTATCATGCAGTAGTTATTTATTGTACTTCTTATGCCACATACAATAGTATTCAATAAGTAGTCATAATATACCCAACAAAGCATTGTACATTGCCTAAACGCACACTACTGTACATACAGGATAATGCGGGGAACCTGCACTGTTATTACGGTTGTGTAAAATGTTACACAAGTTGTGTAAAATTGTACACAACCGCTGTTTACTATAGGAACCTAACAACTGTTGTGTAAACAGTTTACACAACCCTAGATGTGTAATATCTACACAACAGTTGTGTAATATTTCTAAACAATAATGTGTTACATTAATTTACACAATTAAGTTGTGTAAATGGTTTACACAACAATTAGTTAATTTTCTACACAATAGTTGTGCATTGCTATTGGGTTGTGGAATGGCCATTTAATATTTTACACAGCAATTGGTTAATTGCCTACACAATAGTTGTGCATTACTATTGGGTTGTGGAATGACTATTTTAATGGTTTACACAGGAATTGGTTAATTTTCTACACAATAGTTGTGCATGGGGTCTTGGAGTTTTATTGAGGTATTTGACGGTAAGTATATTTTTCACTTGAACTATTTCAGTAAAAAATACGAAGTAGTAAAAAGTAGTCAATGTGTGTGATTCTATCAGTTGGCTTGTTTTGGCAAAATTATATCGTCGTGTGACTGTGAAGTGTAAACTAGTCAAATGTGTAAGCTTGTAAGCTTAAGTTTATTTATTATAATTTTGAACTAATTTACCAAAAAAAGCCAACTGATAGAATCACACATACTGAATACTTTTTACTACTTCGTATTTTTTACTGAAATATTTCAAGTCAAGCATTATACTTACCGTCAAATACTTCAATTAACTCTCCAAAACCCCACTCGCTCAAGCAACACCGACACGTTCGGCATTTCGTTTCCAGTAATTTTGGTCACAACAAGGGTAATTTTTGATTGGTTAATTCTTATCACGTGCTTCAAAGTTTACACAACTGTTGTTTAAAATTCCGTTTTCGCGGCAATTCAATTTTATATAATCGAATTACATTTTACACAACCTAGTATTAACACAGTTGAATATGATTACACAACCTTATTTAATAATTACACATGGTTGTGTAAAAATCTGTTTACACAACATTTGTTTACACATGAGAATAACAGTGTGGTCCCTACACACTGACACATCGAGTCAGTTTACAATGCGTCAGTTTAAGATATTAAAATATAGCGCCCACGATACACAATTTAGTGCTATGTTTACACCTCGGAACTATATTCATGAATTATTATAACGTCAAACTATATTCATGAATGAGTATATGTCAACAAATACTCTGGGTTGGTTCTCGTTGACGACTAGGTCATTTAGCTAAAACGCTAAATATTGGATAGCCGAGAATAGTGTTATTGCGCGTTATTCCGTAATGAGGGAGCTACACGTAAAAAAGCATACACATAAATGCACACGTTCATATTATGAAATGTAAACTGATTACATGTGTCAGTTTTGAGGGAGACTGGTGCTGGATAAGTTATTTTTTAAAACATCTTTGCTATATTTACATACATGCCATAGAAGCCCATCTTGATAGCTTTAATGTGCAAAACTTGATGTAATAACTCCATCAAAACGTAACGCATCCAGTCCAGTCGTATCAGGTGAATGTAAAGCTTAAGATAAACAGTCAGACTAAATATTGTACGACAGCATAATGGTACACTGAACTACAAAGGAAACGTATCACTTTCTTTGCCTATAGTCTACCTAAAATGAACAATCGCTTTATTATTGGTGTATGTTAGTAACAAGTATTGAAATATTGTTTGAGTTTATGCACATCAATTGAACTAAGTGGTACGTTTTTGGATTAGCTCAGTGTTCAAACCATATGTACTTTAATCATTTGACAGAAACGATGAAGACATCATATACTCCCAAAATGAACTAATATCTTAAATGTGTTATTAGTTCTCAGCTGTTTGCTATTATTGATTTTTTAGTTTAAAAGTTAAGGTCATTTGAATTTCATACCAATGTCTAATAGAAAAATACACATCCGAAGCTAGTTCATTGGTCTGTTAACAATATTATTACTTTGAGCTATCCCTAACCCATGACGTTAATTGTTGTTATGTAACATGGTCATATTGAAATCACTAACTGGAATACAGGAATAGATTATAAACACGAAATATGCGTATCAGTTATTATTGGATAAGATATACTATGTATTAATATTACGTTTTATATTTTTATAATAGTCCGACTCCGCGCCTGTGTTAATATGGCTGCACTCATTGTCTTGTTTACATCGTCATGGAGATCGGTTTACCCATGTGGTACTTGTTCACTCGGGCAATGGACCTCCAAACTTGTCATATTCACGATCTGTAAAATGGTAGTTTATAATACAACAATAATTAGAATAGAGGGGTATTAAAGTTTCCAAGCGTGTACATTTGAAAGGATAATATTTATGCTCTCACGTCTATGCAATGATATGTTTATCCTTAGCTATGGGATGATACTGTGTAAATGTTGACATCTTTCATCAACGTGTATCAGATGTTTATGAAATATTACAACACGTGACAAACATTAATACAGTATGACATGTTTTGACACCGCTGAAATGAAATTCATGAACAAGTATGTAAAAACACTCAAGGGGTTGGTGGTCGGGGAATTAAAAAAAAGAGGGTAAAACCAAGGATGACCACTAGCTTAAACAATAAATATGCGATGTCCAACATCTGTTTTGTCAGTGCTATTGCGCTTTATTCCGTTGAGGGCGCCAAGACGGAATATATATAATAATGAGATAGTGTATTAATATATACTGTTATATTCCGTCTTCTACTGCATAGAGTGGGTGGTATGAGCGATTCACCACATCAATATATGTGTTTGTAGACACGACCGTACACATCGCAATAAATGTCAGTGAATTTCACTCGACATTTCAACGTTTACCGTTTATACATGTACAGTGAACTCAAAATGGAAATTTGAAAATATGAATGAACGCGTTTTGAAATATGTTCAGAGTGTCATGAAATTTCAGTTTTGAAGATATCTGTTGTTTATAATCATTTATAGTTAATATGCTATGTGTAATGTAAACATTCACACTCATATGATATTGATTTTTTAATTTAATTCAATTTATTATAAAATAACATCGTGGCCAAAGGCCAAATTGCGTATTTTTTACAATATAAAAACATATAATATTATCATCAAAAATACATATAAATACATGATAAAACAGCGATAACATATAAAATACATAATTATGATTGCAAATCCCCACACAAAAAATATTTAAGAATCCGATCACACACATTTACAAGCAAATGAAACAAACATTCTCACACCACAAGTGTACACTCACCCCTACACACATAAACCCCCTATACCACACAATTCGACAACACATGTATCCACAGCATGCACTCATACACAAACTCACAAGCCCACCCACCAAACAACATTGCACATGAAAAGTACTATTAGCCCCCCCCCCCCCCCCCCCCCCCCCATAAAGACCTAACAAATAGCACATTATCAAATAATCACAACATGTAAATGTTAACAGTACATCAAAAACTCAATACATGTATACTGGGCAGTAAAAATGAATTGTACAAAAGATTGACAACCAAAAAAAGAAAAAGGCACACATAAACCCCCTTTACCACACAATATGAAAACACATGTATCCACTAAGCATACACTCATACACAAACTCACAAGCCCCCCTTCCAAACAAAAATTGCACATGAAAAGAACTATTAGCCCCCCCCCCCCCCCACCCCACCCCCCCCCCCCCCCCCCCCCCCCCCCCCCAATAGTGATATTGACCTAATATTGCACATTATCAAATAATAACAACATGTAAATGTAAACAGTACATAAAATCACAATACATGTATACTGGGCAGTCACCTAAAATGAATTGTTCAAAAGATTGACAAAATAAGGCACAGGGCTGTTCTGAAAGCGGGATGTTCTAAATGATAATTGTGAAACTGAATCTGCATTACGTAGTCTTCTGCCATGAACCTCAAATCTGGTGTTGGGAAGGATATGTTTAGTTCTGATATTGTCGGCCAGGCCTGATGCAAATTTAAGACATTGTTTTGTTCTTCTACAAGCAAGGGATTCAAGTTGACAAGCAGACAAAGCATCATCATAAGATGAGTAATCACGGCCAAGGATGGTTTTACATGCCCTTTTCTGAATTCTTTCAATTTCACACCTTTGTTTTGCTGTAATACTTGAGTGCCAAATAGGGGGCAGCATATTCAAGTACCGGTCTGAGATAACTTTTGAAGACAACATTTAATTCGCTCATCAAAAAGCATAAACAGGCGCTGGTTAGCTTTCACAAGCATGTTGCTAACCTGTGTGTCCCATTCTAAATCATTCTGAAGCCAAAGGCCAAGCACTTTTGCATTATCAACAAAAGGGAGGGACTCACTGCCAATTTTCAGCTCAGAAGTAGGCTTAGATTTGCCAAAATTAATTTGCAGAGCCTGACACTTGGTGGGATTAAGTTTCAAACAGTTTGTTTCAGACCAGTCCTTGAAATTATTCAAGTCATCTTGAAGGTTACCAATGACTTTCACATTGTGATTTTCAGCAAATGTTAAGTCGTCAACATATTTCCAATACTCTGTACTTGCATCAGAACCTGCATCATTAATTAAAATTTGAAAACCAAGGGGCCCAAGTTTAGTGCCTTAGGGAACGCCCCCATTGATATAAACATAATCTGAAAGTGTGTCATTGTATTTTACACATTGTTGTCTATTGTTCAAAAAATCACAAATCCAAGGAACTATGGTTCTACGCACGCCAATACCGATGATCTTTTCAATAAGCAAGGAGTGACTGATATGAGAACATGAGTGTTGATGTAAAAGAAGCGAAAAAGAAGACTAGTATATGATATGGTTAATTATAATTATAGAGCTACATATGCAAAAAAGGTATATGTAAATATATAAAACATCAACATTAAATTTATATTTAAAATGTTGGGTTGAACATAGCGAATGGTTCAAATTATACATATTGAAAAAGGTATATTGTTCCAAAACTTGTAGAATACTTAGATATTATGATCAAGACCATCGCAATTTAATTTCTGCCATTTTTTATTTTGTTACTACATGTAGTTACTCGTTTTTGACCTTCAAAATGTACTTTCTAGAATTATCTTTTACTGCATTTCAAATTCCAAATAACGCCATGTTCACGTGTCGGCCCCTTACTATAGTATTTTACTTCTTAAAAGAAGTATGATATATCACAACCTCAGTGCAACCTGTGAGATTCTGTATAATTTTGGTGGATATAACATCCATTTGTAAATATAATGCAGAGCAAACTCATAAACCAGTTAAATAGCCATAGTATTATTGTCTATACTTAACTAATATGGTTTTATGATATTTAATGTAGACGCGCACACCAACATATGCCTTTATTTACGAATGAGTATAATGACGTGGTCTCATCACATGTGTGGATTTGTTTTGAAATTCTCAGTTTTCCAAAATCAGAAGGTCAGAAGTTTTATCTTCATATCGTCCCCCTCCAAGTCTCTCATTTCTTAAAGTAATGATGCAATATTTGGTAACCAATGCGTATAATCCAAGGTCAAGATGCATTTCGTAATACATATGTTTGATGAATCTATCTGAGTAACCGTTTTGGGGTTTTCTTGGTTTGTTCTTTTTTTAGAACACTTTCGACACAGAGTAGGCCTATGTGATGGTTTTGAATCCTAGGACGGATTTATATTATAAGGTATTCTCAAATAATTCGTACATACATTGACATGGTAAGTTCTTGATAAATATAACATACCTGGATCCTAACAAGGTTCAGAACAGCATACGCGATACGGTATGCCAATGCGATCTTCTTCATCGACGGTAAATTCATGTGGTTGTTTTGATTCTCCAACATGCAGGAAACACTTATCTCCATCTTTTGCACCGGTGGGTAGGGTTGGATACGACGTATCAGTTACGCACGGGTCTTCGGGGACCGGAGTGGAACTGGGAAATCGTATTTTTCCAGGGGTTCTACGTTCGGCAGGCATTCCCGGGGGTACAGTTGAAGAAGGTAAGTCAGGCAATACAGTTGAAGTAGGTAAGGCAGGCGAACCACCTTAAAATAAGATCAAACGTGTCAAACAATGAGCGGACGGGTAAAATTCGAGAGTAATGGCTCACAGATCATACATTTCGCATACCTTCGTATTGCATTCCGGATGAGAGTAACTGGGAAATGCGGTATTAGTTTCGCATTTGCGGATGAACTGTCAATAGACCATTTCAAATTGAGATCGGAAATTTTCGGAAAAAACAGGTCACGTGGAGTAGGTGCGTGGCGCGTTCATCGCAACAGTTGATCGCATTCACAGCATTGTCCTAGTTGGTTGTCCGCCTCAGTGATTTACTATGTTCGCATACACGCGTGCACACATGAGAAGTAAAACGTGGAACGAGACTATTTTGTTTTTTTATCAACAAAGGCGCTGACGGACAAATGTATCGAGCAGACGGTAAAAAGTGAAAATATTACCCCAAATCTCTTTCATCTCACTCGTTTTTGTAACTGAAAAGCCGCAACATCAACTTTGTGAGGAATACAATTTATCACCAACACCAGCGCAATCTACCACACGGGCAGACGGGTGAAAAACACGTTGTTTTTCTCCGGCACATGGCCATGACCTGTCAGGAGCTAACAGGTCATGGAACCGAGTGTCAAACACTCGGCTAATCGGAAACATTCGGAACCGATCGTATATTTTCGGATTTGAAATGGTCTATAGTGTAGAATAACATCCTTGTTCTGATCGTCTAGGATCTGTTCCTGGTCGAACCAGAAGGTTAGATACTTCAATATTTGTGTGGGTTAAAATACGTAATTAAAACAAATTTACAAAAACAACCACTGCGCATAAATAGATCATGATTAAAAAACAAACAAAATTGAATGAATTAATATAGGCCTATACACAAATATATAATTGCTAAATGTGTACGTGTTACACTACACTATGATACAAGTTATGATCAGTCTTTAGCGGTCACCGTGGTTTAGATAAGTTTACCCTAAAAATGTACATTAGTGCTCGTCCCTCTGCACATCGTCGAATATCCTGATGGTGGTTCTCTACTCTGTTTCAGTTGGGACTTGTTTCGTGTATTGCATTAAGTTAAACATAGTCCAAAACGACATTCTTAAGATTCCCTCTGTGCATTTCTAGGTAAACATATATCAGGCTGATGTAGCGCTTCCAATCAAATCGTTGACATTCCAAAAGGGGGTTCAGGATATCACTTAGAATATCATATTCTGCCCCCATATTATACACTATATACCCACCAACTATCCAATCAGTGGGCTCAGATTGGAAGGTGCAATCCAAGTCAGTCGCCTCGACAACCCCGGCCTCTAGGTTTAACCTGTAGTTAGCACCACTAACATCCAGAATCACTGGGGTAAACCGAATGGATTTATCTTTATATTCAACTGTAATGTCACTGGACACGTCAATGGTATGAACTACGTCACCGGTCTCCGTGTTTACAATTTCAATATTGGCTTGCCGAGATGGACGACTAATCTGTTGATCAAGCAAGACATTAAGTTCATGCCATTCTGTGTATTCGGCTATACCCTATTTTAAGCCCGGATTTGGGTTCCGGCGTTAGAAAAAGCAGAGCGACAAAAATATGTGCAAGTGTTATAATTATACAAATATAGTATTTTCCGCGGTAGGTCTTCAATCCATCAAACTATACATTCAGAAAATACATCCCCATTAGTCAGTCGGCGAAAAAAAAACACCCTGTTATATAGTTCCGACCGAGCCATTTATATAATTTTTCGAATTATTAGTGTTATTATTATTATTATTATTATTATTATTATTATTCTAACATGCTGGACATTTTTGTGCTATGTTTTATTATTTGTCTTTTTATTTTTTTTATAAATTCATGATTTTTTTTTTTTTAATTCGAAAATATTGCTGAAGATTCCCCAAAATGTCCCGAAATGTAGGGGGACACCCAACACCAAAATGCCGTACGTAGAATTTGTAGTTGAGGCTCCAAGCAATAACTGTGTAATATTTCATGAGACTGGCTTATATAATAACAAAGTTATCAGATAGGAGGTAGAACTTATCGAATGACCCTCGTACTCTAACATTGTACTTATGTTGTTACATGTACTTACTTTTCTGTCGAATTTCACGACCCATTGTACTCCCGGGACAGGTATCACTCTCCGACCACTTTCGGGAAAGCTTTCGTCTGGTATGGCTTTAGGTAGGAGGGAAGTTGGCAAAGCCTGTAACACCTGGATAAACACTTGTTCATATTTACTTCGTATCCTGTATTTGTGTTTATAAAATTAAACAAATTAATATAATACAATCGGTTGCATTCGGCCCTTTTGAGGTCAAAACGCACTAAGTTTGAAGTTTGAACAATTGACGTGTTTTTTCGGCATCAAATGAGCAGTCTGTTTTAATAACTTTAAAAAAGGGGTCGAAGGTCATGTAGGTTTTTTCCGAGGTCAATCCGGGTACACCCCATGTGTCATACCATGTCCCCTTATCTAACTTTCATTGTCACCAAGTTAGGTTGATATTGAAGTTTGACTATTCATATGAGAGTCCTAAAGAGCAATAAAAGCAGTTTGAAGTTTTGACATATTGGGGTTAAAGGTCATTCAGGGGGCATTATATTTCAATCGGTGTAAACTATGAACATCAGTCCCTTCACCTACAGATTATTGTCACGAAGTTTGGCCAAGATTAAAGTCTGACTTTACATGAGAGCCTAAACAGCAGCAATAAATACAGCTTATGTGTATATAGGTAAAGGTAATGTAGGGGCCATTAGAGGTCAATCTGTGTACACGCCATGATCATCTCAAGTCCGCCTTACCCATAGATTAAGGTTACCACGTTTGGTTTGGATTGGACGGTCCGAAAATAACTAAGACTAATCCCCTTCCGGCTTTTAGCCAGTGGATTAAAAACGTATCCGACTTGGAGCAAGCAGATGACGAATGGCGGTAAAATATTTCATCCCAAAATTAGCTTATTTAACTTTAAACACCAATCGGATTGCACTCGACTTTATGCTCTTTGCTGCTACAAAACATCAGGAAAAAACACAGAAAAGGTATGAACTTCTGTCAAAAAGTCAAAGTTTCGAGTTAGATCGATTTACCTCAAAGGGGCCGCATGGGTTTCATGTTTGATTTTCCCACCCAATAACCAACCCAAACACTGATCCCAAAATACGCTTCTTGCCCAATTCCTAAAATTGTCTCTTATGCAATCGATTATATCTACGAATATTTGTTTTGTTGACCATGCATTATTACAATCATGTTTAAAATGAAGCACATCGCAGGACTGGGTCTCCGGTTAAGATAATAACGTCTGTCGAAAATACATGATCTTCTTCTATTAGGAACACTTTGAACGATTTGAATAACTGATTGTGTTTTAAATTTAAAACATAAAATCAATGGTGTGGTTTGCTTGGGTAGTATCAATATATGCATGGACGCATGATATTTTGGGATGTGTGCAGCTGTGTGCTTTTGTGGTTCCTCTAATATAAAATGTAATAGGTCCATGTAATCACTAACGAATTGGCCAGTATTTTATTCTGCCCCTCCAAACAAAAGGGCCTAACTGACATTTTGTTCTTCTTCAAAATTGAGTTATGGCTCGCATGTGATTATACAAATCAAACTACGTATATTAAACAAACACAAATATATCAGTCATTTCACAAAACAACTACAGCAAAAGGGCCTTATTGCATTGAACTAATTGAGTTCAATAGAGGGATTACTGAAAGGTAAACAGGATGTAGTCAATCAACTGATATATTTCTGCATGAATGATCTGCACATTGTGATCTAAACAGTTTCACAATAACCACAGAAAAATAGGGACAGCGGTCCCAAATAGGTCGTCCGTTTGTATTCATGGGTGTGTAGTGGGATTGAGTTTTTGAAGTAAAATAAATGTATTTATCATATAGATTGCCTGAACGTTACCTGATCGGCCTGCCCTATCTGGAGCAACTAGAGTTGCTAATTGGCTAATTGCTTAATTGGTTCGGGCTTGCGCAGCACGGTGTAAAAACTAAAAACGCCATATTTTGTTGAACGCGTGGGACGCTCTGAAGAAAACTCGGAAAGTTGTGTAGGACTAGGAAAACATCGAAATTTGGTAGAAATTGGACGTTTTGATTGACATCCTTTCATTGTAAGTACTATAGATGTATATAGAACATTCTTGGACCATTGTGATTCATGTATTCTGTAAATTGAGCGATTTCTACGCGTTTTCGTGGACAAGATAGATGCAAGATTTGTATACACGAGTTCCGTAATTTTTAACAGTGTATGAATAGGGCATTTATTTCTATTTTCATCATTTTGACATCGTATTTCGAGACCCCAAATTTCTCTTTTTGATTGTGTCAAATGACTTCAAAAAGTCGATTGTTAGTGATAGTGTGTCGTATAGCGTTATGCGTGAACAAAAACTAGCCCTGATTTGCATGTTTGGAAGGATATCGGGCAGTTTTTGAATTTTGAAAATATTGGAAATTATCGGGACTTGTGTGCGAAACGGTACCGCTGCGGTAATCAATTAGTGACGTGTCATTACAAGCGAAATCTGGCGGCGCGCGTTTGATGTTGAGAGGGGGTTTTAGAAGTGCGCGCTATGCCGTTGGATGTTTAATTATTTTATGAAGTGCATTCTGGGTGAGTTACAGTGTATCCCAAAAATATTATGCTTTATAAAATTACGCTGTATTGTGTGGTGACTTTGAATTGGTTCTGTGTATCCTGATATCATATTTTATAAAAGTACGTATGTCATGCTGTGATTTTGGGATTATTACAGTGTGTTCCAAAAGTATGGTATCCAATGAGTACTTTGTTTGTAGAAAGGATTGAATGCATTTATGATGACATCCATTTATTGATTGTGTTTCTGGGAATTTCAGTTGCACTTTTCTGAATATTAAAATATTGTTACTGATTTTTAGGATTGTTAGATGATATCAGCTGTTCCTGATGTTCATGCCCTGAATTTTGGATTGAGGTTTTCCTCCTAAGAATTGTTAGTCTATTTTAATCAGTTATTCAGGCTTGCATGTCAATAGTTGTGTGTATGATAATAAAAATTACCAGTGCACACAAATATTTTATGAATGTAAATTGAGTCATTGTTTTATGGATAAGTGATTACTCTATACCAAAATTGTCACGCTATCATGATTCAGTGTTGGATTGTCTAAACATGTAAATTGAGACCATGGTGTGGTAGGAGCGATTAGTGAATTTGTTTATTATGTATTCTTAAACAATCTGGAATGGGAGTGCCGCGTATAAATTGAGCCTGTGCTTTATCTTTTTGATTATTACAGCTATCTAATTCAGTATTTTTGGGTAGGCTTTTTGTGACAATATCCCATCATTCCTTATCGCGTTGATATAGAAACCAAACCATCAGAGATGATTCATGATCACTGTATTGTAAATACAGGGAACTTGCATGGCAAATTATTGTATTTTATTACTTGTGTGTTGGACTGAACAGGTGACCCAGATGTTAGATTACTATGATGATGTGTATATATAGTTGTATGCTAGAGTTAAATAGGTATTCCAATATTCCTGAATACTTTCGGTGGTAATGATTTTAATCATTCAAAATTGCTTATAATATTGAGGGTTGTCATGTACACAAAGTGTGACACCCTGGTTGTGCTGCGGAATAGTCGGCATGTTTGTTTTGATTGGTTAGACCGTTTTGGAGACTTATTGCATTGTGTAAAATGTAATCTGCTGATTTTGTGTTGTAGTTTTTTTTAGTGACCAAAACTAGTGCTCAGTCAAATACTTAGAGCATTTTTGATATTTCACATTTTTTTCATGTTCAATGAAAAAAATACTTAGTCGATTTTTGGAATATTTTTTCAATTTCCATATATTCCAATGCTTTGTCCAACACTTAGAGCCTTTTTGATATTTCACATTTTTTCATGTTCAATGAAAAAATACTTAGTCGATTTTTGGAATATTTTTCAATTTCCAAAATGCTTAGAAGATTTTCTGTGATCAGGAATGTGTTGTGCTGTAAAACCCTTAGAACATTTTAGAGATTCAAAATTTGTGTTTTTGGTGAAACACTTAAAAAGTTTTGGAGGATCAAAATTCCTGTTTTTGGTAAAACACTTTTGAAGTGATCGAAATGTATCACTTGGTCCAAAAATACTTTGTGGATTCTCGATTTCAACATTTTTCATGCTTGGTGAAAAATACTTTAATGTTTTGACAATTAACTATCTTGTTACATGGTGACACTGTGTCACACTATACTATGTGAAGTACATTGGTGAGCATGCTGATGCATGGTATCATTAACTGGGGTGAGGTCAACCTTGTTATTGTCCATCCACACATACAATTGTGAATGCCATGACCTTATATTGTATATAGACTAGATTAACTATTAGTGGGAATATCCTACTATCTTTTGTGTTAAATAGGAATCGTGAAAGAAAGTGTGACGGGAGTAATAGGTGAACTGAAGATTGGGAATGCTCATATTGTTCCTAATAGCGAAAATTAGACCCTCTTAAAAGCCTGTTCTGCCATTTCGATAAATAAACATGATAAACTTTAAATCGTTTAAAGTAATCATTTACGTCTGTGGCACGTGTCCGAGAAGTCTTAGTCCTACTTTGCTGAATGTCAAATTGACTGGAATTTAATTATATTTCATGTATCATCACACCCATCTCGATCCTAAAAACCACCATCCCCGCCGGAACACACGACATCAACCCGCCCACTAATACCCACACCAGATACATTGCGGGGTATTTGTGTTTGTGCGCTGTGGGAGTACACAATGAGTATAAATATACATTTTGGGAGTTGTAGTTTTTGTTGGTACAGGAGTGCACTACGGGGGTAATTATTTGTACTGTGGGGGTATTTTTTGTATGTACATTGTGGGAGTTGACTAAGATAGATGGCGCCATTCATATAGTCGGGTGGCAAAGTGTATGTTTTAAGATGACAAATAACACACAAAAAACAAACAAATCGTTCTGGGGGTATATTTGTTGTTGCTTTTAACACGCTCACAGTATCCTCATATACCATTTGGAAACTGTTCATTATGGGGGTACGCCCACAATGCCGAAATACTACCACAATGTCGAATCATACTCATATCTACACCCACAATGTACCTCTTATAAGTACAGACAGACGAAGGATGCAGCCATGATAATATATAAGGTCTCTCTCCTACGGACGACCTTAAGTTGTTGTATCATATGAATTAAAATGTTCACCAAATATGTAGTTTAATAATTATATACTTTAAGTAAGTGCTATTGAAGTTGGCTGCTTTTTCCGAATGCAATATATTGATTAAGAACAGATTATCGAGATTTGGGTTGATGTTTTCCAATATATTGGAAGCAATACTTAATGTATGTACATGTAGGACTATGTACTAAGAGATTTCAATGCCAGTGTCATAAGATTCATTAAATTAGACAAATGAATACCAATTTGAATATGGTATCACTAAATTTGATCTTTTAACCATATTTGGCATTTGGAGGCTAAAAGAAAACTACGTTTTGCTTTATAACTCAAAACATAAAATTGTGAGTTAGGCCCTTTTGCATTGTAGGGGCGGTATATAGGTCCTAAACGTGAACTAGTAAACAAAATAAACGTACCCATCTGAGTCCACGGCACTGAATCGTACAGAACTACGCCCTTCGGTGGTCGGTGTCCAAGTCAGAGTAGTAACGTACTTCTGTAGTTTTCCATACCTTCTTGGCTTCAAGCGTGACTGCTCCATACCATAAGGTTTTACAGTGTCAATTCGCGTGATTCTAAAGGTATATTAATAACCAAATAAGAATAGGAATGTAATGTATAGTTGTATTGTGTGGCATGAACAAAATGTACTATTTATAATTAATTCCTAAAAGAATCTGGTAGCATTAGAACTATTGTTTTGTTTTAAAACGCACAAACCGTCACCACATCCTTGAAAGGATATACTGCCCAAGATTAGGCCCCCAAAAGAGTTGTTTGTTTGTCCATAGAGGGTCCTCAAAAGGTAGGGTCGGTAGGTCGGATATTTTGTTTGTTTTTGCTAATGGCTGTTCTGGCCCAGTCCTAGCAAGTACGCAGAATTCTGAACCGTGTCAGATCTTTTGGATGACCCATACTTACATAATAATATACATAGTATGGGGTCACATGATGGGTCACTTAAGGATTCACACCACTAAATAAATAATGGAAGAGTCCACGAAAGGCTTGTTGAATTGGTTGGGATGACCCTCCTCTAAGTGAAATATATAAAAATGCTTCAAAAATAGTGTTGTTGGCCAAACTTTTGATCGGATGATTATTAAATGAAGATTATCAAACAATATCAGTGCACATTTTCTTCTTTGACCAATTTTTTATGATTTTTTAGTCATTTTAGAGACTTCAGATAATTGATTAGAATTGCTTAGACATAGGCTAGGCCTGGGCAATCTACAAACATGTGTATCTTTGACGGCGCATATCTCGAAAATTTTGCCTTGAACTTATATATTTTTTTTTTACAGGAAAGCCAAGACCATGATCTTCACACAGAATGCAAAGTTGAAGCAACCAGTTGCTTTATAAGCGAGAAAATGGCGAATAATCTTGGTCCATTTTACACAGTAAGCAATGGGGAATTCATTAGTGGTGTGTACTCTTAAGGTCATATACGCAACTTTAAAAAAAAAAAGTTTAAATAAAAACTTTTTAGTTTAATTTATTAAAGTTATAAGGTCGGGGCTATATTACACGGTCGGTCGGACGTGGACAAACAAATAACTTTCTTGTTTTGCCTTATTATCAATCGCAGAATCACAATGCCCTCAGCGATCAGAAAACGTGTTTCTATCGCATCACCACCAACGGTTTTGCTCCTCATAAAATCAAAGAGACGTACCAATCCCAGAGGTTGCCTCAATATAATCCCAGCATGCAGTAGAAAAGCACTGTTCACTGAGATAATTCAACGCCTTATTTCCATTGAAATGTACAGAAATATCATGGCCCATTAAAATAATAATAATGGAGGCTTTTTATATCTGTATCAATATATGAATTTGGATTCTATTTCTCAATACAGAGTGATACCAAACAAGTTGAAAAGTCTTCATTATAAATATTAGTTTCTCTAATCGACCATGATGCTTCTGTACATTTCAATGCAAATCATATGTTAAACTGTCGCTATCATCACAGTGCACATTGCTTTTCTACTGCTTGCTAGGATTATATTGAAGCAACCTCTGTTCCAATCCGTGTATGACTTGTAGTTTCCTGGGAAGATGTTCGCAGCATCCCACATCATTCCTACTACGACCCCTACCACTCCAACACTTCGAATACTCATTCCACCCCTGCCATCTATACCATCCTTCCAAGCCTACCACCCCTCCACCCAACCACCCCTATCTAGCTTACCAAGCCTACCACCCCAGCACCCTACCCAATACCCCCACCCCCTACCTACCACCCATACGACCCTAACGTACTCATTTGTTTGTGCTGAAGTCGCCACGATTGTCATTGTGAAAGTTTCACCGACACGAACATATCTGCAGGATTGCGTTACTGCTACCGTTGGAACCCTGTTACATTTTCCTTTTTTGGGTTCAACATAGAGGAGAAATGAGAGCGATACTTTGCTCAGCACATTGTCCTGTTTATCAAAGTCTTCGATTATTAGTCGAATAGCGTAGTGACCATTTTGATCGTGTGTATTAAATACCACAGTGCAGTTGGGCTAATCGTAATCGGGAAACAATAAAAACAATAATAATATTATTACATAAGTGCTTATAATGTGCCACATATCTTTAACCTTAAACTCAAACAGTATAGTAGATCAAGAACGACATGTTGGATTTAAGTAAAAGCACCCTGTGAAATTTACATATTTTATCAAAACTGGTTAGTTATTATAACTCCTTCAATCGTGGAATCAATAACATTAACAAAGGTAAACAAAAGGTAAATTAAGCTGTCATAAGCAGCTTTAAAATAAGAATGATTTAAAAAAAACAATACAGAGATTTAGATCTATATACATTTAATTAGTAAGAGTTCCATAGTGTTGGTGCATTACAGTAGAAAAAGCAAAATCTACAGAACAAGTGGTTCATAGAACTGGTTGTGATCTGTATGATAACAAGACGGGTGTACGTATGATATAAACTTGTGACTTGTTTCACGCTTTCCACTCTGCAATAATCTGCAGACGACAGTTCCACACTTTCCCAAAATGTTTCAGAAATGTCCAAATTATTGAATTTCATCACCATTTGGAATCACCACGAGGAATTCATTAGAATAAGTAAAAACATAACTAGTATAGGTTCACTAACTATTGAGATTGACAGTTTGGAAAAGTTTATTTACAATATGTGTGCAGTATGGTAAAACTAATAGTGAAAACTGAAAGTGTGAAGATATTTTTTTGGATTGTGGGATACTAACTGAAGTACAGACAGAATTATATAAGAGAACAGAAAACTTACGTAAATTTTCACGCGAGCAAGTTTTCCACAAATCAAATCACTGCGACCTCCGTCGTGTTCATCTCTACTAGCAGTAGGACATTCGTCGGACCCTGCGCTATTGTCTGTCGCGCGACATCGTGTTGCATCACCATCCGGGTCATATACTTGCAAGAAATAGATAAGAGGGATAGAGTGTGGGATGAGTACGAAATCAACTTTTGTGGTACTTGCACTTAATTCAGGTGTGGTTGCATATAACAGGCCTGACCCTGTCGACGGGAGAAGGTGAGGATGAGGGCTTTGTAATTACCTGCAATCGAGGACACATACCCGTTATACCCTTGCAACCGACTAGTTTGCGGTTTGACACAAATGTTTCTTTTTTAAACTCCATTTTGGTCCTCGGTGTGAGGATGTGTGTGCAGGTTGGTGACAGTAAGGGGAGGGGAGGGGAGTGAAAGTGAAAGAGGGTGGGGAGAGGAAGGGATGGGATAGTAGGGTAAGGGATGGGAGAGGAGGGGAGGGTAAATCCCCTCGATTGATTGATTGATTGATTGATTGATTGATTGATTGATTGATTGATTGATTGATTGATTGATTAATTGATTGATTGATTGATTGATTGATTGAGTGAGTGAGTGAGTGATTGATTGATTGATTGATTGATTAATTGATTGATTGATTGATTGATTGATTGATTGATTGATTGATTGATTGATTGATTGATTGATTGATTGATTGATTGATTGATTGATTGATTGATTGATTGATTGATTGATTGATTGATTGATTGATTGATTGATTGATTGATTGATTGATTGATTGATTACCTGGAATATGTAGCTTACTCTCACATCCCTCTTCAAACGTCTGTATGGGTACTGGGTAGGTTACTGGAGATGAGTTGATGAAGCCAGTATCTGCTCGTTTCGTAAGGTTAACTTCTGTTAGTATCTTCCACCACTGGCAAGTGTTATTACCTGGTGGAGTTACTGGTTGAACCCAACAATAGTTATCGTTACTGTGAAACATGAAACGAAAATGATCAAAGACATAATGTATTTTCATGAAAACATTGACTATGTGTACTTTAGTATCCCGCATCGATGTTCCCGTATTGGACGATAGTGGCACATACTGATATTAAATGTCCTAGTATCGTATCGTTTTATCCCCATGCCGGCGAACCAATTATTCTCATAGCCTTCAAAATTGGACAATCTGGTCCCATAGATTGTTTAAAATTACAGAAAACAAGAATACTTGTTGCGAATTGTAAGAAAGTTATCATTACTGCTATACTTACTAAATGAGGAACTTCTTGGCTCCAGTTGGTACGGGAAGTGGAAGGTCTAGTTCATAGCTGCCGATAGCATAACCACCGTCAACACTGAAGTCATTACACCTCCATTTCATTTGGTTACGAAGATTGGAAACACCATGGCTTTCACACCTGTTTAGCCACAATGGGCAACAAATATGTAAATAAATAAGTAACATGTGGGCATTTCCTTAGACAGGTAAACCAAATTCAAAATCACATTATTGGCTCTCATTGACTAGAAGTTGTTTAGACTTGATGTTGGTTTATGGCAACTATAGGATCACTACATGACTTAATATCTGACACATACTTTTCAAGAAATTAGCATTATTTTGTCGCGGAGAGCCAAAATGCCTATTTTTGGGGTTAACATAGTAGTGGGTCGGATGTACATTACAGTATTACGCACATTCTAAAGAAGATGTGCACTGTACTTAGTGAATGGATGAGCCATCAATCTAGCATATTATACAGGATCAACACTTTACCAATACCATTACGGAATGATGTGATCTGTTTTCTGACAGAGGGAGCAGATTAAAGGGGTCGGACGTACGCTGTGTGAATTAGTTGCAAAAGTACGTCCGACCCCTCCAAAATGTATGTCCGACCCCCACCTTCTTTTGATGAGTATTATTTTGTTGGATATGATTGTGTGTCTTTTTTCTTGCATTATGTAGAGGCATGTCTCATATAAACCCTCATCAATACAAATTGCACTAAATCCCTAATACTTTCTTGAAATGTGTATTTGTTCGTAGCATGTCTGAACAAATCATTCCGTGTGAGTATGTTACAGATGTGTAAGTTTAATTTGTTCACAAAACATGTTACAGATGTGTAAGTTTAATTTGTTCACAAAACATAGATATTTTTCCGTATTGCATGAGAACAAACAGGATCTGGGACATAAAGTTGTCCTTTTCCCATACTTAATTTTGATGGAGGGTAATAAATGTAACTGATGTCATGCCACCTACCCGTCACAGTGAATTTTACCCCTTGTTCTCAGTAGCGCTCTAGACTCCTTTACGGTTGCGTTGCACTTATGGTGGTCACCCACATCGGGGTGTTCGTACTTGAAGCTCATATCGAATTGTAAAGTTATCTATATAAAAGAAATAATCAATTGTTAAACAGTACTTCTCTATTTCGAATATCTCAAGAAACATAATATTACCCAATAATGATCAAAGTGTCCGCCTTATGTTAATACTCTACCTACCGCAGACAATCAATATAAAGAGCTTTCCATTCACAATAAGATCTCGTGATATTGAGACGAATGTCTGAATGATCTTCCGGCAGTGTGAACACGATGAGCTACGTGCAGTCGTATTCTTTTCTAATTTACAACCAATCACTTAAAACGCTTGCATCATATTTAATTTAGGCAACAATAGTCTATTTAGGGTGGTTAAATATCAACGTTTCAATGGAAAGAGTATAGTACCTCTGTGTTGGAACAAAACAATAACAGTGCACATGGTCTGCCAATGAATTCACTAATAACGACAGCGCGTTTAATTAAATTATCAGAGCCATACTTTCGGTATTCGGTTTAAATCCTTGACGGGTTAATGCGCGTCAAAAGTTTTTAGAAAATACAATTTTAAGCTATTATATTATTAATTGTTTCTCAACTAATCCCATAAACCCAAATCAAGAATAGGATCAATATCATCTGTAGTGCACCAGGTACCTATTTTTAAGATTATCCTCTTATAATTATTCACACAATGATACAATCGTGTATTCGCTATTCGCATTACTACACGGACATTGCCTAATGATGCTAATACAATTTCGAACTTGACATGATTACTCGGGTTTCAGTTCGGGTTTCAGTTGATGTTGTTGTAGCCTACAAAAAAGCTATTGAAATTATATTTGGGAAAAGTGTACTAGATACCGGTATACCAGTATCGTGTTATATTGGAACATAAAGGTTACCAGTATCGCTCGATACTCGTACTATCTTAGGCCTAAAAAAAGTTTGTTTTCCCAAACAAGAATTGAAGAAAAAAAGTGGGTCGGTAGGTCGATTACCTTTTTGTTGTTGTTATTTTGTTTTAGAGACTTTTAGAGAAGAAAAATACAATAGAATTTGATTTTAAGATACTTTAATGTTCTTTAAAACCCTAACTTTTCTACACTACGAGCATTTGTCCACAGGGCACTGCAAAGTTAACGGTAAGATTAAACGCTAAGTTTAACCGGTAAGTTATTAATTCCCCTGTTTCTACTCGCGAAAAGATACCGCTAAGTTTATCGAACCTAATCAATGGGCCACGACATTAATTTTTACCTTTTGTAATATCAAACAGTGTCGCCCCACCTGAAAAAAAGATTGCTTCACAATGTTTATAATACAGCGTGACATGGTTCACGGGGCAAAATCTGTTTCTTTTGGGAAACTTGCCGTTTCTTACCGGTTCCAAACCTGGTTTGTGAAGGTTTTGGGATTACCAAAAATATCGATTCTTAACGGTATCTGGCTGTTTCCACTGGGAAAACTCACCGGTAATTAACGGTATCTTCCCCAGTAAAAACAAGCTCTTTGTAGATTCACTGCGGCAAAAAAACAATGTCCTCACGCATGCTACAGCATTCGATTCGATGACGTCATCAACCAAGCTGACATGTGTGTATGAAATCGCTGCCCGGGTGAGCGTTGGCAGAATAGCCGAGTGTTTAGGGTTTAGTTATTGATTTTCTGTACATCTCATTCTTACCGTTCTACTGTTGATGGCCTTAGGTACATTTTATTGTTGATATGTTATGTTTTTTAAGCGTTGTGATCATTTTTGGAACAGCACTATGTATGTGCGCTGTTATTATTACTATTATTATTATCATAAGACACTGTTTTATCTAGTAAATTAACCTACGCTCCGAATTGTTAACCTTTTGACAGACCTAAAACTTCTCGTGCGAGGTTGAAATATTTTGTGTGATTGTTCTTTTTTCAAGAGGGTGAATTTAGAGAAAATGTAGGGAAATGATGGAATATTTTTGGATTTTTTTTTTTTTTTACAATTTTGAAAATGGTTGAACATTAACTAAATATAGGCTACCAGAAGTTGTATGAAAAAACCCCGCCGACCTACCGTCCCTGACTAAGAGATCCGTTTGGCCGTAGAACAGGGTTATTTTGTCGCCACCGAACAGAGGATAATTGTATCTAGGCGTTTGGCGTCCTACTGCCTATTCGTTCATACAACTATGATTGTGTACTGTCAACAAACTTACAAGTAACGGGATAGTTTTAATTCATGTTTAAACCTCATTTCAAGCCTTTAACATGTAGTGATTACTGCTGACAGCTAAACGTGCATAAGTTACCTTAGTTGGGTTCGGGTCGTTTGGTGGTACAGGCTTCCAACTTATCGTTCCACCACGGAAATGAATACCATTGACGCTTGCTATCCCGAAAGACAAGACCACCAATATTAGCGTTGCTGTTGGTACCGACACACCCATATTTCTGTATAAACGTGATAAAAATATGATTGATGATAAACAGTTCAACAACTTCCCCATACCTTAAGTACAGTAACAAAGCGTTGTTGATTTGAGATAAACCCACTCTTCATATGCAAATGAATAGGATGGCGAACCTTATTTGGAAACCATGCATGATGCAAAATTGTAAACAAACAACAAAATGTTCGCAAAATGTGATCATTTTTTTCGCCCGTTTTTTCGGCGTATAAATGCATTTCATTGTGCGATCCTTAAAGCTAGCAAACAGCTTTATACACCTAGCACATAAAGTCCCTGACCAGGTGCTTTGAGGTTTGCTAATTCAAAATATATAATCGTTACCAAAAATCTGATATAATATGCATTAAATGAGCAAATTTCTTCTCCGCAGTTTGATACCTCATTCAACAAAATCGAATGGATACTTGAAAAGTTAACAACAGCAAAGTTGCACTAGGTATTCATTGAATTGTGTGTGATTACTGACATAACTGTTACACAAATCATGTATTAGCAAACCTCAAAGCACCTGGTCAGGGACTTTATGTGCTAGGTGTATACTAAAATGTAGCTATATCCCTGAGGAAAATATTTTTGGCGAGGGCCATATGTCACGGATCATTCCTAAAGCAACAATTTTAGCCGGAACGATCGCTACCCAGCACAAGAGAATCGCCATTTTGTATCATCGCGCGGTGAAATGAGTTTCCTTTCATCATCTAATGGACCGTACCACTATTGAAATGGAGGGGTGTGTTTTGATTTGATCCCAACATTCTATAAACATGTATCAAAATGTGTTATATAAATTAAACGTATTCTTGATTTAATTTTTCTCTGAAGTTGAAGGTGGTGTGTGAATAAAATGCTATTTACAAAATATTTTAAATTCCACAATTACTTGAGCAATAATGTGTCTTCTCTTATGTTTACCTTTTGTAACCCATCCCATTTAGAAGTTCCCTCGCCCATTTAGAGGGAACGGACGATGTCCAAATAAGGGCCTAATTATAATAAAGAGCAGCTATTTTTGTTTATGTCAAAACGCTATTCACATGATTGAATGATGTAAATATGTTTGGTCGTTGTTGAACGGGGTTCAGCAATGTCTTCGTCGTTGTTTATCTTGAATCGACAAGATAAACAACTCCGAAACCTTATTGAACCCCTAATTAATTCGTTCGCGAGATGAAATAAATGAGAACATATCACTTTACGCACTTATACACGTCCAGGTCTGCATTTTAATGCTTTATTATTTGGTTTACCGCACAGATCTTTTATCGGCTAAATTAACATTTCAGTTATTTTTAGTCATGAATCATAAATATTTGTTGTCAATTCACCTGAGGTTGAGGGCATTCTGTATGCAACGAGGTCTAGACCTCTATCGATGAGATGAGTACAGCATCAGAGTAATTTTCTTTGGCGACTTGATGGAGTAGGACTCGGAGTAAACTCACTAGGCCTAAACATTTAAAAAATTAAGCTTATTGTTGTCGAGAATCGACTACATGTAGCATATTCACTAAGCTCTACATGTATGTGTGCAAGCGTGCATATTTGCATGCGTTATATAAAGCAAATATGGACTGCTCTTTATTCGATATTTGAAGAGTTTTTTTTGCAAAAGGGCCTGCATCCACTTTGGCTCTTATTGAGAAAAAGTCAAAAAACTGTTTCTAAATATTCAAGTTGAGCAATTGAAAAACTGAATGTGATTATGAAAGCGGTACACTACATGCTAATTTAAATTGAAATAAATTACAAATGTGCTAGTTTTCAGGTTTTTAAAAATCATTTTTACATTTTTTTGAAAATCATTTTTACATTTTTCGAAAAATATTATTACATTTTTTGAAAATTTGGATGTAGGTCCTTTTGCAACAAAACTCCAACTGTTTGTACATAGAGACAAAATACCACACACAAAAAATCATTTGTTTTAATCATTTAAAAAAAAAAGTTTGATATAGAAATGTATAGGTCGCAATCATATGTTTCAAGAAAATGGCTCATGGTGACACTGACACATATGGAAACGGCAGCTTTATTGATTAAAAAAAGAATAACAACAACATATATGTAACAAGATTGATACTTCACGTGTCTCAAATTCCGGTTAGATATATTTACTTGCCTATCCCTAAATACACATGAGTTAAATGTTCTATTTGTAGAGTTGTTTAAAGCGCTTAGCTCTCGGGAAAAGTCAGACTATTTTCAAATCGTTATAGGCCTATCTCAAAATCTTTAAAAGTAGAATAGGCCTAATTGATAACCAAATATGTTATAAAACATAAATTAAATCAGATATTTATCAGTACGATACTTACCTTCCGAGGATTACCAGAACACCGCATGAACTGAAATGTTAAAGCATTTCATTGACAATCTGATATGATCGTTGGTGGTTTATATACTCTTTTTGACAGACAGATGGTGAATGCCTATCGATTGCCTACAAGTTTGATTTATGTTATGATTACATCTAATATACCATGTAGAAAGACAAAACGGCGCCAACGTAGCGTAACTTGAGGGAAAGATGATAACGGTAACAGCCTTGTCGATACAGGGTGTGCCAAAAATACGAAACCTTTTTAGACTGTATATCCCTGGTGAAATATGTCACAATATAAAAATAAAAAACTTATTTGGATAGAGAAGACTTAATGATAAGATAATTATTTTAGTTGCCAGTTTAACAATAACAGCTATTTGTTTTGCCTAAACACAAACGAGAATTTCCCGAACTATAAAACTACACGTTCATTTGAAAGCGTATTATAAACATTGAAGTCGTATTCGGACATTACTGTCATGAAAAATATGTTTTTCCATTTTTTTACAATATGTATCATTAATAACAATGTCACTGTATACAGCATTTTAAACAGTTAATGTGCTTTTTACAGTTGGAACCATATCAGGGTTCAGGGTTCAAAGGATTAAGAATAGCCAATCATTTAGTCAATAGTAGAAAATCAGCTATTGTAGAGACCTAGAATACCTCTATTTTACCGCCTAATTCTTATGGAAAACAGTTTTTCAGTGTCAATTTAAGAGAAGGGTTATTAGTAATCATGTTATAATGGTTTTCCTTGATCTTGTTTTAGCTAATCAGCTAATCAGCTAATTGTCCTTTTAAATCAGTCATTTTTCATTGTTACTAGTCTGTGAACGAAATATCTTAACTTTAAAACGGCAACGTATGACCGATAGGTACGATTTGTCATTCAGAATTGGCGAATGATAAGCGGACTAAGTGGACATTTGGTTCTAATTGCATCGCCAGAAAAGTACAATTAGTAGTTATACTAATTTGCTATAAATTTGTAGCGAAGATTTAAAGCTGCAATTGTGGGATTTTGGATTGCCTTATATATTGTCAATGTTACGAGATATAAGGTAGAACTTATTGAAGGACCCTTGTAGGTAAATGGGCCACTGAAAATTGACAATCAATGATTCTTTATCTAATCGTGTTAAAATTATCGTTATAACATTTAAAAATGGTTCAAATCGGATACACCGTTGAGAACGAGTTATGATACACTTTTAGATGAACATTTTGAAAAGGCTGTGTTTGGACTTTTTTCTTTCTTTTGAAAGGCATTTTAAGGGGTCTGTTGAGTCTCAAATTCGAATTTTTCAAGATTTTCACCTTTTATTTTTTTTCAACATTTGTGTTATCTATCAGTACATGCAAAGATATGTGGAAGTTTGAACTTTTAAAGGCAGATTTAGAAGGATTTCAATCCCTTATGCGGGACTTATTCAAATTGGACAAGAAAAGTGTGTCCACGGGGCATCAACGAAAATTCCATGCGTCGCGTATCCAGTGTCCGAATTAAGAGAAAAACTGATTGTCCGCCGGACAACCATATAAAATGCTACCCTCACGCCAAACTGATTTCCAAAGGACCCACATTCATTACAAATGGGGTGTTTTTTTGCCGGAACTTACTACCATTACACAAAACGCGGAGTGATTTAGTGCTGTGCGCCCTTATAACACACAACAAAATTGTTACTTTGTGTTTTGTTGGTCTTATTTGTAAACACCAACATGACAAAAAAAACTGTCAATTTAGTTAATTTAAATACAACCTCTAACGTTAGTTATGTTAGTTAAGGCATCACAAGTTTTACAGATGGGCAAAAAATGATTTTGTCGATCAAGTGATTGACACAATCGAATAGCCAATCGTGAGCTTCCTCCTTAATTGGCGTACTTTGAACCATAAGTACCCATATGTAATTTTGAGACCGTGGCCTCCCTTTGTGGCAAATCTAATGGATCAATATACTTGACCCAAGCAGAACACAAGATTGGCAAGATTGTATGAAAGGGAATATTGATTTTGAATAATGTACACTGGTCTATGTGCACAGTATGGGGAACGTGTAGGCCTAATATGTTGAGCAGAATTATGCTATAATATATAGAATTTAAATGATTTTAGCTCTATTTAACAGTGTTTTAATGTAATCTAGTTGAAGTTATGTATTCTACTTCATAGTTATATACAATAGGTTACATAAAAACAACAATTCTTATTAAAAGAGAAGAAAATTTGTCAAATATTTGGATTTATAGCCGAATATTGAATATTTTTATTTTGACCTGAAATAACGGAACCCTTATAATAGAAAAAATATTCAACTATTTTTTCTTGGTAAACTACCAAATGAATCCTTAGATATACAGCTTATTCATTTTATACAATTCAGTATAGGGTTAGTATATGAAAAAAGGAGAAAAAAATACAAACTGTGCGGTAAAATCGAACAAAATAAACACCAATTTTAAGATGGCTCTACTCCCTCTCAGTTTTACTGTTACACTTCCAAACTTATAAAATGAATAAATCCAACACATGTAGGTACTTATCTGCGACAAAATGCAATGCTCTGATTGGTCAATTCTCTACTATAGCGGTTCCCAAATCATAACTTTTAGCATATAACTGAGTTGTGTCCATGCAATTAAACACAGTAACTGTAGGTGATGAAATTCTGTGACCACTCATGCAAGTCTAAGACCGCCCCTCGACCGTTAGATTTTTGGTGATGCACAATAGCTTTTATGCTGTGGTTAATTCAATTGATAATTGAGCCAGGATAAGCGTGGAGCCTGTGATGTTAGTGACTTGGCTAAAGTAATTGTGCCCGGCTATATTAGTCCTGTAACACTTGTGGCATGATGAATTTTGGGTACTTTGAAGCCATTTTGCAGAATCGTATTCTACTAACACATTTGTATGTTATTGTGATTGACAACTCTTTATGACGTCGCGTCTTATTTAACATCAATGAGACATAGTCAACAATCACCCTTATTGCCGACGACACAGTTCCGTATCGGAGCTATTATCATTTGGCTGTTGATTCTGTTTCATTCACAGTTTTGTTAATATTTAAATTCATATTATAATTTCTAGTAAGATGATTTGGTTTCCCGCCGGACAACTGCAAAAGTAAATGTTGGTTGCCCGGTTCTAATTTTGGATGTCCCGGGCAACCGGACAACCACTAAACGCGAACGCTGCGCGTATCCCCTGAACTTTTGTTCATGCAAACGCTGTACCTATCAATGCGCTTAAATTCGGGGCGCTGTCGATTCGAACGCCTCAGTGTAAGCCGAATCCACCGCGAAGTGTTGTGGCACGTTTGAGGGATTGGTAATACGCCACAGGTAATACGCATTGCTATCGCGGATCTCGGGCCCCGGCTTGGCTAAATTCGAGCCGTACATTCTGCCCGGGGGGCAAAGCGAGGAAGTAAAACAAAGTATTCAGGTGAGTGCCGGTGTAAAGGACGTAATATAAGGCGACTTTAATAACATACACTGTTCTATGGGAAAACGAATCTTCTCAGGTAAGGTCGGTTATAAAAATTAATAATAAAATACCGGGGAGGGGGAGTGTCCGCAGAATATTTCAACAACAACAGCAACAACAAATACCTTGCCACATGGGTCGGTCGATCCCGCCCGTAGATCATGGCTTTTTAAGAGCATAAAGGGAGGGAAGACAATAATTATAGAGAAACAATTTTAAGGAACTTATCCGCGACCTGAAACGGCTAAGCTGCTTTTGCTTAGTGAAATACCTGTTACTATATTACTGGCTGCTGTACATTTCCTTTCAACCGTTGTCTATGTCCAGCCCCTTCTATGGGGTCAGTCAAGGTATTGATAATTGCCAAAAGCTCAGCTCAATTAAGTAGATTTTAACTTTTAAAAAAAAACCATTTGTGAGGATCATTGTACGTTTGGTTGGCTGTACGGTATGGGCTTACATATAATAATTTTATAGGACCCTTGTGTTTCTGTCTTATCTCGTTCCCTTGGTCGCATCCTTCAGCTTATAATACTACGCTTTTATAGAATATGTAATGTAATAGTTCGGGAAACTTTCGTCTGCATTTTGGGAACACAGATAGCTATTATTGTAAGTGTTGCACCAACACAATTCGACACGTCTTCTCTATACAAATGTGTTTTTAATGTTTATACTGTGAATTATTTATCCGGGAATATACATTTTGAAAAGGTTTCGAAACTTTAGGGACACCCTGTACCTATGAATTTATAAATGGTCACCTCTTTTCAATCTTTTCATTTACGACATGAAACCTCAGGGGTATTAACAAAACCTGCCAGGTTTTCGGTTTTCGAGACAAGCTTTCCGGCCACTTCTACTTAAAAACAGAGTAGTCGATCCATGGAATAAGCTACCAAAATATGTTAGTTCCACTCCTAGTGTGACTTCCTTCAAGAGCAATTTCAGAATCTGTACCCCGGCGTTTAAAGTAAAGGACTAAAGTTACCTAGTTTACAAGGAAGTTTCCAAAATTGTATTCTAAAATGTTACTATATCACTCACCATCATTTATTGATACATTGCACGCAGCTGTTTTGTCTGTAATAATAATTTCCTTAATCACTGAAGTGTGTTCATATCAATGACCATGTTATCACGAAATAGTGAACTCAATATAGTCGGGTTTTTTATTAATTATTTTATGTCAACATATGCTATGTTATTATTTATAACAAATTCATACAGAGTATACATGCATGAACTATTAACGAGTTCTCTTCGACTATAACTTTCTTAGTCTTATTAGTTTTAATTGCCAAGAAAGAATCTGCAGGATTCCTCAGTTATGCCAGCTTGCTCATGGTGAATTATTCCAACAATCACAACATATATATCTGAAAATCTGACCAACATTAAATAAAAAATGATATAGGCCCGTATTCTCATACTTATTTAACACGCGTGTAACTTTGACTTTAGACACATCGCTTAACTATACGTAATTCTCGAACATTTGTTTAACTTAAATACGCGTCTAACTCACTAAAAAGTGTCTAACTTTAAACATGGGTATGGGGGTAGTTTAAATCGCGTTTAACTAAACTCATACACCATTACACCAACTGTATGCCTTGAATAATCACTCAACCGCGCCTGCTGTAAGCTGAAGTTCAGATCGTGTAGTATTAGAAATACACGAGCTTTTGAGCTATTCGGTCGATATCTATTGTAATCCACTAGGGCCACAACAACAACAAAACCTGTATACAGTAACGCACGGCCACTCTGTGGACTAGATTCGCGGATCGGCTAAAAGTAACTGAACGACAATTCTAAAATTGTACCCATGATACACGTCGTTAGTTAGATTTAATTAAAATTGGATACTTTTCTGGGTGGAACTAGAAGCCCAACGTCTTACTTTTGAAAGTTGTTGTGTTAAGAAATTCATGCTTTTAACTTAATTCAATTTGTCATAGACATTAGTGCTATTTCAGATTTTGTAAAATCAAAGTCCAAATTATCCCTAGAGCAGATTTTAGTTTTAAACTATCCCAAACGTGGCTAAAAGTTACCACGTGTGCCAAGTCATCAAGTCATGCGGCAATATTGTAGAATGCCTTGGCCATCCTCGAGAACCCCCAGCATGCGATAAATTATGTGGGTTTGACGTATTCTTGGGTGGAACTTAGAGCCCAAACATGCGACTTTTCAAAGTTCTTGTGTCAGGATTTTTTTGTAAACAACTAGTGCTAGTTCAGATTGTGTCAGATCAAAAGTTCAAATTCCGAGAGAAGTTACGATATAAAGCATATTCTAGTATACAAATTAGCCCAATGGGGCTAAATGTCGACATGTAGCAAGGTACATTGCCAGAGTGTTGACTGCCTTTTGGGTCGTCCAGACAGTTGGTCTAGGGTGTTCACACCATTCACACCATGTTCACATGCAAACACTAGCGTCATGGCCAGTTCAACCTGTCAGAAAATAGTTCATACTTGGGCTCAAACTATACAGGTAACTGGAACGTAATGGTGTAGATATTTATACATCGTATAGTTAGCGCTGCCTGAACATTTTAGTTTTAAAACTAGCCCAAACATGGCTAAAAGTTACCACGTGTGCCAAGTCATGCGGCAATATTGTAGAATGCCTTGGCCATCCTCGAGGTCCCCCAGCATGCGATCAATTATGTGGGTTTGACGTATTCTTGGGTGGAACTTAGAGCCCAACATGCGACTTTTCAAAGTTCTTGTGTCAGGATTTTTTTGTAAACAATTAGTGCTAGTTCAGATTTTGTCAGATCAAAAGTTCAAATTCCGAGAGAAGTTACGATATAAAGCATATTCTAGTATACAAATGGGGCTAAATGTCGACATGTAGCAAGGTACATCGTCAGAGTGTTGACTGCCTTTTGGGTCGTCCAGACAGTTGGTCTAGGGTGTTCACACCATTCACACGTACATGTTCCCATGCAAATACTAGAACTGGAATCGGCCACTCGCGGAAATATAATACTATCACATGAGCGGCTAACGCCGCTCGTGTGATGGTATAGACTACCGCGAGTGACCGATTCCAGTTCTAGCAAATACTAGCGTCATGGCCAGTTCAACCTGTCAGAAAATAGTTCATACTTGGGCTTAAACTATACAGGTAACTGGAACGTAGACATTTATACATCGTATAGTTAGCGTTGCCTGAACATAGAAAATGTTACATACGTTTAGCATCACAGACACGAGTATTATATTGACAAATCATGCAATAATTCAGAATGGCGATAATTACGACATTATTTTGATTTGTAATATTAGTGATCACAATTTATAACAAAACAGGTTGTGAAATCTGTTTTTTTAAACAATTTGTTATTTTATGATCAATCCGGCTTCATTCATGACTTTTCGAGTATAATGCATACCCACGATGTACTTTATCTGGTTTGTATTAAGTTATCGAGCCTGAATCGAATTTGCGACGCACAGCTGATAAATGATTTGAGACATATTATTTCACTAACAATAATTCAAGATACTAAAACCAGCGCAACTGAAACTAACATAGAAAGCTAACATATTCAGATATTATGTCTTGAATTGTATTGTAAATTATCTACATAATATTGGCGATTATTTATAACAGTGATGTATTCTAAATACAATTTGTGCTACACATTTTTTTTCAAAAGTTTACCGTTTTAGTCGTGTTGGGCCTCAGTCTAACATTTACATGTCCGGGAATACGAGTACTTAGAACTGATATCGGTCGCTGATGTCGGCATACGGGCCTCCGCAGCCAGCAGCATGTCAGATTTTGTTCGCAAGAAAACAATGGAGTCTCAGTGACTGCAATATTTGCTAGAAATAGCTTCGGAAAATGGTATATTTGGGCATCTCAACAACTTAGAAACGTGTTAAAAATCATGTAGAATGTTAGAGGAGGGTCAATAACATCTCCAGAACGGTAAAATGTATAGTATTAAACACGTTTTGTGACCAAATTTATGTCGCAAAATGTTGGAAAATTCACGTTTTAAAACTCTGTGGTCTTAGAAATTACAGGAATCCTAACTCATTCTCAACCTCACCAAATCATAAAATGAACCCTCGTCTAAAAAGGTCCATGAACGTATTGCTCTATCTGCTTGGAAATAGCGAAGACCACGGAAACTTCATAGCTTCATACCACGGAATGAAATCCGCCATAGACATTACATGGCGAAAATCGTACAGATTTGCACTGCAGTCCTCTGTGTACATGGTGTAGGGAGTGTTGACAATAGCATGGTCGTTTGATTATAGTGTTTGTGCATGTTTGTGACGACTGACCCCGTTTAACAATCTTCATAGCTTTCACATTGGGCTTGGGTGACCTAACTATTGACTGTCCGCTGTTCCAAATCAGTGTACTAAAGGCCGTGAGTGACCGATTCCAGTTCTAACGAGTACAATGATGCCCGACATGAGGAAGTGTGAGCATTTTAGGGTGTATCACATAAATTTGGTGTTTATCCAAATACAAGCATGATAGAATAGCAGTGAACATAATGTAGTGCTCAACAAAAGAAAGTCATACACTATGTTTATGTTTCATGGAGTAGCTTTCGAATATTTGTTGACCAAGCACGCAAGTAGACATGTGGATGGATCTTTTAGGCACAATCTGGTACCAAACTTGCCACCAAGCAACAAGGATAAGCCATGATTGGCACCATTTAAAGGTATATTATGTGATCTTTTCAAGCGGACGACCTACATCCTCGACAAAAAAATGGAAGCTGCAGATTGTCTTGCAGATTTACTTTTCTGATCATAAATCATAAATAAATTCCTAATCATGGTCTTAGAGTGAATTTGAAAAATAGATTGTACCGTAGCGGTACAATCTATTTTCAAACCATGATTTTGAAGTAATTAGGAATCGTATCGATCTGTAACTTAAAAGATCTTTATGACTTATGATCAAAAATGCAAATCTGCAAGAAAATCTACTTTCATAGTAAAAATCAATGATAGAGGGCACTACTTGGAACAGATCACATAATATGCCTTCAATGACAATCCGTGCCGTTTCAAATTCACATTTTCAACAAATTTCGCGGGGAGAAAAGACCACATGTTACCTGTTCACAATCAAATAGCCCGTTCACTCTGGCACGATCCAACGAAATTTTACAGTGTGATCAATATCATTTTCGTTCCTGGTCATTCAAGTGCCACACACAACATTTTCTCGCCGCTTATATTCAACTGTACCCCGTTTCTTTATTATCTCGAAAAGTAACAACACGTATAGCAAGCAGGTGTTATGAAATCTGTTTGGGTCTAAATTCATGATATTGTCGTGCTCAGCACTTGACACAATATGTAATTTAAGTACCCTTGGTCGGTCGAAGTGCTACTTAAATTACGGCTTTAAAATATTGATAGCAGTTATTAAATCGCAATTTTGTATAATTAAAGCATTAGCCAAAAGCAATACTTTGGTTCACTGAACTATGGACTCTGTATAATTCAATTATTGTACAATATACAGGGATAAGCAGGAGTTTTGACGAAATATTTTGTTACATTATTTACATCAGCATTCAAGATGAATAATGGTCATATTCCTGTTACCTCATGAAATCACACAAGTTATTGCGATATGGTACCATGTTCTATTTATTTTTACGTCGTTAATGTAGATGCATTTCGCCCGCGAATGTATCATGAAAGCGGCTGGCTGTGCTATTTTTGCCTTTCATGACGACATACACAATGACTTCATGCTGTCACACACAAAACACGATCCATGTGTATATTAAATTTGCATAGATTAATGCACATCAACAAATACCTTGTGGGGTCTGTTATCCAATGTCTTATTTTCATATCATACAAATAAGCAACAATCAAGGTCTTAGTTTATAACTCCTAATTTAAATTTAGCCTTAAGAGTCAGAAAATATGATGCATAAAAGCTTCGTATTTCTTTTTAATTTCTTTATATTTTTCAAGACATTTTACTTAATTCCTAGAAACTAGAAAAACCGACAAAAGGTATGTTTTGATGTAATGGGTCACATATATTGTAGCGCCCTCACGAGTACCATTAAAGGAGCCGTCCCGCAAGTAGAACATTGTGCATTACATGTTAGAAAAAAAATATCGAGCTCAACTTTTCTAATTATGTAGAACAAAACACCACACTTATCACAAAAAAAGAATAACAAAAGCCATCTCTCAACATGCAATTTTTAAAATTCGCGGCGATCAAAAGTCCCGGTGTCGATGAAGTCACAATTATACAATGCACATGCGTACATTTGAGCACCGATAACCATGACGTCACCGACAACGGGACTTTCGATCGCCGCGAATTTTGAAAATTGCATGTTGAGAGCTGTCAGTTTTTATTCGTTTTTGTGACTAGTATGATTTTTTGTTCTATATAGTGTCGCAATATTGGCTCGATAATTATTTTTCTAAGAAATAGTACTCAATGTTGTGCTTGCAGGAGGACCCTTCCTTTAACGATCATCGGCAATTACACTTGCTACCTGTCTGATGTAACGCAACACATTTTAAGCGATATATTCAAGCCAACATCGTCGAAACGGATGATAACTAATTTTAGTAAGAGCGCCGGATGATAGCTTTTGTTTTACGATATCCATCATGATGATGAGTAGATCGGTGATGTAAGGGATCACGTCAAAACTCGACCGCCCGGCAACCGCCGGTTACGGCCGGTTCCGTTCGGTTCTCACAAAACGTGTCGTCTGTTATAATATACACACATAATGAGGTCAAATAGTAACACTCTGGTGAACACGACCGGTTGAAAGTGCCTCGTCACACACGTGAGCAATAACATCTTGAAGTAATGGGCTCTTTTAAGACTTAAAAGTCTCAGTTGACATACCAGTACAATACAGCTATTGATTTTCGCTGGGGTTGGCTTTTTCAATCTGTTTAAAGCTCAATTAACTTTTTAAAATCAATACCGAAAGTCTATGAATGTTTGTTTTTTATAGAACGATTATAGAGAGAGCTATTATGACCGCAAAGTAACAGATTGATAGTGTAAATTGGTCAGATTACAGCATTAAGTCAACCGGCGGTTGTTCAGTGTTGCATGCGCGAATATTCATATACCAGTAAAACATTTGACCTGAAAGAACCGGGCGGAACCGCCCGTAAACGGCAGTCAACGGGCGGTCGAGTTTTGACGTCTCCCCTAACCAATTCAATTCTTGATAGACGTGAAGAAACAATTCAATAAAAAATTACAAGTGTGACGTATCATGTTAAAATTAGAATATAGTAACACATACTATCGCTACACCGAAAATAATGAGACAAAGTACTATTTTGCACTTAGGTTATGAATACGGAGAAAAGTGTTATGCACATGTTCCGTATCGTGCCGTATTTTAATTTATAAGCCGAGAGTGTTGTCAGTAAACACCCAAATGCAACAATGAACAAAAAATTCGATCAATTGTTGTACGTGTGGAATTGGAGTCTCGTATTCCAAATGTGTAGATCCCTGGTATAGTATTTGCTAGTATACCTATCATTGGTTTTTAGAGAAGAGACGCACGACCATCCAAAGTGTGACGCCATTACTATGTTAACACCAAAACAAGCATTCAAGCAATGTCATCCATTTCATATGCCGAATCATCATGCACACTAGAAATATGGGGATCAAGTTCGATATCAGATATGTTCTCCAGTAGGCCGTCTTGCGTTGAACACCATCGCTAATACAAACGCTGAAAAAAAAGCGAAAGTATTATTCATGAAGCAGAAACAGAGCTAAGAACAGCAGTTTTAAACAAATAAATACTCTGTTGAACCTCTTCAAATATAAATGTATGTTATTTCAGAAAGTTTGATGGAAAAACACTAAAAACAATTGAGACAATACAATAAAAAGTTGAACCACTGACTCCACGCACATTGTCAATGGTCTAACGACGGGCTGGGACAGTATCAAGGCATATAGGCCATATTTGTGGCGGCCCTGACCCTCTTTAACAAAAAAAACCTCGACGATATCACGAATATTAAAATAAAATACCTATGGCACTTGATGCAGAGACAACCGCGAAGAGCCCGTTCCAACCAATCAAATCCTGGAGGATTGCAGGTATTAGCGCCGCCACGGGTCCGGCCAATGTCATGGAAGTCATTACACACGCAAAGTTGATGCCTATGTGCTCCATGCCAAATGCTCTTTAAAGTTGAAATGACAATAAAATAGTAAAATAGAAGAATAAATGGGCATTTAAAGCAACCATGTTTCATTGATGTGATTGGCATGATTGGTGGACACACACTAGCTGCAGGTCTCGCAACAAGATACTACACCGTGTCTTAATTGGTCCAACAACTGGTCAGGAGAGCTTATAAGTTAAGGGGGCGTGTACCCTCAGGGGAGGCTAAAACTGCCGTAACTTCTTCATTATCAGAGTTCAGAGTTCAGAGTTCAGAGTTTTATTCACCAAACATATATAATCAAGCAGTAAATGAAACAAGGAAAATGGTGGGCTGACCAAGTAAGAGCACTGCTCGTGAGGCATTGGCACCCTTACAAAAAGAGAGGTGCAGGACAGCTACAACATGAAAGACGTAAGACAAGGTGCAAGACGCAGACAATACAAGGACAAGTGTGGACAAACGACAATGTTGGCAAAGGCAATGCTACATAGTGAATAAGATGTTGAATTCAAAGTCATGAAAGTACATATATAGTATAATTATGTTGTATACAATAATAATAATGTTAACACTAACTGTAGACGTAATAATAGCGAGGTAGATTATATAATAGCTATTAATGGTATTGAGATAACAAATACTGTTTATATTTAAACTTAAAAGTTAGGAGTGAGGTACTATTTTTAATATCGGAACTAATTGTATTCCAAAGAATTGGTCCCTGACTCCTGATTTAATTGCGGGCCAAATCTGTGTTGAAGTTTGACGGTCGGAAATTATTAGAGGTGTAAGCGTGAATCATGTTAATTTTAATAAAATAATTGGAGAAAATGTTTGGGAGAAGGTTGTTGTAAAACCTGTACATGAAGATAGCTTTGTGGAGTTTATGAATATCATAGTGAGACTATTAAATGATGCAAAGAGAGGTGGTGTGTGAGCAAGAAAATTTGAATTTGAACAGATACGAATGATTTTCTTTTGTTTTAGATGAATGAATGCAACTAAGGTTGCAATTATTTTGATCTGCCCAAATTATATTGCAATATAGGATATGTGGTAAAACTTAACTATTATAAAGGTAATATAAAGTACTATGCGGTAACAACATTTTAAGTCTAAACAAAATTCCAGAATATTTAGAGACAATATTTTTGATATAAATGGTATGTTGCTTCCAAGTAAGAGATTCGTCGAGATTGACACCTACAAATTTGATGCAAGCAACTTTTGAAATAGTAGTATTGTCAATGTTTATATCCGGGTCATGATAAATACGATTGCTATACCTGTTCTTAAACATCATATATTTTGATTTGTTAATATTCAGTGATAATCTATTTGCCTTCAGCCAGTTAGAAATGCAAGACAGTTCATGGTTTATAACGTGAATGAGATGAGGAAAACTTGTATGAGAAGCCAATAGATAGGTATCATCAGCATAAATTATAAAAGAAAATACCTTAGAGGAATAAAAAAATGTAATTTAAATATATTATAAAGAGTAGTGGGCCTAAAATTGAGCCTTGCGGAACCCCACAAGTTGAGTTAATGGCAAATGACTTAGCATTTTTAAAAGAAACAAATTGGGATCGGTTGCTCAAGTAGTTCTTGAACCACTCGAAGGTGATGCCACGAATACCATAGTGAGAAAGTTTATCAAGAAGAATGTCATGGTTTATGGTGTCGAACGCCTTCGAGAGGTCCAGGAAAATACCAACGGTATGGTTATTGCTATCAAGATTGGTTACAATTGTATTGTAAGCTTCCATAAGGGCCATGTAAGAAGAGCGCTAAGAACGAAATCCGAACTGAGAACTGTGCAGTAAATCTAATTTAGAAATGGAATCATATAGTCTATTGTATACAATTCGTTCAATGATTTTGGAGAAAACGGGGAAGAACAGAAATGGGCCTGTAATTGGAAACAGTATGATAATCATTTGCTTTATAAATGGGAATAACTTTCGCAATTTTGAGATTGATGGGTACAACCCCGGAAACAAGAGACAAATTAATAATGTGGGTAAGGGGAGCCGCAATAATATTACGAACTGAACTATGTCCAGTTTAATTTCATCAAAACCACTACTAGTACCAGATTTGAAAGAATTGTAAATTTTGATAATTTCATCATTATCAGTTGGGGGGAAAAATATGGAATTATTAGGAGAATTAATATTCTTAAGGAAATGATTATGATCAAAGTTGGTTGTCTGGATTTTACGGGCAAGATTCGGGCCAACATTCACAAATGTTATTAGCAATAACAGAGGGATCCGTTATAAGAGCGAGATTATCATCATAAAAGAATGAAGGTAGGTTACGATTAGTCTTGCGACCGAGGATGTCATTAAGAATATTCCAGGTAAGTTTGGTATTATGTTTACAGGCATCCAGTTTATCAGTGAGATAATTCTTTTTGGAAGTTCTAATGAGAGAAGTTAATTTATTGCGTCATCCCTGATACGATATGAAAGAGAATTGTGAACATAAATGGCTACACCACACCACATTATTCAATCAATCGATATAAAAGTATACGCTTTTTTTGCAGAAAAGGGTTCGATGAATCCAACTATGATCATAGGGTAAAACAATGGTCACATTTGGACATGTAGGGCTTCCATAATGAGGAGAGCGACGTCGGATTCATGTTATATATACAAAGATGGAATTTAGAATGAAAGTTCATCTGTGTTGGTAATAAATAACATGAAGTTTAACTTTCGATCTCAACACAAGGAAATAATTACCTGGACTTCTCAGGTGTTTCTACATCTTCCATCTGCAGACTAATGAATCGACTTGACCTTTTGGAGGTGTGACGTCAGAATCGGGTCATATACTCTTGGTAATTTGTATCTGCCCCTGTCTTTGTTGAGTGATGGTTGTTTGGCTCTGGTGTGAATTGCATCCTTGACCCTCTCTCAAACCAACGAGGATCCCTATCCAGGATCAATATGGATATGTTGGGCAACCTTGGACGAGGTGGAACTAGGACGCCTGTGCTCTAGAAACCGGGTCCTTAACGATCGTTCGGTTTCTCCGATGTATGACTCTGATCAAGGACGCGTAGGTTTGAAATAGGCGCGTATACCGTAGTTTCCGAAAATCCTGCGGAGGGCCTCGGATGTGCCCTTGATATATGGCAACACTCCTTGCTGTCTTTAGTTTTCGTTTTGACCTTACCCTTAGGTTTTTGGACACGGTCAAATGCCCCCTTCGGGTACCTACACATGCACAATGCTTTATTAATGTGCTGCTTATTTGTTGTGATATCAACTTGGTGAGTGATAATGACAGTATCAGCCCTGTTGTGTAGCGTTTGAATAACGCCCACAGTGTGCTGGACAGGGTGATTTGACGAGAAATTCAAATATTGATCTGTGTGGGTTGGCTACCGGTAAATCCTAACGTCATGGTTACCGTCTAGATAGGGATCTTCGTTGATTTGAGAGAGGGTCAAGGAGGCAATTTACATCAGAGCCAACCAACTATCACTCAACAAAGATTGGGGGCAGATACAAGTTAGCAACTTTTATGATCCGATTCTGACGTGACACCTCCAAAAGGTCAAATCGAGTAATTAATCTGCTGATGAAAGAGGTATACCTGAACATTCCAGGTAATTATTTCTTATGTTGAATTCGAAAGTTAAACTTCATATTAAAGATGGAATTTGGTGACAATTTCAGTGGTAGTTTCTTGTGGAAAGTGGGCTGAGCTTCACGTCGTGAGGCTGTTATAATCTAATCATCAAGTGCTTTATTTGTTACTACATAATTATACAATTTGCCTCTATGGTTCAAGAAGGCAAAATACAACGTTGACCCAGGAAGATGGACTCAGGCGCGTAGCCAGCCCAGCCACTCCGAGGGGGCAAGATCCCCATAGATCCCATAACGGTCCCTATTTCAAAGAAACCAGGTCAAAAAACGGCTGATTTAACCTGATTTTGCCTTTTTCGTCCCCATTTTGCCAATTTTTCCCCGTCCGGGGGGCAATCTGCCCCCCCCCCCCCCCACACTCGCTACGCTACTGGATGGACTTACCTAGATGTTACTGTTGGAATGAGGGCAAATATTCCACCAGACCCGAAAACGATCGCACACACCAAAAACACGAACAACCATTTGCCGCCTGCTGGAACTAACATTAACGTCAGCATGAAGATAGTAACTGAACTCGTAAGACATAGCATTGTCGTCTGAAAAAACAAACAGATTGTGGACATCAATGTAGGTGTCACCTTGTCGGGAATGTTAACTGTGTTTAAGATGTTCAGAAACAAGACATAACATATAGGTAACGTCATTTGATAACACGGTTCATGCAATGAATTGGACGTCACCGATTCAACTGACTACATGTAGTATAATAGGTCGGGTGCGATTCCCCTTTCTAGTCCGTTGCACATGATTGCATTGAATACCTCTGTGCAGCGTTCGAAATAGCGGCCATCCGGTCATCCGAAATGACCAAATCTACCGGCGGATGACCAGTGTTTCTTGGCCGATCATCCGGCGGATGACCAAAATGATGGGAGATGAAAGTGAAGAAGAGGATCACTAGGACGCATTAGAGGCTATAGACCTGACTGTCCTATTGAGAGACGTACTCAAAGAACAAGTCATGGTCGCGAATAAACCAACCCTAGAAGCTGCAAATGAGGATGTCACTGACACAGCTGACGATACCGACCCTGCAGCTGAAAGTTGTTTATGGAGCATAGAGGTTAATGTGGATTTGTCGTCATTGTATGTGTCTAATATATAGTAAACAATATATTTGTATGTGTATATGAAGACTCGCTTAAAATGTGATTTTTGAGCTTGCCACTGAAAAAATGCGGATAACCAAAAAAATTGGCGGATGACCAAAATCCCAACCTAGGTTATCCGGTGGATAACCAATTTATTTTTCTTATTTCGAACGCTGCCTCTGTGATCTGCTCAGTAGTTCAGTGTATACAAATAATATCAAGGGCAAATCAAATATAATATCTAGGGTTATTTGAATATGATTTCAAGGGGTTAATTGACTACAATTGCAATAGTAATTACAAGAAGTTTTAGTGTGAACTTGTACAGAATTATTTCCCTTGTGAAACTTATGTGTCAAATCCATCGCTTTGATCTCAGAGTTGTTTTAAATATATGTTTAGTTGATCTGTTTATGTTCAAATATAATTAAATATAATTTCTACGTAGATTCGGGCAGAACAGCAGCTTATTATCATAGCAAATCACCAAATCCCAATGTTGTAATATTGTGGATTAAGTTGTGCGTCAGGGTAGTAGGCTAAAGTTTTAATAACATACCGTAAATTAACAGCTATGGCACCTTTTTATCTCTGAAATACAGGGCGCCATCTCGCGATCCAAACGGCTTTTAAAAATGTTTGCCCTGGGCAAAAGACACATGATTCGCTACATACCCGAGTTCCGCGTATACATCATATAAACCCCATGATGCAATGTTGATAGCTCGCGTACCGAAAGATTGGCTACAAACAGCAAAATGTACGAACAAAATTCATGTCTAGAAATGTTTCGAAAAGTCATTCTATTCATTTGAATGAAACCACAGTTATAATCTGAAACAACATTAAATCATTTTTTGGGCGAGAACCCTATGTTAATTTTGCGTTTATTGAATTATTGCAATACCCCGCCCATTGTTACACCATGGTTATTCACGCATATAAAACGATACTGATAATCTACGGTATGCCATTTTTTTCTTCTTCTTGATTTAAAATATGAAGAATTATGATTAAGAGGAGAACATGTGGGGGTGTGTCTGTATGTTAACTATTAACACCGATGAAATTGTTAATACGTGACACAATAGACGTAATTAAGACGCCATTGACATCTCGATAGCTTCATGATGATCTAGCGTACACAATGCTTCCTTATTTAGCGAAATGCTTTGTATTGAATAAGGGAGCACATCAAAAGTGTGGTTCCGTGTGGTTGCAGCCGGTTTCTATTGTTCTAAACAATGACATGCGGTCCAACCTGGCGGAACCGCACGGAACCGGCGGTTGTCACGCGGTCGAGTTTTGATGTGCTCCCTAAGAGCATCCAAACACCTGATTTTTAGCAATAATGCTGCTAAATAGGAATTAAACTATTAAAAACCAACATAACTATCAAGTTTGAATTTGATACCACTCATAATAAAAAAATAACAAAATGTCGGGGTCTGCACTATTTTCCTCGTATCCTTGACGGGTAATACCCTTTTCCGGGTGAAAGGACGGTTGTTTCCTTTGGACTAAAACAACAAACCTTCAATAACAACTTGACATAAGAACATAAGAACATACCCTAAACGAGAAGATATCGACTATGGTACCCCAGAATATTTTTCCTACTGCATTGAAAACCGCAGTAGCTGAGCCCACTGCAGCTAAAAAAGTATCATCCGAAATAAACGTCTGTCCAAATACCTAGAGCAGAATAATATTTAACAAAAACCAATGCGTCGATGTTCTGTAAGACATTGTAGTACCGTCTGGTCCATCATGCCCTCAACATGTTTAAAGTAATACTGCATATGTATAACCTTTGAGCAGTCTGATCTAAACGTGTTCAAGGGCCAAAACAAACATCTGTCAAACCTTGTATAAAGTGCTCTTCTCGCTGAATAATGTATAAAACACCACTTCCTATCACCAGCTGTTGAACAGTTTTACATTATACAGGGTGTCTCAAAAAAAACACCCGTGCACGTGTTTACCCAACTTATTGACCATGAACTTCTGGAATTTGGTGTAACAATTGTATACATATTGATAGACCAAACACTTAGCTTTCATATGCCGTTTATTTAATCTAATTTGGTTTTGTCAATCCTGAGATATGATCAATTAACTAAAGCTACCTAAAATCGAAGTTGTGCCACTTTTGCGGAAAGAATGCTTAAGATAAGCATTAAAACCCTCGTCCTCGTAAGGGAGGGTGATCGCCGATTGCGCTAGAACGCAAAAAACAGTGATCTAGGGCGTCTAGGTGATCGCTTTCACATTCCCTGTGCTCATTTTGACGAAAACAAATTGACCTTACCCGGGGGTAGGGTAATCCGTCAAAGTCCGATAGTAGTGGGGTGGTTACCACCTTACAATTTTTTTTTTAAATCGCCATTTTGAAAAATATTTTTATTGTGTGTTCCTAAAATATTGTAGCATGGGCCTATGTTAGAAACACCATTTCCATCACTTATTAGCAAAAAACCGGGCGAAATTTCTATGATATTTCACTGTCAAGCGAATAATGCGTGATTTTGAGGTCGGCCATGTTTGGTGACGTCATTGTGACGTCATGCGTGGAATGTTTGTACTTGTTTTAGTATGTATGGATAGAGGAAACCTCTAGCTATAACATGGTACCCAAATAAGCATACTCTGCATTGCGGATTGGATTTTTTTAGAGGGTGGTAACCCTGGTGGTAACAACCCCCCTCTCCGGAGTAACCCTTTCTATTCATTGCAAACTGTAAAGTGGCACAACGTTGACTTTAGGTAGCTTTAGTTAATTGGTCATATCTCAAGATTGACAAAACCAAATCAGATGAAATAAACGGAATATGAAAGCTAACCGTTATGGCTATCAATATGTATACAATTGTCACACCAAATTCTATAAGTTCACGGTCAATAAGCTGGGTAAACACGTGCACGGGTTTTTTTGAGACACGTACACGTACACGTAATATTTTGTCTGGCCTTTCAGCATGTACAGTGTACATGCTGAAAGGCCAGACAAAATATTATAAAGGTTGTGCATCCCCAGAGTGCCTGCTTCATCTAATAAATTAATCGCTTGCGGGTCGTAAATGAAAAGTTGTTCCATTAGTATTGATTTGAAATTACCAGAGACAAAAGCGGCATCCTACGAATTCAACCATTGATTCGAACATTAAATCTAACCGAAAAAGATTATGAAAATATTAACAGACCTCCGTCTATTATAACTGGTAGTAAAGCATGTCAAATGTAAAATACCCTTTCAGACCCTGAGAGGAATATTCATGATTCTTTACAGATTTAAGTGATGCAGATTGGTACCACAGAATCTTACATACCTTATACAGACCGTTTATGAAAATAACTACCATTATCGCAAAAAAGAACAACAGCCAAAGAAGCCAGAACTCCTTTGTTCTGATCATTTCTTTCGTGGTAAGATTAAGTCCTGTTCCTTTTGTATCCATAATAGACGTTTGGTTGTTCTTCCGATTTAAAGCGGTCTCACTGTTTTGATCCTTTTCATTAATCAGTGCTGTACTCTCCGAATCCTGCAAAAAATGGCACACGTATTTATATTGGTTATGAATGAACACATCCCATGCTTACTAGTATACACTGCTCAATCGCGAGTGCGCCAGTTATATAATATTCATTGCTTTTAGATTGGACTAGGTGTCATATTGTATTTAATTCAATTAATAGAAACAAAATAAATCTGCTAACATTCATAATTTCACTGATAAAAGTCGTTTTTGTAAAACAAACGCGTTGCAACAGAAACAGAATAGATGCCCTATTTAGGAGATTGGTTAATATGACGGGTGACACGCACGTCATGTTTCTGGTTCACTACGTCATTGCTACTAGGCTGCGAACAAACAACATTACTAATCAGGCCCAAATTACGGTCAGCGTCGGGCTACATACTAGGACTTCATTTTTGAGGGAAAATGACTTTAAGGAGATCTACTATCCAAAATCAGATGACTATCCCGGGGATAGTCCCCTGTTGAAAACGAGGGTAACACTCAGTTGAGTTGTAGATCTTTTCCCCTCGGATGAAGTGTGGACAATTAGTTGGCGTGGTGTTAAGCTACTGAATACACGGTTGGGAAGCGTTATATGGTACATCCGTTTGGGCAATTGGGATGCATTTTATTTGGATATCCGACTTTGGAATCAGCTATAAAGACTCATTTGATTCAAAAGTACAGCTTGTCTCTGTGTATGTTTTTGTTGTCCATGTATATAATGTTGAGTTTATTAAGTGCTGTGTTCTAGAGTGCTATATAACCATTCAGGGCAAACTGCTTAAAACGGCAACCTGTGAAATGTTTCCGATTCTGGAAACATATGTGATGCGATCTGTGAAAACCCGTCGGATGTCGCAAAATGTGAAATAGGGATTATGGGTGAAATAAAAAATAAAAAAATAAAAATAAAAAGAACTTTTTAAAATTGTTTTAAAGATTTTGTTTAGAAAATTAATTTCTAGTACTTTGTGTCATCACCTTTATGAAATTTCACCTTCAAAAACTTACTTAAGTCACTTTTCTAAGTAGCCTTATAATGTTATTCTGTTGAACTATGTATCTTGTATGGCCTGTTTTCATGATTTCTTGTTTTGTAGCGTTTTATGACATCACAATCATCATTCACTCATAGCTTTTGTTGTAGTGATCGTAGAAAAATGATCGAAACAGTTCTCTGTAATCAGCACAGATTCAGCTTTATTACGATATAAATATCTCCAATATGAAAAATCCCGACATGTGGCGGGTTTTCACAGATCGCATCACATATTGCCAATTCAGGCAACATTTCCTTTTTTTGCAATTGGTTATTTGTATAGATTGGAAGCCTACTTTTGTATGTTCAGTTAAGTGGTTACTTAATTTAATAAACTCAAAATTAAAACCACTTATCATAACACATAAATTGCCAAAATGGTGGTACTTATTTTAGCGACTTTGAGCCTGCAATATATTCGCGAAATTAAATAGATCGCAACATGTGGACGTTTTTAGCCTCTGGCGTCTTTAGTTTAAGATACAGCGTGTCCCAAAAAATGAAAGGTTTGCCAGCTTATAACGAAATAAGTAGGAAATGTGGATAGTTTATATTTAAGGATATCAAACAAGATATACCTGACCTTGATTGGGTAAATTCGAAGACCAATCCAATGTAATACAAAGATTTTGAAATACAAAGATTTGAATAGAGCGTGGTCAGAACCCATTTGTCCCGATTTAAGGAATAAACCATCCGTGCGTTGCATGTAACTGTGCGCCATGTGCAGTATTCCCGGCATGTTTTTTTTTCTCCGAAAGAACAATAACTCGGACTATAACAAAGAACATTTTGTTTTAATGTTTATGTAAATAATGAACTTGTATTATTACAATATGACCAAAATAATCTTGTTTACTGCCCAAGTCTTTGTAAAGAATGAATGCAAAGGCAAAACTTTGATAAAGTCACAACAATGCACAATTGCAACACATCGGGGTGTTCCTTCAAAAGTGGGACAAATGGGTTTTGACCACGCTCTATTAACATTTTGTATTTCAAAATGTTTATATTGGATTAATCACAGAGTTTAACCAATTAAGGTTAGGTATGATATTTTGTTTGATATCCCTAGATATGAACTATCCATGTTTCCTACTCTTTTAGTTATAAGCTCCAAACTTTTGAACCCAGTTTTTTGGGACACGCTGTAGATCATTACGATTTGTTATCAATCATGCTCAGAAAGTCATTTTCTAAGTTTTGACCAAGGCTTTAACATGTTGACAGTGAGGTTTGATATATCTAAAGCGAAAGGCTTAATTAATTAATTAACTAATTAAGCGAATAATCAATATCTTATTGATCAAAGATGGTCTTAAGATATTTAATTTTGACATTTTAGTGTATAACATTGATGTAAGTCCTGTTCGAATAAAAGAGAATGAAAACAAATATTGAACAATTGTTGGGCAATTGATTATTAATTAGTCCCTTAATTAATTAATTAATTAATTAAGCCTTTTGCTTTAAACATATCAAACCTCACTGTCAATATTTAAAAGCCTTGTTGAAAACTTCGAGAATCATTTTCTGAGCACGATTCATCAAAAAAAACGTGATGATCTATGTTAAACTAAAGACGCCAGAGGCAAAACTACTTAATTTAGCGATCTATACAATTTTGCAAATACATTGCATGATCACATTCGCAAAAACAAATACCACACATTTTATGATAAGTGGTTATGATTACGAGTTTATTAAATTTAAGTAACCACTTAACTGAACATGCAAAAGTAGTTTTTCAATCCACAGAAATAACCAATTGCATAAAGAGCAAATTTTGCCTAAATTGGCAATATGTTTCCAGATTCGGAAACATTTCACAGGTTGCCGTTTTTGGCAGTTTGCCCTGACTGATAACTGTTAGTTAATGCGGTACATTATTTGCGGATTCACTGTCATTGCTTTTGTGCACTATGTGAACAAGAATTTGACAAACATAGTCAATAAGTTTCAATTAATTTGATTTTTCGATGAACACTCTGATGACCGAGGGCTGATAAGATTCCACGCCAGTAATTTATTTCAGTCCTTGTAGACGACAATCAAAATCATTTTTGTCGCTGGGCATCCTGTGGCCCAATGATTATAGAATTAATCAGAAATGGTACTTATTGCTCCCAAATGATTAAAGTTGTAGTTTAATCCTGATTTTAGAACTATTACCTTATACAACAGTGCAAAAAGAAGAAGAAAAATTGTATTGCATTTTTGTAGGTTTTTTGGATGCATTTTGATTGTAAATGTTCTGGTAACATTTCTCACCTTTTTTTCTGATAAATGAGGGCGCTAAACCAATTGTCCAACTTTGGGGGCAAATGTCTCCGTACTTTTGGGGATTCAATGATCAAAGATATCATGAAATTTAAGAAAAATGTCAAATTGAAAAATCCAGTCGCTATATAAGCGAGAAAATTGGCATTTTGTAACACTCCTTTAGGGGTCGTCCATAATTTTCGCCATTTTCAGTTACGTACAAAGCGTACGTAAGAGGGGGGGGGGGTCGAAATATATCCCAACCGTACGTAACTTAAATGGCGATCTTGAGAGGCGGGATTTTTTTTTTTAAGTACAAAATAAAATAAAATTTCGCCATTTATTGCGTACGTAACTCGAGGGGGGGGAGGGGGGTCAAAAGTTACGTACGCTCTGTACGTAAGTGAAAATGGCGATAATTTTGGACGACCCCTTAGCATGTAAACTATAGGCGTAGGCGAACCATTTGGTGGTGTGAATTCATAAGGTTCCGCACGGAAATATATAGCAATTGCCGTCCTACTAACCGCGAAAGCCGCAAACCGCGAAATCTAGTTCCAATACGACCCACTAACCTGTGTTTCCTGGTCATAGTCAGATTTCGGTGGTTCCGAAATGAGCAGTGTACCAATGATAACTAAAGCAGCATATACAACACCGAGAATAATAAACGACATACGGGTACGATCTAAGACGCCCACGTCGTTGAAATACCTGTTGAAAGGTTAAGAATATGAAATCAATTCATGATCATAGACAAGAAAAGTGTAGTGCATATTATACAGAAAGAAAGTGAATAGACAGTTGAACAAAGTCCTACTGTGTAGCTTGTAGCAATTAAATTAAATATTATACTTTAAATGTTAAATTCTTAAAATAATATGGCGAAAAGTGAATGTTATTAGGTTACACCCTCCGTATGTTGATAACGACAATGAAAAGTCGCCATTAGTTATACCAGGGATATGCGGCTCAACTTGGCGATCTGAAGGGTGAACGCAAAGTCAACGTTGATTAGCTAACCATAATGTCAAACTTGCTTCGACTTTCCAAAGCAAGTTTACCCAATGTCGAAGGACCCTCGCCTTCGTCTCGACTCGAGCGCTGCCGCCGCCGCGGATCTCGCTGGTGTCGCTCCCTCGCCCTGGGACAAGTAGACTTACCGACGGACTATCATAGAGTGGCGCTGTTGCATTGTTAATTCATGCAAATTTAACCTAGCTATTTACGTACGTACAGTATAATGTAGGACTTTCCTACCCGATATATTTATTAGCATCTGGTTATACATGTTATACGTGGTAACTCAGATGAATGAAATATTATTCATTAGATAGCAACATTACATATTTTTGGAAAGCTCTGAAATCAGTCAAGGCAAATGTCTAAATCTAGCAATCTGTAATATGTTTTCGAATCTGGAAACATATTGCCAAATCAGGCCAAATTGCTCTTTTTGCAATTGGTTATTTTTGTGGATTGAAAATCTACTTTTGCATGTTCAGTTAAAGGTAGATGTTCCGATTTTCAACTTGAAGTTTTCTATTCTACATGAAAGGTCATCCTTAAAAAAATCGTGTTCCAAAGTTTGAGTTGCAGGCTCTAATGGTTCTTATTTTAGACGCACACGATGCTGTGAACTGTACCCATTGAGTAGTACACAAACTATATCGGTGGTTACCACCATTCACGGTAATTCGACGTTATTTCATCGATTTCTCCGTAATTATACCGATTTAGGCCGTCAAATTTCAGTATGATGATGAGAAAAATACGAGCTTTCATATGATATGAAAATCTCCGTATGTTTGAAATAATTCTGTGTTACGAAAATGTGATCGGGTCATCTACCTTTAAGCGGTTACTTAATTTAATCAAGTCAAAATCATAACCACTTATCATAAAGCATTAATTGCAAAATGTGTGATATTTATTTTTGCGACTTTGAGCCTGTAATCTATTCGCAAATGAAATAGATCGCAAAATTAAGTAGGAGTCTGGAGTCTTCATTTAAAGTTGAGGAATCACGGTTTTTGATAAATCATGCTATGTAAATAATTGTCTAAGTTCTGACTAAGGCTCATAAATGTTGACAGTGTGGTTTGATATGTTTTAAAGCAAAATGCTTAATTAATTAATTATTGCATTATCAAAATGGTCAATTTCATGATCATGGTTGGATTCATTGAACCCTGTCCTGCAAAAAAAATGTATACTTTTATATAGATTAAATGAATAATGAGGAAATTACGGCAGTTTTAAGGAGGCTACACCGAAGGTGCACAGCCCCCTTAAAGTGTTGATTAATGTCTACCTTGGTTGTAACTCTACCGACTCCACCCACCCCCATAAAATGGGCCCGTGCTCCCCGACAATTAGTTTGGAATACTTTCCAATTCTCAACATGTAGGAAATGATATTTAAATCGAAGTCTTGTTGCACAAAGAGGGCCCCCTCCTACTTTTCCTCACTTTTCTTTTGTCCAAAGCTATTTTGTCCAAGATTATTTCGGCCAATATTTTGTGTCCAAATATATTTTGGCCAAATTTATTTAGGCCAATTTGTTCTCGTCCAAAGATACTTTGTCCAAGATCATTTAGGCCAATATTTATTCGTCAAAAGCTATTTTGTCCAAGATAATTTAGGGCATTTATTATTTTGTCATTTCGGACAATGTTATTTGTTCAACATTAATTTAGCCAACATAATTCAGGTCAATCTTTTGACCATCCCTATTTTGGCCAACTATATAAAGGCTGTAACAGCCCATTTCAATAACCCTTACCCCACACAAGCATACAGACAGGAACCATCTTCACGCGCATGCTACGGCATTGATTGCATAATTTATTTGGCGCCTTGGGACGATGTAAATCAATGAGTTGTTGTATATTTTCCTGCTCATGTTTTATAGTGTACTTTTTATTGTACAGCGCTTAGAAACAGTGTTGATAGCGCTTTATAAATGTAATTATGTTATGTTATGTTATGTTATGTTATGTTATGTTATGTTATGTTATGTTATGTAAACAGCATCAAGGCGCAAACCATCATTACTACTTTGCATAAGTCACACACTTCGACATGTTCAAGGTTTTTAAACCTTTGTGTGACTATGGAAAGCGTTAAAGGTATTCATCTTTATTATACTCATTTTTTATTAAATTGATATTGTGACTTTCTTTATAAATAAGAACGCATGGGTGAAACTGTCTTACATTGGTATGTTCAACATTTGGTATTTCCTATTACTTTTAAATTCTGAACGAGTGTGTTCCGCAAAAGTGCCCCACCCTATATTTTGGACCCCTGCATTTTATTTTGGATTAAAATAACGAAGAATAACGAATGGATAGTATGGTACTTCGTTTTAAATGTCCCCCACATAATATTTAGAATATTTTGTGTGGTTTGAGACCCATTATATTGTTGGAACCGGTAGAAAAAATATTGACATATTTTCAGTTTTTAAACTAAAATGGTTATGGACAACTTTCCTGAAGCCATCCTGTTCAGCTCGAATAATGAAATATTAACATTTATACGCGCGAAGCGCGCCCATATTGGCATCTTCAACACTTAAAAGTTCCAGTATGAAGCTGTTAACGTCCCCCAGATAATATTTATGGTGGTACGAGACCCATAATGTTGAAACCTATAGGGAAAATGAGTGCGAACCGAGTAACAAAAGTATGGGGAATATGGAAAATGTTCCCAATTTTACGTGCACTGTATACAGTGAACGCAGTGTCACGAGTATATTGTTTTCGTTAGCCTAAATCTGGTTAAGATTGCTCCACATAGAAAGCAGCAAGTGTTATGAAGTGAGTTGTCTGTTACAAACTTCTATTTTTTCAGTCTCACCCCTTTTGTGGGAAAAGTAAGTCAACTGGAGACCCACAAAATGGATATTGGCTGTATTAGATTGACACCCAGTGCTGCTGATATCATCATACGGTCAAAAATATGTTGAAGAGCTTGTGTTTTTAGGTTTTTCTGTCTTGCAATGCATTATTAGTTCATCTCTGAGCCTTCTCTGGGTCGTGGTTTGTTTGAGCCAATCATAACTACTCCTCAGCAGATTTGAGAGCTATATATATAAGTTGGCATGGAGTTAAATTTATAGTTGAATTTATAGTTGGAGTTCTAGTTAAAATGATGTTTATGATGTTAACCTTTTTATTTTGGACGAAAAGTATCGAAACGATGGATAAAACTATTCAATGAAAAAAGAGGCATAAAACAGTATACATTTGTAAAAATAATTACTGCATCAGTGTTCAGATTGCAAATTCAATTGATGTAACTAACTAAAGTGCATTAATTCAAGTATAAATTCCCCGATAACTCGCCATTTTGAAATTCACCAACATGTATACTAATCTATGGACCCTCATCTTTTAACGCATGATTAAAAACAGGCAAGCATGTGTCAGGCAAAACAGGCAAGTATGTGTCAGGCAAGTATGCGTGCTCAAGAGAGCATATCTCTTAGAATGGGGAAAATCCACTATAACAATACTTTGGTTTTACGGTTGTATTGCATTACATGTTTCAGGCTAATACAAATTATATGCAGGTATAATTTGCTCATATTTAAGGGGTATGTTTGCTGTGGCTTTTAAACTTACAAATATGATCAAGAGATGGTATTGCAAATAATTATTTTTGTAGTTTTGTAAACGAAAAGGAACATTTTATTTTTTTGTAATTCTTACAAATATTAAAGGTGGGATCGAGGGCACCAAGAGTAACTCCTTCCAGGATCAAATAAGAAATTGCTCAACTAATACCTCCGACATACATTGCTTAATTTGAGTTTTACCTCAATGAACATCTACAGTCATCACAATAAGTAACTGACCATGTAATAAATGTGCTGATAACTCTAATAGTATAACTCCTACATAAACATATCTAATTATAAACACGTTGGGAAATTTCTCTTCTTAATTTTGAGATATTACACGCTAAGAATGGCTGATTATTAAGGAAGTTACAATCCGAAATGTACTGTCAAGTCTGATTTTCATTTTCACATTTTCATTTTCAACACGGGGACTCAGACCGGCAAATTATTGATTACTAGTAGGTCGTGCCAATTCACCCGTCGATGGCCTGGTTGTTGGATAGTCGGCCGGTGGCATTGTTACGATTGATCAATACGGCACACACGCTTTACCTGTCATACTCTCCCCGTGTTGAAAAGAAAATGTTAAAATGAAAATCAGACTTGCCCTAACGTTTGGGATCGTAACTTCCTCATTAATCAACCATTCTTAGCGTGTAATATCTCAAATTCAAGAAGAGAAATGTCTCAACAACTTTGTTATACTTTTAGAGTTATCAGCATGTTTATTACCTGGTCAGTTACTTATTGTGATTATTTTGATCAGCCTCCAACTCATCTCTCAGTACCCCTTCAATCAGCAGAAGCCAGTGTGGTCAGCATTTGAAATGATGGGTAGTTAAAAGTTATGAAAATGTGATTACTAGCCCAACCGATCGACCTTACCAAAGAAGTTCGTCCGTTCAAATAATCAGATTTGTGTAGACTCGTGTACGTAATTGAGAGTAAACGCATTGGTATCACATAATATAAGCAATATAATTGAAAAGACATGAAAGAGGCAAGAGGGAAATGTGTTTGTTTGTATTATAATATTAAGCAAATGTCACTTTTGTTAATAGCCCAGCAGACATTAACAAGGTTATTAAACCTATTGATTAGAAAAGTCCACAACAGAATAAATCGTTGATATTAATTTAGAAATTATCTGCGTGTCATTAAAAAGAGGATCAAGGAATTTATAACATATCATGAATTTCGATCAAATTTTGTATTCACACCGGCACACACTACGGTGTAATAGGTTACACCCTTACTACACCCAGACTGATGGTGGTAATTTACAATATTTGTGTTGCTTTTCTTGACAAAAGTGGCAAAATTGAAAGAATGTGTCAATGTGCATATGGTTTCCCGATGGGAAGAATCCATAGGATATTAACAAAACTAGCTTTTAATTAAAAGAACATGTTACAGTTTACTCAGTTCTCTGTTTGTCTGAGTTATCTATAAATAACTTCAATAAAATAAATAGTTTGTCTATCAGCATTTATAAATCAGCATGGTTTGTAACCTCCACACACCATCAATACATTGCAATGTACTCTGTAACACATAATTAGGGGGATATCGGCATGTATGCAGCCCTCTTCGCCCGCAAGTGTATAGCGGTTTGGATGAATAAAGTTTCCCTTTGTCAACTAGACAATATTTAAGCAAAAGCAGATTTGACTAACACAAATTGGACGAAATTTTTTTTGGACAAAAAGTCTTTGGACCAAAGAAAATTGGACACAAATTATTTGGACAAAAGTGGAAAATTGGACAAAAGTCTTCGGAAACAAAGTCTTTGGAACAAAAAACTGGAAACAAATTATTTGGACAAACAAAAATTGGACAAACATTTTTGGACTACTAATGAGTTGGACACTCATTTTTTTGGACAAAATAATGATTGGACGAAAATTTGATTGGACCAAATAATATTGGACAAAACATGATTGGAAACAATAATTTTGGACGAAATGTATTTGGACGAAATGTTTTTACACGGAAAGTTTGTGGACGATATGTTTTTGGACGATATAGTTCCCCCCTCCCCCTACCACATATGAAAAATGTAGCCACTTCCTATTTTGATCAGCCTCCAACTCATCTCTCAGTACCCCTTCAATCAGCAGAAGCCAGTGTGGTCAGCATTCAGGGGTAGCACTGGCTCAAAAATGTGAGGAGTCCCATCTGCATTTTTCAGGACCCTTTAAGGACTGCAAAAACTAAATTTAAGGGGTCCCCCAGAAATATAAGGGGTCCTGAAGTTTGAGCCTTTGAAAATGGTCACAAAAAAATTTAGAGACAAACAGTGGCTAACACAGATACGCACACTAGCGTAAGATCATGTAGCTCATATACCTATGTCGTGTCCATGTTATTCAGTAGAAGATACTTATAATAGAATGTTTTGGAAATCGCTTGAAACTTTTGCGGAAGCAATTCGGAAGCGATTTAGTGTGTTTAACAACTTTTAAAAATACAGGATTTGCATTGTATTTATCTTTTACGGACATTAATCAATTTAAAATGTAGGCACAGGATGGAGATTGACAATTTTCAGAATGTCTTAAGATTTCCACGTCCATACATCGTCATATTTAAGGGGTCCCTTTATTTTCGATTGGGACCCGTTAGTGAAGTTCAATATGTAAACTTGCGCGTCCATTATCGTCCAACAAGAAAATAAGGGGTCCTAGGACGCGAGGACGCGCAAGAACGCGAGCCCTGTCAGCATTTGGAATGATGGGTCGTGATGAAAACGTGATTTATAGCTCTTTTAGACTCATGTAATTGAGAGTAAACGCATTGGTATCACATAATATAAGCAATATAATTGAAAAGACATGAAAGAGGCAAGAGGGAAATGTGTTTGTTTGTACTATAATATTAAGCAAATGTCACTTTTGTTAATAGCCCAGCAGACATTAACAAGGTTAATAAACCTATTGATTAGAAAAGTCCACAACAGAATAAATCGTTGAGAATAAATACATGAGATATTGATTTCCTGAAACCCAGCCTTTCAACTTCATACCACTATAGTTTGATTAGCTCCAAATTGGCGAAGCTGCGAATACATACAGAAGGACGCTGGCGCGCTGAAGGCAACAAACACACTGTACATCATATATGTGATGCGTTATTGAGCAAAACGGGGTGCGTGTTCGCGCGCGTACGCTTGGATTACATTTGCGGACGGAGAGATAACAGCCGAATATTTGCCCCCAATTTGAAACTGATTAAACTGTAGTTCAAATGTTCTAAAGGTGAAACTTACTTTTCAGTTTGATCCCCTGGCAATGTGACATTGGGTTTCAGATTGTTTGGATTTATGTAAGCTGTCTGGATTGGGTCAATGATCAAGACACTTAAACCAAAACTAGCTGTAATAATCCCGCTCACAACACCTTTGTTGTTTGGAAACCACTGTGAAAAAAGCAACGGATTAAACATCGTGAATGATCAGTCAATGTTTACCAATCGAGAAATATATAAGTTTAAGTATACATGTAGCTACAATACCAACATGGCGGTCATATATTGGCAATATGGATAGCTACCGTTCAGAATATAATTGTGACTTTAGGAGTGAGTGTTAACATGGCTCATTGTCTTCAATGGTCTTCGCCCAAAAATAATGTTTTTACCTTTATTTCTGTCTACGGCTATTAACTATCCTTAAAGATTGCATAACAAAATCTCAATTATAAGAGATGTATACATCCGACAAATAATACATATTTTACACACTTTCTGCTAGTGAACAATAAACCCTTTTACAAAAAAAGAAATCGTTCCTAGGCACACCCATGACGGCAGGTGCTGTGTATGTTTTGGAGGTGGTCCATGTCTAAGGCACTTTACCTCAATTATTTCTCTCTACCCATGTGTATAAATGGGTACCAGCATTATGTTCTACGCGCTTAGAAGTAATTGTTGTTTTGAATGTTTGAAAACAACCCGATTTCCACATAAACTCAAAGGTGTTATCAATTTTACAATTGTTGTCCTAGCAAGGGGTATTTTGATGCATTCTTATCTACCTTCATAGCACACACTAACGGTCCTGTGTAACCGATGCTTACTCCAAATCCAAATATTAACCCATAAGTGATCAAAAACATGTAGAACGATGACTCAATAGCTAGGTATGATAGTATAACCGCTGCGCTGTAAGATAATGTATAATTGATAATCAGCCATTACAATTTATGATTCATTCTGAATATTCAATTCATTTCTTTTTAACAATATTTTATTTATACAATAACATGTTAGACAAGCTGCATGCTTTTTCACCTTAAAAAATACATTGACCTACATCAAATCTATTTTAGTCCTTGGACCAAGTGATTGTTGTTACCAAATGTTTGGGGAAATCTAGTTATACATTTAACAATATTTCACAGTATTTGTTTGTTATAGGTCCTTTCCTAAGATTTAATCAATGATGGCCGCCATCTTGGATTGTAAGCATCAGAAATGAATTACCAATTATCAGTATTACTATATTCAAGTGATAAATATAACTATATATATCACGGTACATGTATGTGTTTGTATAGGTCTTTTTCTAAGATTTAACACATTTTGGCGGTCATCTTGGACGCCATCTTGAATATCTGGCTTGGGGTCAGTTTTTACTGGGCCCCAGTATTGAATTCGCCTGATCAGCTCATGCCGGAAGAAATGTCCCAACATACTCGTTCATTTGACTAAGGTCACTATCACTGCACTGTCAAGTGTGCTATGGTTGATCGATAGAGAACTTTATTAGGCAGACGCGATTATGACAAAGCTGTAATCCGTATATAAGTTCGTATCGTTGGGACTTTAATCAAGAAATGCCGGGAAAATATTGTCATCTCCTCTATTACACGTCGCTGTGCGTGCGTTAAGGTATGCCGAAGGTGAACTTTGGCTGTTAGTTTCGAGGTCATCATAAAACAGGCATCGACCTTGAAGCTTAGAATTTGCGCAGTCCAATAATATTGTAATCTCCTCTATTACACGTCGCTGTGTGTGCGTTAAGGTATGCCGAAGGTGAACTTTGGCTGTTAGTTTCGAGGTCATCATAAAACAGGCATCGACCTTGAAGCTGAGAATTTGCGAAGTCCAATAACTCTAAACACAGGGGGTGTGACCTATATTAACCTCGGTACCAGGCCCCGGTATACACTATATTAGGGATTCACCATTATTCTAAGTTGTGGGACTGTTGGATGTTGGGTTCAGGTGGAATTTTTATTAGCCTCAAGGCGAGTCTAATATCCATTCCCCGGTCCATTCCATGGCAGGTTGTACATGTAGTAAGAATTGCGAGCTTACTACCTGCCATGGTATATCTTTTGGGTTGGGTGGGCAAAGTTTGGGGTGTTTTTTTATCGGTATTTATGCGAAGTTTTTTGCTGGTATTTTAATTCTACAACCATCACCCCCTTTAAGTCTAATGGAATATTCAGCTTTACAAATAAATTACATGGAATGTTAAAAGCCATAAAGCAAATAAACACTTGAAGTTGAATACAATAGCGGCATGTTAGCCCATTCATAGTTACGTGAGAATATTGACCAAGTGCGGTCATTATCGTCGGCGAAATATGCACTTGAGCGGTTTTATTGTGGCTAATCAATTGAGGGGTAAATCTAGCTGACGAATCGGTATGGCTTACCGAATTTACTACGCACCAGAAAATGCGCCCGGGTCTGCATGCGTTCTTGAAAAACATTCATAGGCAGAGATGGGCTGCTCTGCACGCACAGCTATCATATTTAATTTAGGTATGTATGATTCTGAAATAATATTGCATATTTTATCATTTATTTCATTTTTCATAATTGTATTTTATAGCCGAATTCGCTAAGTTTAGCCTATTACCTGCCATGGTTTAGCGTACAGTTGGGCGCATGAGTATAGCAACACTGATTGTATCGATTGTAGTCAATAGTCTGACGATATTTACTCTTACACAAAACGCGCCCAACATAGAGGAAAAACGGTTTGCATGCGTTCTTGAAACAGTAATTTCGATCTTTATGATTGTTATTAACATTTACAACTCTGTATACTTCTGTGTATTGTTTCCGTATTTTATGATGTTATATTATTTTACGTTTTTCATAAGTATTTTAATATTTTATCGGCCGTATTTGCCAAGTTGGCGTACAGTTGGGCGCATGGGTATAGCAACACTGATTGTATCAATTTGTAATTACTTTAAAAATTATGAAGCTATCACCATTTTGGCCCGGGGGAGGGGGGGGGGGGGCGCACTTGAAATTAATGACTATTGTCATCGCGCACGGGAAGGTACAGCCATTCTTGCCGTGGGGGGTGGGGGTGCACTCATATGCCGTATCTACGTAGTATAGGCCTATTATGTTACAATGTAGCACAGCAATTAATAATTTGAAGGCCTATAGTATAAGCAGAGAGATGTTATTTATACTAATTTTTATTATTACACCTCCCTGGTATAAGAATAATAGTCTTAGAAATTCTGAAATTAACTTAACTGGGTTTTTTATTGTTACTCGAGCCGACGAAATTGACTCATACACAAAACGCGCCCACATTAATTTCTATCTTTATGATTGTTATTAATGTTTATATTTCTGTATACTTCTGTATATTGTTTCCATATTTTATGATTTTATATTATTTTACTTTTATTTTTCATAATTGTAAATATTTTATCGGCTGAAATCGCCAAGTTGGCGTACAGTTGGGCGCATGGATATAGCAACACTGAATGTATCTATTTGTAAAGTACTTAGGCCAAGCAAAAAAAAAAGTTTGTCTCAAAGCTTGCGAAGGCTTCAAAATCGGGCGACGCGCGCTGTTTTTTGTCTTCCATTTTTTTTTTTTTTTTACATTTTTTTTATTTGTGTGGCAATTTTTACTCTTACTATTTGCAACCGTTGACACTTTCTGATATTTTTTTTCTATTTGAAATGAATATTGTGATGTAGTTGTGTAAAGAACAATTGTGTAGCGTTTTTTTGAAGAACTGAGTCATGTAAAAGTTTGAGAAAAGGAAAATCTGCCGAAATTTTTAATAAAACTCGAAATAAAAATTTGTAGGGAAAAAAAAATTTGATTTGACAATTTCCTGCATTTCAGACGCGGTATTTTGGCATTTCAAAACCAATGCGCGCGCAAGCTTTGAGACGAACCTATTATTTTGTTTGGCCTTACAATTATCATGATTATGAACATTGTCACGCGCGAGAAGCTATCACCATTTTGGCCCGGGGGGGGGGGGGGGGGGGGTACTTAATTAATGACTAGATTGTCATTGCGCACGGGAAGCTACAGCCATTCTTGCCGGGGGTGGGGCACTCATATGCCGTATCTACGAAGGCTTATATGTTAGCACAGCAAATATTTGAAGGTCTATAAGAATAGTCTTAGAAATTCGGAACTTAGCTGGTATTTTTTATTGATTGGCAAAAAACAAAAACAATATACGAAACCAGTCCCAATTGAATGGCAAAAAATAGGTTAAAGGCTGTTTTTCTCAAGAAAAAAATATATTCATTGTTGTCAAGGCCTAACAGTTATGGGTATAGTTCACAGCATCTTGTGCGTCTAAAATAAGACTAACCATTAGAGCTATGCAACTCAAACTTGATAAGGATGACCTTTCATGTAGAATAGAAAACCGTTTCAAGTTGAAAATCGGAACATCTACCTTTAAGATAAGAAGGCGCGCTATCATTGAATCATTGAATTAGTTGTTATCACTTAATTTTGAGAACAAAATCCAATTCAAATTTTGCTGTCTATTCAGCTGTATATGGTCATATTTTTTAACCAGAGCTCAATTGTGTTGCAGACGGGAGTATGGGAGTATGCAGAACTGAATTCTACCTTAACTTTTTGGTAAAGATCGTTAGTGTCAATTCCACGTGGTTTATAGAACCGGAGATGTATCTTTAATAGTGACATTAGAACACTTTAGACCCCGTGCCTACCGAGAGAGAGAGGGGGGGGGGGGGGGGGGCGGAAGTATGCAGAACTAAATTCAACCTTAAAGATCATTAGTGTCCGTTTAACACTTTCCACGCGGCATGCGTCTGTAGACGACATTCCAAAAGTTTTAAAAAATGTCTAAAAAATAACATATTGTATCACTTTTCCACGTGGAGATGTATCTTTACTAATGACATTTTAGAACATTGGAGACCCCAAGTGCCTTATTGAGAGGGGGGGGGGGGGGGGGGGGGGGGCGGAAGTATGCAGAATTAATTCAACCTTAAATCATGTAAATATTTAGTAAAGATCATTAGTACAGTTTTTTCCACGCGGCATGCGTCTAGACGACATTCCAAAAGTTCACAAAATGTCTAAAAATGACATATTGTATCAATTCCACGTGGAGATGTATCTTTACTAATGACATTTTAGAACATTGTAGACCCCATGCCGTACCGAGAAGGGGGGCGGAAGTATGCAGAACTTAATTCAACGTTGAATATTTAGTAAAGATCATTAGTGTCATTAACACTTTCTACGCGGCATGCGTCTGTAGATGACATTCCAAAAGTTCACAAAATGTCTAAAAATGACATATTGTATCTATTCCACGTGGAGATGTATCTATACTAATGACATTTTAGAACATTGTAGACCCCGTGCCGTACCGAGAAGGGGGGGGGGGGGGGGGGGGGGGGCGGAAGTATGCAGAACTTAATTCAACGTTAAATGTTTAGTAAAGATCATTAGTGTCATTAACACTTTCTACGCGGCATGCGTCTGTAGACGACATTCCAAAAGTTCACAAAATGTCTAAAAAGGACATCATCTACGGTATTGTATCAATTCGATCCACGTGAAGATGCATCTTTTACTAATGACATTTTAGAACATTGTAGACCCCGTGCCGTACCGAGAAGGGGGGGGGGGGGGGGGGGGGGCGGGGAAGTATGCAGAACTTAATTCAACGTTAAATATTTAGTAAAGATCATTAGTGTCATTAACACTTTATACGCGACATGCGTCTGTAGACGACATTCCAAAATGTCTCAAAATGTCTAAAAAATAACATATTGTATCACTTTTCCACGTGGAGATGTATCTTTACTAATGACATTTTACTTAGAACATTAACCCCAAGTGCATTATTGGGAGAGAGAGGGGGGGGGGTGGAAGTATGCAGAATTAACTTCAACCTTAAATCATGTAAATATTTAGTAAAGATCATTAGTGTCATTAACACTTCCACGCGGCATGCGTCTGTAGACGACATTCCAAAAGTTCACAAAATGTCTAAAAATGACATATTGTATCAATTCCACGTGGAGATGTATCTGTACTAATGACATTTTAGAACATTGTAGACCCCGTGCCGTACCGAGAAAGGGGGGGGGGGGGGGGGCGGAAGTATGCAGAACTTAATTCAACGTTAAATATTTAGTAAAGATCATTAGTGTCATTAACACTTTCTACGCGGCATGCGTCTGTAGACGACATTCCAAAAGTTCACAAAATGTTTAAAAAGGACATTGTATCAATTCGATCCACGTGAAGATGCATCTTTACTAATGACATTTTAGAACAGTATAGACCCCGTGCCATACCGAGAGGGGATGTGGGGCTGAAGTATGCAGAACTTAATTCAACCTGAACTATTTAGTAAAGATCATTAGTGTCAATTCCACGTGGTTAACTACCGGTTCTGGCATGTAATAACAATGTAACAAACCACCTTTATGGAAACTGAAGTAATAAAACATGACCATTTACAAATACAAACCAACATTCGATCTAAACAGTACTTACCTTTCAAACGGTGTTATGCATATGGCTGTGGTCCATCATGACAATTAGACAAAAATATTAACATTTGTTTTACTTGTAGCACACACAAATTCCTTAATTGCAATATTGTTCTTGTAAACAGATTTAGAATATAGTTATAAGCTATAGTTTAATTAGCTCCATCATAGCAAGATATATTCAGCTCATTATCAATCCGCGCACAAAATTTATCCAAGCCTATAAGAACGATTTTTGCAAACAAAACAACAAAAATGCAAGTATTTGAATTGCCTACTCTTCCAAATTCAATCATATGTAAACAGTTTTCGCCAATTTGGAACTAAGTAAACTATAGCACTCAACAATAATCGCAGAAGGAATTTATCCTAGAAATTTCGTTTTTAATGAACAAACTACAAATGTTTTTATAGTAAAGATATTGTATGTGTGCATAATAAACATTGTTCGGCAAACAAATAGCATACACTTTGTTTATATCCTACAAATATTGTCCCACTTTCACTTTACATAACCCACATCCACGTAAATGCGCCAATTAAAAATACATCTACAAAAATTGAAAATAATATTAGCTTTGTAAATATGTCATATCCATCAATTCAATGTTTTAATAACCATGTTTATGCACCAAATTCAGTAAACAGCATACCCCACGGTAACCTTAATATTTCAATGGGGACATTATCACTCATCTCATTATATCAGTTCGTCTGAAATCTGATAAAGACTGTTCCCCTTACAAATATACAACTCTATTAACTAACAGGGCCCAGTCAGGTTTTGTTCAAAATCTCAAACCACAAACCCCGAGAACCGCAAAAACCGAGAACCGCGAAAGCCGAGAACCGCTCTAGTTTATTTTTGGAAACGTCCTAATTATGTTTTGGGACCATCTAAGGAGCTTTTAACAGTTGTTTTTGGTTGGTCCTGGGGTCGTAAATGGGGTGGTGCTATCTCCCCGACAAGTGTGGTACCCACTTGTTCCTGGACTTAAGGCAGCTTAAGGCGATATTAACGATCGAAGGTGGTATTGTGGAAAATAGTGACAATTCCCAGATTATCTGTAAGGTCAGCATCTATGTGGTGCCATTCAGTAATGGTGTGGAAGCTATACGGCTAATGAGTGCTGACCTTTGGCATACTGTAGAAGGCAAACTATCCTTTATATATCTTGTATCAAACCGAACTATTTGAGACCATTTTTACTAAAAAACCCGGATAATTTTGAGAATTTTACCCCTGTACAAAAGAATGAGAACAATGTTGACCTTTGACCCATATGGCTCTGTAACATCGGGTGGATATACAACCGTTTATTTTGTGTTCCTTTTTAATAACAATATAATTCAATTTTTTTTAATTTGACCCATACATGGCCAAAATGTGGCTATGGCCAAAAAACGCGCGCGTTCGGTTAAAATACGCATTATTTCTCGCCAATGTGGAACTGATTTGAATATAGCAGTAGGTTAGAGTTAACAAACATGTTAAGATGTTAAAGACACCACCACAATGCATTGCGTTTTTGTGCCAAATGCCCTAATGCTGGTCTCCAATTTATCTTGGATCCATATACATGGTCATAAACATGGTTTCATAGCGCGATCATCGTTGGCGCTTTTAGGTTCTAGTTAACATCAATGAATACATTAGTTATCAGTGTTCTCTTTTATAATTTCTAAAACTTAGCGCTCGGCAAATGCATTGTGTGAAAAAAACACTTTCAGACCTTTGAATATTCTAAACATTGTTCAGTTTCTAAATGTTTTAATATTCAAAACGATTCTTAAAGATCGTCTTTAATTTAATTATAATTTCCAGCAAGTACGTAATATACAATGGAAAATTAAGGGAAGAGTATCGAACGATCCCCTAGCTGAAATAATATATAACACATTTTTGAACTTTGCCGGTATTGAGCAATAACAACATTTCGGCTAGATTTGATAAATACATTAATATGTATCACATAAGTGGACCCTTTTTTCTATAGCATATATTGACCACATTCTAGGGAAAAACGGCGCAACTGCGTAATACAATACTGTATACATCCTAGACTTGATACAAATCGTGTTTAAATCGTGTTGTTACGCCTTATTCCGTTGTAGATTTGATTAAAATCTAGCATCGTTTCATGAATGTATGTCGGATTCAACAGTCGCCACAGGAAAACGTTACATGTACAACGAAACACACACAATCATATCTCCAGTGATGCCAGATAACGTCATAAAGGTTTATATTATTACCTCATAATGGCCCCTCCAATCAGCACAATACGTTTAGGCCCGATTTTCTTCAGAAGAAATCCTCCAATTGGCATGAAGCCAGCGAGTGCGGCAACATTTATAGCAAGTAATATGGTCACATCCTCGTCAAATGAAAATTAATAATACATCAAATGAAAATTATAAATACATCAAATGAAAATAATCAATTTACGTAAATTAATCAGTACATACTATTGGAGGGGCTCTGGTATAAGTCATAATTTAATGAATCCAAGTGAACATGGATTCTGGGATCCCAGATGGCCAAAGAAAAGTGTAAGGATTTGTCAATGTTGCCGAAATTTTTATGTTATTACAAACACCCCTTAAACATATATTTTTCTTTAAAACAAAAACACGATTAATGTATTTCTTAAAATGTATATATTATATTATGGAACAGTTTATTTATCATTGTTTATCCAAGTAATCTACTGTATTGTACTCGATACGTTTTGATACTCGATAAAAATAGATAAAATAGATTAAGTTACTTTAGTCAATAGTTTTATTCAGTTCCAAATTGGCGAGAAATTTTCAGTTTTTAGCTTACTCATGCAATTGATGCTACACAAATGCGTTTTTGGACGCACGCACGTGCCACGCATAATGATTAACAGTGCGCTTGTTGCCTTCAGCGCGCAAGCGTCCTCCTTACGCATTTGCTGCTGTAAGAGGCTTTACCAGTTTGGAAATGATCAAACTATAGCACAATATGATCTCTTTGGATAAGTGGAGAGGAGAAGTTAGTTATTTCTTAATGTATATATCATATTTTGGAGCAGTTTAAGACTGTATTGGGCTCGATACGTTTCAAGCTTGATATTATAAAGTTGATACTCGATAAAATAGACACTAGGACTAGATATCGCCATGAGGATCACACCGGTTGTCACTAATACCCCGGGGTATTTTAATCACACACACTAGAAATGAATAGGGTTTACTTACATACCACACCTCCTTATTGTATTTATATAAGGGTATGCTGCTCGATAAAATAATCCCTTGCTGCTCGATACGGGGCTCGATACATATTTGCAAATTAGGCTCGATAAAAAACTCATCGGGGGCGCGATACACTCTCGATGATTTAATCGAGTATAAATAGAACTGTTCCCTTTTAAGGATTATGATTCCTACACAGTGAAGGATTAACATCGAAAACTCTGCTCCTGCAATCAAGGACACTTACTTTGCTTCTTAGATTTGAAGGTATCGATCGTTCCCGAATGTATGATGCTATATATGGAGCCATATTTCCTATAATTGATAGTCAAAACACAAATACTATATCATATCACACGGTTGGTTAATTTAGGGTGTATTTGTTTTGCGAATAGATTAATGTTGTGACTGTGGTGGTTTGGTGATAGGATTTAGTTGGTGACGAGGTGAGTGTTGATGTTTGTGTTGCTTTTGGTGATGGGTTTTATTGGCGGCGGTAGTGGCGGTGTTAGGATATAAATGATAACAAATAGTGGTGTTACGGATATACACCACAGTCCGGCTCGCGATGTTCGTTACCGTAAACAACATTTGATCCTTGACGGAGTAAAGCGCATAGCACATTGTACACTGACAGCAATACATTTATACAGTAAGTGTGTACTATTAATAAATTCGCGTCTGGCTTCGAGATCGAATGCGATGTATAACGGAGAGGCTGAGTCCAAGTTCAAGAAAACACCAAACATACTCTACTCCGGACTTTTTTTTTCTCTACAAGAAATCAGTATTTATTGTATCAGTGGTTTTGGTAATGGTATGGCGGTGTGCGTTTTTGACTTGAAAGTTCTTATTTAAAAAAATAAATCAAAAACTTACCAAATGAATACAATACACCAAACGCCGAATTTGCTGTCACACCACCGAGTACTGCTAAGACACCGCGGAGACAACCCATATCGTACTTTTAAGAAGCTATACGTCCGTCACAAATAACAACTAATAGTGTTTCGTGAAAATTACATACACAGCATTATGCATTCTTAAACAGATATATTGTTTGTTCAGAAATATCGGTGGCTGCAGCTACTGCGTTGCCATTTTCTCAGTTGAACACCTTTATAATCCAGTTTGTCTGATAATGATAAATCCAAATACAGTATGACAAACGGCAACAACAATGTGAATTATATGCCATTTTTTTCTTTTTCTTACACAACATCTGTTTCCACAACATACCAGCAAGTTAAGCTGAACCATACGGTGAATACAGATCTCTGTCTGTTAGAATTAATAAGTTGGATACCTTTAGCATTTTACAAACTGTCAAACAAGCAGCGCACCTAGGATTCCGGTATATACACTCGTCAAAAGAAGTTCCTCGCCACTTAGTAAAGTCCAAATAGTTCAAATTAATATTTAATAGAATATATAATTGTATATCAAAATAAGCAGAAAGTAATCCTCTAACAGCTTAACATATAATGTAGACATGATCACTCATGCATGACAGATCCCATTCACTTGACAATGGCAAGGTCTGTGGAAGAAGATAGCAAAAAAATGGATAATCCCTCCATTCAAATGTTAATGTGAATGATTGAACACAATATGAAACCTTACCATTGCGTAATGAATGTGCTCAGCCATGCATGAATGCGTATATCTTAATTTCATACAGACATGATAGAGAATTATTGTCTGCTTATTTTGACATGCAATTGTTTAATTTATATTAAAATATTTATGTGAAATATTTGAACTTCAATGAGTGGCAAGTAACTTCTTTGGACGAGTGTATTTAAGAAATAATGTCATCCCCTCATATTACAGTCGTAGTAGGTTTGCACTTGCGTTTAGCTTAACTAAAGCGTGCGAAGCTACTCAGCCCTTTTATGGCACAATAATGTATTTTATAATGTAAAGGGTTCAACAAAAGAAAGTATACCACTTTGTTTATGTCATTTTGAGTAACTTTCAATGTGTTTTTGTCCAAACAGGCTAGATAGGCATTTAGATGAATCTTTTAGGCATAATTTGATACCAAATTTGCCCCCTAACAACAATGATAAACCATGATTAGCACCATTTAAAGGGAAATATCCCATTTTCAAAAGTCGCATTTCCAATACACAGCACGAGAAGAAAGGGCCAATTGTTAAAGGAAGTGTCCCGCAAGCATAAAAGTGTACATTATATGTTAGAAATATAACTATCCAGCCCAACTTTTGTAATTATATAGAACAAACCACCACACTTATGACAAAAACAAATAAAAACCGCAATCTCTCAACATGCACTTTTTAAAATTCGCGGCGATTGAAAGTCCCAGTGTCGATGATGTCATAGTTATACAATGCACATGCGCACATTTGGGCACCGATACCTATGATGTCATCGACACCGGGACTTTCAATCGCCGCGAATTTTAAAAAGTGCATGTTGAGTGATGGCAGTTTTTATTCATTTTTGTGACTAGTATGGTGTTTTGTTCTATATTATTACGTAACTTCGGCTCGATAATTATTTGTCTAACAAATAATGCTCAATGTTGTGCTTGCGGGACCCTTCCTTTAACACACACCTATGCCGTATTTATCCCGTACTGATCACCGCGCATATCCCTCAATGCGCGGGCTAATTCAAATGTAAACTGATGCATGGGTGAAGGATTTGAATGTAAAGGAATGTTATGGATGGGTAGAACATGGACAGATTAACCAAAGCATTTATGGAAATGCGACTTTTCCATAAATCATGCAGTGATATAAGACAGTATATTACTTTTATTGTCTTTACAAGTTGCAACCTTTTCCTAAGTGAGGATTATTGAACCAAGTTAACACAATCCATGTTAAAAGAAAGTATAACATAAGGAAAGTACATATCAGATACATCCTTTTGATATAAAGGGGCTGTACTACATTATCAACCGAATGCGACAAACCCCTGGTAGAAAAACGTACACAAAATAGGAACTAAACTGGCCACCTCTGGTGGTTCTAGGATGACATAGTTTTAGTTCCAGATGCAGGCCAATCGTGAGCACCACCGTCTGCATTGCTTAGATAACATTGCTAGTCTCCCTCTAATTATTAACTGGAATAAAAAAAAAGTATTTTATATTTAGCGCAAACAAATAAGGCAAATTAAATCTGCATTGCGCGGCTTACGACACAAATCGAAGCGTCATATATGAGAAAAATATATCTCAGGTCACATTTCATAATTATTATATACGTACTCAAAAAAATATTATGGAAAGCTTAGGCCAACAATAAGAAATACTTTGTCTCAGCGCCTTTTGGCTAAAAAGCTATGTGCTATGTGATGTTTGTTAATTTTTCTTTTACCAAAATAAGCTATGGTGTCTATGCGCTCTATTTTTTTTTATTTTTTTTTTATAAAAATAATATTATAGTCAAAAATAATATAATATAGTCAATATTTGTACTTTTTTTCATTTTAATAAAAGTAATCAGATATAATCAATGTACATTTTAAGATTGTGTTATCTTTATCTCTTAACTTCACAACTTTAGTTGAATGTGTGTTCTCAGTGTACAAGGTTGCCGAGTTTCGACGAAACTGACTAGTTAATTTTAAAAGCAATGCGCGCGAGCCGCTGAGACAAAGTATTACATTTGTTTGGCCTTATGTTTTTTTGAATCGACTTTGCTTTTCGACTTTTCACCATATATTAGAGACCCCTTTGTTGACGGTAACGCTAATGAACTGATATTAGCGTTATTAGCGTTAATTAGCGCGTAGATAATATTGAATCTTACCAAATAGAAGTTGATAACACAAGTAATTAAGAGGACAAGTTGCACAGAGTTTCAGTGTTGTGGTTAAGGTTTTGGCTGGAAGTGTAACATTTTCTGAAATAATATTGGATCTCAACAATTAGAAAAAAATAAAGGAGGCATGGCAGTTAATCAATGACAGATTCAGTTTCAGTGTTGTGTAGATCTCTACATTTAGATGGCAGTTTCAGACTGTAATGGCAGTTACCGTTCAGTGTTGTTGTGGTGTGGCAATTATAGATTGTAATTTTTATTATAATTAATTTCACTTTAAGTTTTGTTTTTAACGGTAACGCTAATGAACTGATATTAGCGTTGTTAGCGTTAATTAGCGCGTAAATATTATTGCATCTTACTAATTAGAAGTTGAAACAAATAATTAGGGGACAAGTTGCACAGCGTGTCAGTGTTGCAGTTAAGGTATTGGCTCGAATGATAACATTTTCTGAAAAAAATATTGGATCTCAACAATTAAAACAAAAAAGAAATTAAGGGGGCATGGCAGTTTATTAATGTCACTTTCAGTTTCATTTGTTGTTGTTAAGCGATATTAACGCGAATTTCGCGCGAATGAACTGATATTAGCGTTATTAGCGTTAATTATTGCGAGGATTAGCGTGAGGACTAGCGTTAGCGTTGATAGCGCGCTAGCGATAATGATACGATATTAGTAGGAGTGGGCCAATATGTATCAATATTTCAAAACCCAGTTTTTCTATGGCCAAGTAGATGTTGCCATGGTGAGATTATCTTGTCAAGTTGACTTTACAAAACATAGATGTCGTCATGGCGAGATAGGTTAACTTGAAAAGTCAACTCCACAAAAAGTAGATAACGTCATGGTGAGATAAATTATCTCATTCACAAAAAGTAGATGTTGTCATGGTAAAAAAGATTATCTTGCAAAGTTAACTTCATAAAAAGTTAATGTCGTCATGGCAATATAGACTTTCTCGTCAAGTCGACTTCACAAAAAGTAGATGTCGTCATGGTGAGATAGATTATCTCGTCAAGTCGACTTCAAAAAAGACGATATCGTCATGGTGAGATAGATTATCTTGCCAAGTTGACTTCATTATCTCGTCGAGTCGACTTCACAAAAGTAGATGTTGTCATGGTGAGATAGATTTTCTTGCCAAGTTGACTTCATAAAAGGTGAATGTCCATGGGCCTTTCTCACCTTGACAACAATTACTTTTTGTGAAGTCGACTCGACGAGATATTGTATCTCACCATGACGACATCTACTTTTTGTGAAGTTGACTCTTCAAGTTAACCTATCTCGCCATGACGACATCTATGTTTTGTAAAGTCAACGTGACAAGATAGTCTATATCATCATGACGACTAATAAAACTGTTTAAGTCAAGAATGTGAGAAAAAATATGTGACTATCTCACCATAACGTTTGACAATATGTCGACTTGTCAAGATAATTATGTAGCCATCTAATGGCACTTTTAACGCTCCGTATTTAAGCGATGACGACGAGCCTCAACCAGATGAGAATACTTCCACATCTAAACATGCTAAATGGGGCATGCCAAAGAAAAGCCATAGCATGCACCGTTGACTTTTTAGATGTCAGACAGGTCTGGTGACTGAGCAACATTTAATATTGAATAACTTTGGGATCCCATCAAATCAGATAATCAAATCAAAATCCTGATGTGTTCACATTATCGTGCAAACATTGCTAAGAAATATCGCTATGAAGGTCTTCGCCTCGTCAACTACATAACTATACTTCGGTACAGAGTGCTTATGCCAAGTTGTTGTATCCAAGTCATGATGATCAGAGTCACAAACTGGTCCAAAAAATGTTTCACTTCTAATAATGTTGAGGAATGCACCACATCTGATTAGACGGGACAAAACTTAAGTTTTACATACTTAATGACCCACAAACAATATATTGTTAAAAAGCTTATGATTTAAGGTTTTTCATTTTTGCAAAAAAGAATCAATTTATACAGGGTGTGTAAAATGTGTATAGGGTGGAACATAAGAAAAAGTTGATCGTTTTTGCTCCTCACAAATATTTTGATAGTTTGTACAATTAGGGTTTAGCTAAAGATAGTCACCAAAATCAGAACAACCGCAGAAGGCGCTACCAAATCACTTGCCCAAAATGTTCACAGGAAAAGTACAGGGTGTCTATTTTCATAAATCTATGAACAATTCTGTGAAGAAACACTTCTGGCTTTATTATTTAAATGTTTTACTACCCAGGGTAGAAAAGGACCGAAGAGTCACACAAATAAAATAGAGAGACTGCGATTTGGCCATTGTTTAATCAATAAAATGAATAAAACTGTGTGTTTTTTACATTAAAACACTCCCTGAATTTAACATCATATTCTAGTAGAGAATGTCTAGATAACAATTCAATATTATTATTCATAGTAGCAGGCACATGTTTCCACATATGAGAGTTTGAAAACTTTCCTATGTATAATTTTAAAATGGCATCAATTTCAAAAGTTCTTTATAGTTTTCCAATATTTTGTATAGAAACCTATGGGCGCCTCATCCACCGGCTTTAATTCTTTTTTTATTCGGTAGCTGGATAAATTGTCTTTAATATGATACCAAAAATGTTATGTTTTTTTGACAACTTCTATTTAAAATAGAGACACGTATCACGATTTTAAAGATTTTTTGAAACGATCCCACCTTATTTGATATACCTATTAGTGACCTGTGACCTGATGCATGCCTATTCTATATTGGTGTAGGCCTACAATGAATATACAACTTGGATGCAAGCTCATGTGTCTATGAAACAGATCACATGGGATTTCAAAGGTTTAAGAGAGAGCATTTGGAACGGTGCCAATCAATCCAGAATTTCATTGAGGCATGGACATTATTTAACAGTGTCGACTGTCAACCTATGTAATACATAACAAATGATTTTCAAGTGCTGCTCAAAGGTATAACAGATGGTTGGGGACACCATTATCTTCCCCTAATGAACCTGCTAGGTATTTTCACAAGACAAATAGGCACCCTCGACATGAATTGGCATGGGATTGGCAATCTTTCGGAAGATAGAAGAGTAATTTGCTACAGAAATTCTTTTCAGGCAATATAGACGCTCGTTTGCTGCTGTGTCGGATAAAGTTATTCACACAAACAGTTATCAAAATTGTCATCATTTGACACTGATGAGGATAAGATAAGATCTAGCTATCGCTGACAGCACTAGATCAATCCACATTGAAATTATCTGTGACTATATGTGACCGTGGTCTTTCACAGATATGTATATCGCAGGTACATATGTAAACCAGAACCATGTTTACCATTAGGCATTTGATAGCATTTGCCTACTTTACAGCATTTACCTACTTTACAGCATTTAGCAAATTGTACATCTCTAATTCGTCAGGTTTTTATCCTATTTTGAAACATAAATAACTAAATAAATGACATGTTCCAAATTTAAGACCTCGTGCATCTGTAGAATATTCATAGACTTTTACTTTAGTAAGTCATTTATTGACTATGGAGTTCTATAAAACAGAATACATATGCCAATTTTGGTGGCCATATGGAATTCATGTCATGCTCAACCATGTCACTCTATGTTGATGAATAGTATCAAATATAAAATGTTACCTAATATGACGTTACAGAGAGAATACCATAACAAATTACATGAACATTTTGTTTTAAAAATAAATATTCGGATTTGTGTTAATATATTTACCTTCAACATTATTGATATCATATTTGGATGCATTGTTTAACATACTTTTCTTTGGAAAGCTTTTAATGATACCATAATACGATACGAAGTCAATACATTTCCCATATATACAGCATAAGTTTGAATAAGGTAAGAAAGAACCTTTCTCGTCTAATATATGTTTAACCAGTGTCCGAATTAAGGAACAAAATCTGGTTGCACGATTTTGAGATAATATTCTATCACTGCGTACCTGATTGACCATTCTAAAGGTTGTATATAAGGAAAACCCATAACGTTACAAACATGTTAAGATTTTACATTCGAGGCATCACTGTGGCTTGACTTGTGAAAACGAAAATTTGACCGAATAGCAGTATTCCCGTATGCTATAGGCGTAGCAATACATCCGAGTTGATAGTATACTTTTTGAAAGCCTACAAAGGTTAATATTGCCTACAATCTGATTTATAAATGATAATACAATATTAAATTCAGAAATCATCCATTGTTTTCTATTTTCAGTATTTAAAACGGGTTGTTATATCTAATCATACAATAGGGAGAGAAAACGAAAGAAACATGTATTTATCTTTAGGGTAATTGCCCGTGTCCGTTGTCCAAAATCTCTCTCTGGCTTTAATCGCATCATAACAAAAGTGAAACAGGTATCAATTATCAATTAGTATCAATGGGTAGCTATAATTCAGAGCTATAATTATGACAAATGGCATGAGGCTGACATTCATATTATTGATGTTATGAGTGAGGAGGTAGAACTTATTGAATGACTCTCGTAGTAACCTACCACAATTGTCATACCTTTTCTCAAAATAAAAAACCCATTACAATTGTGAAAAATAAAGAAATACATTACAATTCTGAAAAGAAATAAAGGAAGACATAAGCTCCGAATTGTTTTCAAAAGGTAGGTTTTGATTCATATCTACCATGATTTTCATACCTATTCTCAAAATAGAGAAATATATTACAATTCTGAAAAATTAAGAATACATAAGCTCCGATTTTTTTTCTAAGGTAGGTTTTGACTCCTACCTACCACGATGTCCATACCTTTTCTCAAAATAAAGAAATAAAAAAGAACTCCGACGGTAGAGGGCGATATATTGAAAAACGAAGAAATATATTGCAAATTTCAAAAATATAGAAATATCTAAGCTCCGATTTTTTTTACAAAAGGTAGGTTTTGATTCATACCTACCACGATTTTCCTACCGTGTTTTCAAAATACAGAAATACATTACAATTCTGAAAAATTCTGAAAAGTTTATAAAGTAGGTTTGGATTTCATACCTACCACGATTTTCATACCTTTTCTCAAAATAAAGAAATACAAAAGGACTCTTACGGTAGAGGGCGATATATTGAAAAACAAAGACATATAATTATTGCAAACTTCAAAAATATAGAAATATCTAAATTCCAAATTCTTTTCTAAAGGTAAGTTTTGATTCATACCTACCACGATTTCATACCTGTTCTCAAAATACAGAAATACATTACAATTCTAAAAAAAACACACCTCAAATCCTACCTTTTTAATCGTCTCCTATATCTTGCCATAGTTGGTGCAAATAGATGTTAGGAAATAAGTTACCCTGTCTTCACATTGATGCCTCGAGGGGTAACAGTTTGGATAGTGTGGACTGTGGATCCAGCGGTTTTCAAGTGTTTTGCGAAGGTGTGGGATGTTGGGAGGTTGTCGATAGCTAAACATAGCCCAATTATGGCCCTTGTAAAACCCATATGGGACCCATGTGGTGAGCCTATATGGGACCCTGATAGGTAAAAATGGTTATAATTGTAAAAAAGAAAGAAAGAAGAAAACAAATGATCGTATATGTTCCGATTTTAGGGTCTGCTGCAAGGGGCAGGTCAACTATTTGACGGGGTGAATTTTTAATTATTGATTATTAATTATTAATCGAGAAATTTCCGAGATGCAATTTCGTAAATTTTGATTTAACCCCTGCCCTGGATAATGGTTTGGCCCAGTTTCCTGTCTGTTCCCGGATGGGCTTTGTCCGGCGGTAGGCGCATGCGTGATTGGCTTTTCCTCTCGGGCGTTTTTCCCGTTCACCATTTCGTTTCATGCAACGAACGCAAGAGGTCGGATTTGGACTGGCTGATTTGGGTAAAAAATTCCCAGTTGGCTTATCCGATACTTTCTATAATTTTCCACGAGGCTCTTAGTTAAAAGTGATTATCAGTTGGTGGTTCGTCACACTTTTACCATCCATTCCATCCTTCTACAAGTAAAAGGGCTCGTCGTGGTTGTGTTTGGCTTAAGCCTTAACTTCGTTATATTATAATTATTCACTTCAAAATTCGTAAGTGATACAAAAACCCCGTCAAAAACCTTCCAAAAATGGGGAAAACACGTGCGCCTAGACGCACAGCCGCAACGTCTAACGTTCCAGCCCACACGGCAGTGCGGGAAACAAGGTCACAGGCACGTGCAATGGCACATTTGACAAGTGCGGTGGCAGTGCAAAGGACGGCCCGTAACCAGGGCAATGGCGGCACCAGGCGAACGGGTAACCAAGCACCCGTATCTTCACCCCAAGCCCCGGTAGAACCTACCACTACCGGCCACGTGGCGAATGTTGCACGTAGTATTCAAGGCAGTGGGGCAAATTCTGTCCAGGCATCGTACGCCCAAGTTGTAGCGGGTCAAGCTCCGAACATTAACGTCCCTGTCCAGAGTGCTTTGAGTTTGGGTTCTACAAGTAGTACTACCAGTAACAACAGTGCGAGTGGTTCGACCGTCAACAACGAACATTTTCGGGTGAACAATAATGGTTCTTCGGGAGGTGTGAGTTTCGTGAGTGCAAACGGGACTATGACCAGCACTACCAACTCGTCGGGAATGCGGGGATATGGTGAGAACTATAATGCAGCACCTAGCAACGCGTATGAACAGTATCTGCGTTCCGTGACCGATCAGGTGCCTAGTGTGTCGGTTGGGCAAGCTCCTCAAATTCCTGTACAAGTGTCAAGTTCGCCATTTATGCACCGAACTTTTCCGGGACCGAATGTAAACAATCCAGCGTGTGCACAAATGACGTCACAGTCAAGTCATCAGAATTCGACACCTTTGCCGGCAGTACCGTTGAATCCGAGAACAGGCGTGGCGACAGCCGAAAATCTGATGCGTGGTGTGGCAGGTGGTGAGAATACTATACCGTTTAATACATTTCCTATTATGAGTACATATGCAAATGTTCAAGGTGTAAATTCTAATGAAAGTCCTTTGGTTTCCATTTGTAGCCCGTTAGGGGCTGAATTACCTCTCGCTACAATTTCTAAGATTATTAACGGGGAGTATGTTGAATTCAGCAGTCTTTTGGACAAAAGTGATAATAACAGTACTGATGGGAATGGGGGGTTGTCTTTGACGGTGGATAAGGCAGGGCAGTTCTCGTGGGTGGATAATAATAAGTCAAAGCGTGCAATTGCGTCAGTTTATTCTTGGACGGATGCGTTTTTGATTTTTGCATCAGTGTATTTGGGCGCCCATCCTTCTCGGGCACAGGAAATTATGAAGTACGGCAATATTATTCGTACTGCAGCGGGGAGGTATCCTGGGTATGGGTGGCGGACATACGATTATCAATTTAGATTGCGTCAGCAACGCCAGCCGAACAGGTCCTGGGCGGTCCTAGATGGGGAACTGTGGACGATGTACGTCGTAGTGTCTTCAGTACCGAAAGGGGGTTTTAATTCTCAGTTTCGGAACAATAATGCACAGTCACAGAGAAAATCTCAATCGGGGGGAGGCAAGAGGGATTTCACATGTTTTGCCTTTAACAAGTCCTCAGGTTGTACAAGGAAGTCCTGCAAGTTCATGCACACTTGTTCAAAATGTCAAGGTCTGGGACACGGGGCTCACTCCTGTAAAAAGTAGTGCCAGTATTTCAAATTCATGTGTTCACGGCCAACAGTGTATCACCTGTAAATATGTTTCACCAGTTAATGTTTGTGCTTTGAAGCCGTGGCTTGATCAATATCATGATCGAGATTCGGCGAAAATTCTTTTTGATGGGTTTGCAACCGGCTTCAAACTAGGGTATAGAGGGTCTCGTACTGCCCGCGATTCACCGAATTTGAAATCGGTTGATCTCGACTTGGGGGAAGTGTATACTAAACTAAATAAGGAAATCAAATTGGGGCGCATTGCGGGACCATTCAATTGTCGGCCATTGATTTCGCTCATTGTTTCGCCTATAGGGCTAATTCCAAAAGCTGAGCCTGGTAAATTTAGATTAATACAACATTTATCTTATCCACATGGGTCATCTATTAATGATGGCATTGATCCAAGTTGTTGTGAGGTAAAATATGCAAGTTTTGATGGCGCTGTTCGCATGATTGCTAGCGCTGGTCCTCGGGCGTTAATGGCGAAGGCAGACATTCAATCGGCTTTCAGACTTCTACCTGTTCATCCGACAGATTTTGAACTGTTGGGAATTAAGGTGGCTGGCCAGTTTTTTGTAGACAAAGCGCTGCCGATGGGGGCGTCCTGCTCACCTGCACTTTTTGAAAATTTTTCAACCTTTTTAGAATGGGTGACAAAACGGGTTTCAGGTTCAGACATGATAAGCCATTATATGGATGATTTCCTGATGGTGTCAAGCGAGGGCGCTTCTTCTTTGTCATGTAGTACTATTGTTGAACATTTTGGCAAAATTTGCAACGATTTTGGTGTTCCCCTGGCCGCCGAAAAGTCTGTTGGGCCCACTACATGTTTAGTTTATCTCGGCCTAGAAATTGACACTGCACGACAAGTTGTGGTTATACCAAACGAAAAAGTCGTGACTATCTCCGGTAAAATTGAGAAAGCGCTGCGCGCAACCAAATTGTCTCTCAGAGAACTCCAATCGGTAATTGGGTCTCTATCATTTGTTTGTAAGGCTGTATCCCCCGGAAGGGCGTTTCTTCGTAGGCTTATCAATTTAACGTGCGGGCTAAAGAAACCATGGCATCAAATCAGACTTTCAGCAGGAGCTAAGGCAGACTTAAACTTGTGGTCATTGTTTCTGAAGGATTTCAATGGCGTGTCAATCATTCCGGAGCAGATATGGCTGGGTGAAGAAGATCTGGAGTTTTTTACTGACGCCAGTGGTAGTGTTGGTTTCGCTGGTTTTTACCGGGGCAGTTGGTTCCAGGGCAAGTGGCCGGATGATGTGGGAAAATCGATGTCGATAACATGGCTAGAAATGTTCCCTGTGGTGGTAGCTGTTGTTCTTTGGGGCAAAGAGCTCTCTGGGAAGCGTGTTATTCTGCGATCGGATAACCTGGCAGTTGTAAATATCTTAAATAAACAGACGTCGAAATGCCCTCAAATTATGAAATTAATCCGGTTCCTGGTTTTGCAATGTCTAAAATGTAACTTATTAATTAGTGCAAATCATATTCCGGGAGTATGCAATAATATTGCGGACTCTCTCTCCCGCTTCCAGATGGGGCGTTTCCGGGAGGTGGCGCCGCAGGCGGCAGAGGAGGGCATCCCAGTTCCAGTTTTTCTTTGGAGCCTTTAGGAGCTGAAGTTCATCGGTTATTGGGTGCTTCCCTGGCACAAAGCACTCAGGAAACTTACAAGCGGGGTGTAAATGCGTTTATTGACTTTAGAAGTAAGTTCAACTTGGCACCTTCCTGGCCCGCGCCACATCACGATATCATTGCGTATATTGCCCATATGTCGTTGCGAGGGTTGGCCCCCTCGACTATTGCAACACATTTGTCAGCCCTCTCTTTTGTTCACAAAATTAATTTGTGGTCAGATCCAACTGACAGTTTTGTGGTGAGAAAGTTAAAAGAAGGGTGTAAACGACAGGGTGTCTCGATAGACAGCAGACGTCCTATAACGTACAAACTGTTATGTCAGCTAGTGTGTATTTTACCATCAATCTGCAGCTCCACGTACGAGTCATCTCTTTTTAAGGCGGCGTTTTTATTGTCGTTTTTTGGTTTCTTGAGGGTAGGGGAATTCTCTAGCGCCAGCAAGAAGGCGGACACATCCCGCATTATTTTGATCACGGATGTGGCTTTTATGAATAATGGCTTAGAAGTCACCATTAGGTATTCAAAGACGGATCAAGGACACGGCTGTTTGATCCCACATAATTTGTCCGTTTTATTCTGAGAACACCGTAACTTGCTGGCCCGGTTCTGGTTTTAACTTATTCAAGTACCTGAATATACTGGTCATCTTTTGTAGACATTTCCAGAACATTTTGTTGGTCCATTTCTGAGAAATAGTGCTTTGCATATTATTATTTACTATAATAGCGCCCTCATCGGCCACATTTCCCATAGAGTTACATGTAAAATGTGTGTAAAGTAGAAAATGCCGATAATTTAAAAATGGCTCGGACAATTTTCGTGAAATTTTCACCGTATACTCGTATTCATTAGCGCTACCTAAATCAAGTCAAACCATAACTGGGCCACTGTGTTATCTTTTTTTATTCCATTATTTTAATTATAAATCGGACAGTCAAACAGCCGTGAAGAGGCGCCTCAGTTTCACTGTTTTTCCAACGGGCTCACGAGCCTAGTTTTTGTCCCGTGGTCGCTATGGGCGAATTTTTGCGCATTCGGGTGGCAAAGGAAGGGCCTTTATTCATACATTTTAATGGCGAGCCCCTCACCTGCCACCAATTTTCTCACGTTCTTAAGCAGGGTATCAAAGCATTAGGGTTAGATCCCTCACATTTTAGCCCTCACAGCTTTCGAATCGGTGCGGCGACGTCCGCGGCCATGTGTGGTTTATCTGACAATGACATTAAAGAGTTGGGCAGGTGGAAATCGGCAGCATTCAGGCTGTATATTCGGCCCGGACAAATTGATTCAGTATTTTGAGTAATTTAGATAAAATATGAATAAAAGGTATAAAAAATGGTACATAAATCCAATCACATACATTAATAAATTGATTTACATTTAAACTGCATAGTTATGAACTCTCTTGATCTAATGAAAACGCGGCTTCCCAGCGGTTGTGGGATGTGGTTCTGTTCATCACATTTTGATCTTTGATCAGATTCCCTCAAATTTGTCTATCACCCTACAGGTCAAATGCGTACACTAATCGTAGGGGACAGTATGGTGGGGCGGATCGCTGGTCGGAATGTCCAACTGAGAGGCGGTGGACAAGTGATGTGGCGCGGCGCTGGAGGGGCCAGATTAGAGAAACTCCTGGGGTTGGTTAGCGGGTGTCTGTATAGACGAAGATTTCCCACCACGCTTATAGTGCATATTGGTTCGAATGATATCTTCCATGGCACAACTTTGGCTATTTCCAATCACATTGGGGAAATTCTAAGAGCTCTCAGACACTTGCTTCCATCCACTCGTATCATATGGTCCGATATCTTGGACAGGGCTTTTTATATTGAGGAAAAAAAGCCGTTAGCCGGTAAGAGATGTACTGTAGTTGTAAATCGCCAGGCCCACAGGGTGTGTGCCCACATGCCTAATATGTGCTATATCACACACTACCACAATTGGGTTGGTTCAGACAGATCACTGTTTATATATGATGCTGTGCACCCATCTCCTAAAGGTAAAGAGGTTCTTTTAAGTAACTGGTCCAACGCTCTTATGTTCTTTAACGCCAACCCAGAGGCGAAAAAGTTCCCACCATCAGTTGTCAATGCATAGGTTGGCGCTATCCACGGGGCGGGGGGTTGATTCTGCAAGTTTTTCCCCTTTCCCCGTAAACCGTTCAAATGGCAAAATCTTGGTTGGCAGTGTTATTTTGTCAACGGAATAAATTGGAATAGTATATTGCTAATTATGAACGTTGGATCTAAATTAAATAAAGTAAAGGTATCACAAATTGAACATCTTGAAAGATTTAAGGTGGTAAATGAAAGAGGTGTTGAAAATATTGGATACTGTCAAGTATTACAGAAAATATGATTGATTAGTTTCATTAAATACATGAGTTAATGATTTTGAGCATTACAAAAGTAAATGAGTAAATGAGTCAGCGGAAAGTTACACAACCAATCTCTATATAAGTATGAGTGGTATTTTGACTCTGATTTGGCTATATTCAATTCTGACGATTTGATTAAATTAATAACAAATGGACGCCTAAGTCATAGGCTAGTTTTGCTTCGGCACCTCTCGTTTTCATATGACGCTGGTGCGTAAGGGTTGGTAATTCGTGGCCACCCTGACGATCTGATAAACTTGAATTTTGATTTGACTTAGGCAGTGATTTCACTTCGGCGCCACTCGTTTGTTTACTACGTAGTCGCTTAGGGGCTAGGAATTCGCACCTGCCCCGTCGAATGTGGTAAAATGTTATTATTCCTGGGCCTTGTGCCGTGTTTGTATGTTATGAATTGAATATCGTGTGATAGCCAGTTATTTCAATAAAGACGATCTCTTGCACTGCATGGTGATGTCTGCTAAAATTAAAACCTACCGCGTCTTGCCTGTTTCTAGTGTCAGGGGGTAATCGAGAAATTTCCGAGATGCAATTTCGTAAATTTTGATTTAACCCCTGCCCTGGATAATGGTTTGGCCCAGTTTCCTGTCGGTTCCCGGATGGGCTTTGTCCGGCGGTAGGCGCATGCGTGATTGGCTTTTCCTCTCGGGCGTTTTTCCCGTTCACCATTTCGTTTCATGCAACGAACGCAAGAGGTCGGATTTGGACTGGCTGATTTGGGTAAAAAATTCCCCACCCTCCCACCCATTTGATGGACGGCGAGGAAAACAAATTCCTATTTGGGTCAATTGTTTTGAACCAGGATGACTCACGAACGGGACATTGTGTTGTGTGGTACAGTGTTATTTTGTCAACGGAATAAATTGGAATAGTATATTGCTAATTATGAACGTTGGATCTAAATTAAATAAAGTAAAGGTATCACAAATTGAACATCTTGAAAGATTTAAGGTGGTAAATGAAAGAGGTGTTGAAAATATTGGATACTGTCAAGTATTACAGAAAATATGATTGATTAGTTTCATTAAATACATGAGTTAATGATTTTGAGCATTACAAAAGTAAATGAGTAAATGAGTCAGCGGAAAGTTACACAACCAATCTCTATATAAGTATGAGTGGTATTTTGACTCTGATTTGGCTATATTCAATTCTGACGATTTGATTAAATTAATAACAAATGGACGCCTAAGTCATAGGCTAGTTTTGCTTCGGCACCTCTCGTTTTCATATGACGCTGGTGCGTAAGGGTTGGTAATTCGTGGCCACCCTGACGATCTGATAAACTTGAATTTTGATTTGACTTAGGCAGTGATTTCACTTCGGCGCCACTCGTTTGTTTACTACGTAGTCGCTTAGGGGCTAGGAATTCGCACCTGCCCCGTCGAATGTGGTAAAATGTTATTATTCCTGGGCCTTGTGCCGTGTTTGTATGTTATGAATTGAATATCGTGTGATAGCCAGTTATTTCAATAAAGACGATCTCTTGCACTGCATGGTGATGTCTGCTAAAATTAAAACCTACCGCGTCTTGCCTGTTTCTAGTGTCAGGGGGTAATTATTAATTATTATTTATTATTTAAAAATCAATAATTAATTATTAATTATTAATTAAAATCAATAATTGATCATGTTTTAATTAATCTCCGGGAACCTGCCGGGATTCGATCCGGGGACCCTCCGTTCTCAAGCCCCATGTCCCTCCCACTAAGCCATGGCCCTCTGCTTTTCGTTCGCGCAGTATACTGCGCTCACTATATAGGCTCGTTTGACTATAATATCGGAAACCGGAGGTGCATGCGCTTGCAGAAGGACTTTTATAGACAATTAGTCACTTTTCAAAAGTAATATTTTTAATATACTACGCGGAAGAAAACACCAATTGTTAGCAAGCAATAAGCCGTATCAGTCCCCTGTTGATCGCTGCGCATTTCACCCAATGCGCGGGCTAATTCAAATTCAAATTGTCATGCATGGGTGAGGGATATGAATGTAATGGAATTTGTATGGAAAAGAGAAACGGCTGCACTCTGTGATCGATTATATAATTATGGGATAGGTCACTCCTCAGACACAATTTCGCCTACTTTCACCAAATTCACGGGCGAAGGTTTTATAGGGGGCGCACTATCATTGTCGTAGCAAACCAGACGACATGAGACGTGGTGTTTTTTTTCTGCTCAAAACATGATTTGTGGCACAGAAATAGTGCATAAATGGTAAAAAAGCTGATTGTGATTTAAAATAGAATGATTTGATTTGATGACGACAGAATTAAGTTCTTATATGACACGAAACATTCAGAATTGGTTATTTGAAATTAATTTACGTAGAAAAAAAAACCAAATTTTAAATTGCGGATGGTTTCGTCCGGCAGTGACAGAGGAAGGCTTGGCGTTATTTGCATTTTATGAATATTGTAATCAGATCAGTTTGGAAGGACGCCAAATCGCGACGAACACTTCGTGTGAGGTCATGAAAAGTCATGGCTGAATATTCATTCACAACGAATGATTGACAGTTTACGTTTAACTTCCGGGTGAAGAACTGATTTCGGCGCTATACTGTGAACCAAATCTCAACAATGGGCAGACATGAGAGTCATCGCCCTGATCCTGGTTATAACAGTGTGAACCTCACACACACCCATCCCCCTCCCGCGTAGTGTATTCCAAAAGTGACTAATTTTCGTTAAATGGCGCTAATCATTGTTTATCTAGGTGTTATGATTGGTATCAAAATGTGCCTAAAATATTCATCCAAATGTCTATCACGCCTGTTTGGTAATAAACTAATCGAAAGTCACTTTAAAATAATGACCAGTTCTTGACCAGCGTATGTCAACGTATGTCTAACGTATGTCAGCGTATGTCAACGTATGGCTAACGTACCACAAACTTATCGGGAACTTATGAAGAACGAACTAAGCACACGTTGAGTACGCCGAGAAATTTGAACATGCTTGTAGTGAAGTCAACCCTTTGTAAAAGGCACTCGTGAATAACACCATGAACCGACCAACGTCTGCGAGTCATGTGAGTATATTATTATTGCATTAATCTCATCTTATCGAGGTCCTATCGACATTATAATGGCGACGAGATCAAAGTAACAATTTAGTCTCTTTCGTACACTAATATTTTGATTATACACTGCAGGATTGCTAGAGATTGGACGGATTTTGTGTGGTAATTTTTTGTAAATCGCGATACACGAATTATGCACCCATAAAACATGGCCGCGTCATACGCATTACCTGCTCCCCATTCGTTAGATCTATCGTCGGGCAACTTAGAGCGTAACTGGATTAAATTCTGTCAGAAGTATGATAATTTTGGCGTTAGCGAAAAATGCGCGTTGATACGCTACTCGGTAATAGGCCAACCGGCGGTGGAATTATATAACACTTTTCAGTGGGCTACCGCTGGAGATGACAAGAAGTATGACCCAGTTAAAGAGCAATTCAAATCTTTTTGCAAAGGCAAGAAAAATGTCCATTATGAACGTCATCTCTTTCTAGAGCATTGCCAAAGAGAAGGGGAAACCATAGAAGCGTTCATTACACTGCGCTGCGCACCCTTGCGGAAACGTGCGAATTTGACACAAAGAAGCCTAAGGAATCTATGATAATAACACGCATAGCATTAGGGGTACGAGACCCTAAAATGAAAACAAAATTGCTCAATACAACTGATCTAACAGTAGATAAAGCAGTTAATTGCGTAAGAGTGCATGTAGCCACAACAGAGCAAGTGGCACACCTAAACATATATGATACAAATGTCAATGCGGTCAGTCGACGACCCGAACAAAGACAATATCAAGCAAAACAACACAGACAGAAAGACAGAGAAAAGTCAGATACAAGTCGTCGGTCTCATCACATACAGATCTATTCCATGCACCGTAAAAAACACATCACATACAGATCTATTCGACGCACCACTTGGATTTGGCTTATATCTCATGCATTTCTTGATAAATTTGTCTTAAACGGATTTATATCAAAAAAACACTTTAAAAAATGTATCTTAGTGAATTATTTACGCTAATCTTTGAATGAACATTAATTTATATGGTATTAAACTTATGGATCTGTATGTGAAAACATTTTTTCTCAAACAAAAAGTGCCGTCGAATAGATCTGTATGTGATGAGACCGACGAAGTAAACAAACACACTCTACGTCATCATCAACATGCTACCTTTGTGGCTGTTACCCACATCGTGGTACTTGTCCAGCAACAGGACAAATGTGTAATGCTTGCGGTAAGACTGGTCACTTTGCCCAAGTATGCCGATCATCACAGAAAGATAAACAACCTACACCAAAACAAGGTACACACAAACCTGACCATAAACATGCACATGCATTACAAGATGACGAAGAGTTGGAAGAAGAAGATGATGAAGAGTCAGAAGAAGAATACTGCTATGCTATCTCTGGTAACAGCAAACGCAAAAACATAACAAAAGCTGTGTAAGAAAATAAGAAACAAAAGTGTACCCATATGGCAGCCAGGAACCACTGGATCTAATGGGAACATTTGAAACACACATTGCATACAAACAAACAACAATTACAGCCCCTGTCTCAGTTTCTAGACATGGCGCTGAGCAGCTGCTAGGATTTGACATGGCAACACAACTTGGTTTAGTCCAAATTACGTACACACTCAACACAGAAATTACTTCAGATTACATTTTCTCGCGTTTTGAAGATAGATTTCAAGGAACTGGTAAGCTGGACACACCATGCAAGCTACATATTGACCAAAGTGTGCCATCTGTAGCACAAAGACACCGTCGCATACCTTTTCATTTTCGACGTAAAGTCAAAGAAGAGTTGGACCGTCTTAAATCACTTGACATAATTGAGCCAGTCAATGACGAACCAACACCATGGATCTCACCAATAATGGTGGTTAGTAAAACAAAGAAACCAGATGAAATAAAAATATGCGTAGACATGAGAGCCGCCAAAAAGCAATTATCAGAGAACGGCATATAACGCCAACAATGAACGACATACTATCCCAGCTAAACGGAGCGGTTATGTTTTCCAAGCTTGATTTAAATTCGGCATATCACCAAATCGAGCTGGCAACAGAAAGTCGATATATCACCACCTTTTCAACACACGCAGGCTTGTTCAGGTATAAACGTCTGAATTTTGGTGTCTGCTTAGCAGCAGAAAAATTTCAAAACATCATACAATCGGTACTAGCAGGACTAAAAGGGGTGATCAATGTCAGTTATGACATCCTGATCTTCGGGCGTACTGAAACAGAACACATGGACAATTTGGTAGCATGTCTAGAACGGATAAGACAAAAGAATTTGACCATCAGGCGGGAGAAATGTCAATTCTTCAAACGGCAAACTGAGTTCTTTGGCCACATATTTAACGCAAATGGAATCTCACCGGATCTAAACGAGTAAAGAGGCAGTCCGCAGTTTTCTTGGTATGGCGACATATTGTGGCAGATTCATTCCAAACCTTGCCACAATATCAGAACCACTGCGAGATTTGACAAATGGAAATGGGAGGCAAAACACAAGAAAGCGCTGAATCAAGTAAAAGACAAAATATCAAAACAATGTACAATGGCGTATTTCAACAGAGAGCACCAAACGGAAGTGGTCGTAGATGCGAGCCCTGTAGGCTTAGGCGCTGTATTAGTACAGTATGATACGGAAGGAACAGATCAGCCGTTGCATTAGCTAGTAGATCATTGACACCTATGAAACAACGGTACTCCCAGATCGAGCGAGAAGCGTTAGGTGTAACATGGGGAATACATCATTTCCACATCTACTTAGCAGGAAGTAGTTTCAGTATAGTGACCGATCACAAGCCACTTCTCAATTTGTTCAACAATTCCTCTGCAAAACCACCGATGCGTATCGAAAGATGGATGATGAAACTCCAGGAATATGAGTTCAACCTAGTTTACAAATCAGGCAAAGAAAACCCTGCAGACTTTATGTCACGCCATTCGTTGAGTTCAACTTGTTCATCAAGCAGAGAAGAGAAGATAGCTGAGGAATTCATTAATCTGATTACAGACAATGTTATTCCCAAATCAATGCAACTCACAGAAATTGAAACAGAAACAAAGACAGACAAAACATTAAAGCTCTGTTAATGGGCTATTACACACAACAAATGGCAAGAAGCTAAATACAAAACTGACGAAATTGACAAGCAGGATTTTGAAAGTTTATACAAAGTGCGCACCGAAATAAGCGTCAGCGAGAGTCATGACATTTTATTACGAGGCCAGCGCATAATAATCCCAAAGTCTTTGCAACAACGCGCAATTTATATTGTTCATGAAGGGCATCAAGGTATTGTGAAAACCAAGCAGCTCCTCAGGACAAAAGTTTGGTTTTCTAGGAATTGATCGCCTGGTAGAACAGACTGTGTCTGTATGCATACCTTGTCAAGCGTCAACAGTAGAGAAAAGTGTGTTTGAACCACTTAACATGTCAAAACTACCTAACCAGCCATGGGAGGAAATAAGTATTGATTTTAAAGACCTCCTTGTAGTCATGGATGACTACAGCAGATACCCAGTTGTAGAAATTGTAAGATCTACATCTGCTAGGTGTGTTATTCCTAAACTAGACACGATATTTGCAGCGTACGGTTCACCGCGCATAGTGCGAACAGATAATGGTCCTCCATTCAATAGTGCGGATTTTGCTGAGTTTGCAAAATATATAGGTTTTCACCACCGCAAAGTCACTCCACTTTAACAAAAAGCCAATGGTGAAGTTGAGCGCATGATGTGCAATCTTAAGAAGGTATACCGCACTGCAGCACAACGAAACTGGAAACAAGCGCTAAACCAGTATTTGCGTAATTTTCGCGCCACACCGCATAGCTCGATTGGTATTGCACCGGCTAGTGCGCTATTTGGGCGTGAATTCCGTACACGGTTGCCAGAAATGCGACCCAAATCCACAAATGACCTAGCAATTCGAAGTAAAGATCTGAAATCTAAAGCCAAAATGAAAGAGAATGCAGAAAAAGGCTCGAAATATAGGCCTACCAAGAAGCCTATCAAGATAGGAGACTTTGCACTCTTGAAACGAGACGGTACAATGAGTACTCACCAGACACCGTACCATGAAATGCCCTACAAGTCATTTCAATTAAGGGTACCATGATAACAGCAACAGATGGTGACAGAACAATTACTCGCAACTCATCATTCTTCAAGCTCCTCCGTGGTGACAACAACAAACTAGCACCACCACCGGCAGTCCGAGATTTGCAAGATATGCGAGACATATGGATGATCCTGAACCTGTAAAACAGATACCTCCAGCAAGACCTCCACCTCCAGATCCTGATGCAAGAATAGGGAGACCACAACGAGAGAGAAACGCTCCAGTGCATCTCAAAGACTACATCACATAGTTGATAGTTCAATCAAGAACAGTGCATCTAACTCAAAACATTTTTGTTGTATACATGTTTTTCCCTTTTGGTGAGACACAATAATGCTCATCATTTTAGGTTCAAGCATTTTGATGAACAATGCTTTTATTTCAAGTATGAAATCGGTCTACATGATCATTTATGGGATCTGTGATTCCCACATTTTGACAAACGCAACATAATTTACCGTATGTAAATATACACACTTAGGGATCACGTCAAAACTCGACCGCCCGGCAACTGCCGGTTACGGCCGGTTCCGTTCGGTTCTCACAAAACGTGTCGTCTGTTATAATATACACACATAATGAGGTCAAATAGTAACACTCTGGTGAACACGACCGGTTGAAAGTGCCTCGTCACACACGTAAGCAATAACATCTGAAGTGATGGGCTCTTTTAAGACTTAAAAGTCTCAGTTAAACAACCAGTACAATACAGCTATTGATTTTCGCTGGGGTTGGCTTTTTCAATCTGTTTATAGCTCAATTAACTTTTTAAAATCAATACCGAAAGTCTATGAATGTGTTTTTTTCATAGAACGATTATAGAGAGAGCTATTATGACCGCAAAGTAACAGATTGATAGTGTAAATTGGTCAGATTACAGCATTAAGTCAACCGGCGGTTGTTCAGTGTTGCATGCGCGAATATTCATATACCAGTAAAACATTTGACCTGAAAGAACCGGGCGGAACCGCCCGTAACCGGCAGTCAACGGGCGGTCGAGTTTTGACGTCTCCCCTTACACCACACATGCCTATTTCTTATGCAATTAAACGGTGTGAATTTTCAGAAATGTGATACCAACAGATTTTCAACAACTCTTCGCTTCGCAGTCAACCAGTCTTCGCGTTACAGTCGACCAGTCGTCGCTTCACATTTTCTCAGCCAACTGACATGACTTGTAAGACACTGATCCAGTAATCTACCAACAGTTTGATTGTCATATCACACCGTGAAAAGGCATGCCATATTAAGAAAATGGTTATTCAACGACTTTTAAAAGTCATTTTGAGCTTAAAGTGCTCCACTGTTTTCTTGATGTTTTAAAAAAAAGACAAGAAAAAAAAGAAGGAAGGTGAATTGGAAAGTTATATGGAGAGGAAGTGAAAAACTAAAAGGACAATAATATATACTAAGGACAATATGTTTAAGGACAATAACAATAGTGAAAGGACACTTGTAATATTATTTGATGATCAGTTCAAGTAACTGAAAGTTTACAACATCATCACCACTATTGATTGATCGTGAGATTTCACAGCAGTGAAACAGTTGAGTTTATCATGCTTAACTCCCAGTACAGTCAGTATGAAAGGAAAGTAACTCAATTTCTTGATATCAATGCTACTGAGATTTATTCATTTAACAGCATCCTCTTGATATTATTTTACGTTACAATTGACACTGTACAGTAACCCTCAAGTCAAAGCATGACTTTATTTGTTTTGTTGATACATATTTTATTTTATTGCAATGGTAACAACTATCTAAAGGTAGGAAGGGTTGTAGTGAAGTCAGCCCTTTGTAAAAGGCACTCGTGAATAACACCATGAACCGACCAACGTCTCCGAGTCATTTGAGTATATTATTACTGCATTAATCTCATATTATCGAGGTCCTATCGACATTATAATGCTCAATAACTTTTTCGCGGGCTCGACGTGTTCCAAATGTTTACAACGTGTGTAAACGTGTCACAGCGTGCTCTTAACCTAAACGACGTATCCCCAACTTACCCCTAACTTATAAGGTACCACGAACCTATCGGGAACTTAAGCAGAACGTATTAAGCACACGTTGAGTACGCCGAGACATTTTGAACATGCTCAATTATTGTTCGCGGGCTCAACGTGTTCCAAATGTTCACAGCGTATCATAGCGTGCTCTTTTAAGAGCATGATATGATACGTTAAAACGTAAACGACGTATCCCAAACTTACCCCTAACTTATATCACCGCACACCAACGTACATCAACGTATTTTTCGATATTTCGCATACGTTGGCATACGTTCAGGCGATACGCCATGGTGTGACAGGGCATTTAAGGCCATGTCACACCATAGCGTATGGCCTGAACTTAGCCTGAACGTATGCCGACGTATTCAAAAGATAGCTCGAAAATTGTCAGACCCCCAAGAACGTCCAACTTCTCAACGAAGTGCGTAGGAAAAGTCGACATCGGTGATGAAATGGACGTATCCATAGCGTATCCATAGCGTTTTGAACGTATACAAAGCGTATGACTAACGTGTTGATAGCGTATCACAAACTTATAACAAACTTATGACAGCGTATCACAGCGTAAGCGAGCGTATTACCAACGTATGCTTAACGTATTCGTAGCGTATGTCTGCCGTGTTCGACGTATCCTCAGCGTATCCTTGGCGTACAAAAACACGTGACTTATGCCGCTGGAGAAATTGAGTTTCGAAATCGGCGGGACAAGTGTTGCCAGTTAAAGTAAACGCAGTTTGTAATAAGTTAGTGAAACGCTATCAATACGTTAGTCATACGTTATGTATACATGTACGTTCAATATGGAGCGGATACGCTATGGATACGTCCATTCCATCACCGATGTCGACTTTTCCTACGCAATTCGTTGGGAAGTTGGACGTTCTTGGACGTTCTTGGACTCTGAAAATTTTCGAGCTATTTATTTAATATGTAGGCATACGTTCAGGCCACGTTTAGGCCATACGCTATGGTGTGACAGGGCCTTTAGACAAACGCAATGTTTACGTTGGGCATTCATTATGACAAAGTTCCGGATGAGTTGGACGCATATGGCCTAAAGGCCCTGTCACACCATAACGTATCGCCTCAACGTATGCGAAATATCGAAAAATACGTTGGCGTACGTTGGCGTACGCTGATATAAGTATAGGGTACGTTGGGGATACGTCGTTTACGTTAAGAGCACGCTGTAATACGCTGTGACAATTTGGACCACGAAAAAAAATTGAGCATGCTCAAAATTTCTCGACGTTCTCGACGTACTCAACGTGTGCTGGATAAGTTCCCGGTAAGTTTGTGGTACGTTAAATATACGTTGACATACGCTGACATACGTTAGTGGTACGTTACTCGTACGTTACTCGTAAGTTGGTATACGTTGATGAACGTAGGCTGGGGGAAACGTACAGCCAACGTAGTGATAACGAGTTGATAACGTATATGTGCCGTATGTCTAACGTATGCCTGACGTATTTCCAACGAGTTTCGACGTATTCTCACGTATTCACCTTATGCCGGGCGATCGTGTAAGACCCTGTCACGTATCCATAGCGTATTGAACGTATACATAGCGTATGACTAACGTATTGATAGCGTATCACTAACTTATAACATACTTATGACAGCGTATCATAGCGTATGCGAGCGTATGACTAACGTATGTTTGACGTATACTTAACGTATTCGTAGCGTATGTCTGCCGTGTTCGACGTATCGTCAGCGTATCCTCGACGTACAACGAACACGTGGCTTATTATGCCGCTGTAGTACGTATAAATACCGCGCCGATCTCACATTACATGTCATCAATCAGTTAACATGCCACCCAAGAAGAAGCAAGCAACCAGGGGCCGAGGCCGAGGAGGAGGAAAAAGCAAGAAGGCCAAGACAGACCATGAACAAGTGAGGATGAGATACTCAAGGGACCCATTTATATACTCAAACCCTCCATAAGTTCCCAAAACGCCGAATGCGCGCTAGCTGTACGGTAGCCCTGTCACACCATGGCGTATCGCCTGAACGTATAACAACGTATGCGAAATATCGAAAAATACGTTGGCGTACGTTGGCGTACATTGGTGTACGCTGAAACAAGTTAGGGTAAGTTTGGGATACGTCGTATACGTTAAGAGCACGCTGTGATACGTTGTGAAAATTTGGAACACGTCGAGCACGCGAAAAATTATTGAGCATGTTCAAAATTTCTCGGCGTACTCAAAGTGTGCTTAACTTACGTTCTGCATAAGTTCCCGATAGGTTCGTGGTACGTTAGACATACATTTACAAACGCTGACATACGTTAGACATACGCTGACATACGTTAGACATACGGTGACATACGTTAGAGGTACGGTAATCGTCTTAAGTTGTAGGTTGGACATATAGATTTACCCTTCTAGATATTTTAATAGTTATCATCTAGGCTGCGTTTACTTGAACTGGCAACACTTGTCCCGTCGTGTACGAAACTCAATTTCTGCAACGGCATAAGTCACGTGTTCGTTGTACGCCGAGGATACGCTGAGGATACGCCGAGCACGGCAGACAAACGCTACGAATACGTTGGTCATACGCTCGCCGATCGCATACGCAGTGATACGCTGTCGTCATAAGTTTGCTATAAGTTAGTGATACGCTATCAATACGTTAGTCATACGCTATGTATGCGTTTAATACGCTATGGATACGTCCATTCCATCACCGATGTTGACGCAATTCGTTGGGAAGTTGGACGTTATTGGACGTTCTCGGACTCTGACAAATTTAGAGGTATTTGTTGAATACGTCGGCATACGTTCAGGCCACGTTCAGGCCATACGCTTTGGTGTGACAGGGCCTTTACAGCTGACAAAGTAGCAACCTATGCGAAATGTTCACACAGAGAATGCTCAACGTATACTTAATAGCGTATTGATCACTACGTATATATCATTATCTAGCAAGTTCTATTTTAAGCACTGTATATAATTTATCTACAATCTACAAAATAAACACTCATTTTTGTTTAAGAAACAGGTCAGAGGTCAAATCAATTAGTCTGATCAGCAATTTATGTTATCGTTTTATTGTCCGTCGAATTATTCCTTAATATATAATAATTTAAAATAGATAAGGTGCAGAAAGTAGAAGACACAGTGCTGGATCAAAATAACAAGTACAATTGCGGGGAGGGGCTATCTTAATTTATCTTTTTCTTTGTTTGTGTGTAATAAGACGCCCATCATCATGATGAAGTTCACATTAAACGAATGAGGTAACTTTTGAAACTCAAGAAGTAACCTAATTGGTAGAATAATGTCGGCTATCTTGTTGTTTTTGGAAGGTCACCAAAACATTTTTGAATGTAGTTTGATAACATACATGTACATGCAATCTAGAAAATGTTGACAAATAATTCTGAAAAAAACCCATCATATTTCTTGAAGGATTTATGGAATTTAAAGGAAAATTGATAACAAAAGTAGCTGGTTTAAAAAATGTATCATTTAAAAAAAAATTGTCTCGATTTTGTCCTGGGTTTTAATTGTTTTGTTGCGAAAATGACGATACATTTCAAACCAAGTATGTGACTTGAATAAGCCCGAAGTAAAGACCACAATATATGGTGGTCAACAGAACTATGTAGTTCAGCACTAAATCCTCATAACTTATTGGGGATTGTGAATGATTTAGCTCAAAATATGATCTCTCTAGAGTTAAGACAATCAGTTTCTTTTTCTCCTCTGAAAGTATTTATCAAAAACGTTAGGTCTTAAGACCTCAATTTAAGCTCAATTGTTCACGTTCAGGTTTTTTTTCTTCTCAAACAATTACCAATCATCGGAGAGTAGAGGCCTGGTTATAAGTTGGCGCGGGCATTCTATATGAACTGAATAAAGAAAATGAACAGTATTTTCCTTCAGCATCGACTTGTATTTATAGTGTTGCCAAAAGCCGCCCGTCCCGGGTAAGCAGTACTTTTGGATTTTAAACATTACACTTGAAAATGTGATGTAGAAGTGATATATTAAAATAAGTGCAGAATTTAACTAAATGTAATTAAAGATTAAATAAGAATCAACATTTAATATGTTATTAACTGCTCACTTATGAAACAGGTCTCAGCAAGTAAAGTTCATTTTCGCCGCTCTCCGAGGTTGTACTGTGTACTACTAGTGGGGTAATTGACTCTCGTGACGCGGACATGGGCGTATATTAGCCTACGAATGAACTATGAGCACAAGTGTACGGGTACGTGGATGTTGGGCTAACATTGAAATTCCATCTACCAATGAAGTGCTTACATTGGGTGGCTTATGGTTAGGGAGGTGATGATAATAATTATTGTTGACGCTCAGAGACACTTGCATGGCGATATGTTGAGTGGACTTCGACAGCAGTCATATTTTGAATTAAATTACAAATTGAACTGAAATTATATTTTCTGTTAATCATTAAATGTATTCGTTCGGTGGAATTTGAGCATTGGGCTGTTCCGGTTGAAATCCATACACCACCTATTGAAGACATGACGTCCTTGCTCACAGGGAGTATACATTTCAAATTGGGCTACCTGCAGGGGTGAGTCCGTTTGAAATGTACACTCACCCTGTGCGGACAATTAAGGTCACGTCTGCCATAAGGTGTGTATGGATTTCAACTAGAATAGCCCATGATCAGTCGACCTTGAACATGTTGAAAGGTTGGAGGACAATAAATAAAGTTCAATTAGCTGCTCAAACACCATACCTGCGCATACGATTTACAATAAGTTCAGAATAGTGCCTTTAAAAGTTATCTACAGTTGTCTATAGGCCTAGCAATTTGGAAATATATTCGTTGACGCAGAGCAGTAACCGTTATGGTTACTGGCTTACTGGTTACTGGCTCCGAATTATGATATACCATTGGCTTTGTGTTATGATCAATGGTTCATAACCAAGTTAGCGTAAGCCACATGACCTGTCAGACCATTATGACTGATTTAAACATCCACTCCCTGAACTACTTGAAGGATTTTTGAAGACCATTCTGTCAGTATTATAAGCGTCATTTTTTAAAATGTCCCATTAAACCACATAGTATGGCCCGTGTATGAAACGAAGAATTTCGCCAATTGGTTGGTGAAATCGCGGGCGAGGGACAGGGTTATGGTAAGGGTTTAGAAAGGTGATACGTTTGCCGTGTTGATGGAATATCAATTGTGAGACCCACTCCTAGAGAAACAAAAATGAACTTCACGCACTATGCCGGGAAGCGATTTTTTTCCCCCGAAGTTAACATTTGAATAGGGTTACTGAAATACATGCTGCATAAACACAGTAGTCACCATATATATATATAGCTTTTTTCCGTGATAATGTAGTTGACTTGGTTTTGCCATCCTCCCCGACCGCCAACACCACCATATCCTTTCCATCGTGTCAAGAATATTCGACACCCTATTCAAATGTTAACTACAGAAGAAAAAAATCGCTGCCGGGACACTATTTTGATGGTATCGGGCAAATGGTTTCAACGTTGTAATCGGAAATGTAGCCTTGTATGTTTGAAGCAACAGCACTCGGAAGATTGCCCGCTGGATTGTAACGGCACACCACGTAAAGAACATTCCAGGGTGTAGTACCACCAAAATTATAAGTGCCGAATTTAACACCGCATCCGAGTTGAGTTGTGCTTTTCCACAGTACTGCTGTCAGGTGACCTGAAAACAACAAAAAATATCAACATAGGCCAACTAATCAGACTCGGGGATATCACTGATAGACATCGATTCATACGCGAGATGTTGTATATATCATGTTATATAATGATAGGCCTGATTTAAGTCATTTTTTTTACTATATAGTTTTTATTATATAACACATACTAATATTCCTGTCATTTGATTGGTGGATACTACATCATGTGACATTAAATATTTTGACTAGTTCCCTAATATTCCGCAGGAGGAAAACAAATTCCTATACAAAAATACTATTTCCCTCTGATGAGGAGCTACGAGGGAAATAGTACCTTTTTATGGGATTTTTTTCCCTCTACTCGTGATCGCGTTATTGATTTGACCTTTGACACGTTCGTGTCAATCGATAAGAATTCGTGTCGGCTGAATTTGTTTACTTTTATTTCACTGCCGTCGGACTTATTTTCCAGGAGTTTATCATCAGCTATTTGGTTTAAGATGCTCTTGGAGCAATTACTTGACAATGTAGACAGTATATATATTATGCATATTATGCATACTATAATATAAATCAGTTTACCAACCTACGGTGTTTTACATTTTGTTGTTATATTGTCTATTGTAAAACACCGTAGGTTGGTAAACTGTTTATAATGTATTATGTATAATATAAATATTATATATAATGTAGATAGTGCTAAATCGAAAAAGCAAATAAAATATGCTGCAAATCAGCTGGAACAGTTCGAGAAAAAAGCGCCGATGGATGAAGGCCTAGCGACTAAACTTTTGTTACACCGAATGTTATCTTTTGTTTATGAAAGAATTTCAAATGACAGAAATATTTGTTATCTAAAACAAATATTGACTGCTCTATATTCGGGAAATGGTTCAAAATACGTCCCCTCGGTAACTGGAGACCGTGGCCCTATTAATTTCCTGGAGGAGCTATGTTGCACCATTTCCCTCATGAACAGTAGACATGTGTATACTATTACATTCCTTGTAATCAAAACATGTAATATCATTATGATTATAAACACATATTGTATGCCTTTTGTTTATGCAATAGTACAACTATATCACTTGGTCCAATTTGGATTGTTCTGTAACTGTCGGCTTCGCCTAAGAAATCCAAATTTGACTTCGTGGTATAGTTCTTATTGGTGATTCTATGTCAAACGGAATCTGCCTCAGGTTGAAACTCGATAAAAACTGAATATGTACGACATTTAGAATGATACAAATTCCAAACAAGGAAATTATATCTTAATTCTAATCTGACAACTGAATGTCTTGCTGAAAGTTGCTTTATTCCGTTGTGGACTGAAGGGCAAAATATTTGAATGTTTTAGACTTTGAACATGTTCGGCTCATATTAAACTTATATATTATAATATATTATAATAAGGTCTGATACGAAATTATTTCAAAGTATATATTAAATGAATCAAAAAGCGATCTGGCTTTCGTGTTTAAAACAGCTATTCAAAATGATAACTTCCACTTGCCTCCTTTATTTAAAACAAATTGAGGAAGGCAACCGGTTGTTTTATTGCTCAAAACAGATAACTTGACATTCAAGACTACAGGGTGAGTCAAAAAGACTGCAATAGTGGAAAGGAGCCATTTTGTTTTCAAAACCCAAATGAATTTTAAAACTTTAAAAAAAAATGAAGTCGATCGCATTTTTCGTTTGTCTTTGGTGACCCTCTTTGCTGCACAACCAAATGTACCTGTTTGTCCACGAGCACAGTGATTTTCATTTGAAATGGCACACATTACATTTTCATATTTGAATATTCCGCCAACAACAAAATAGAAAATGTCAGTTTTTTTTATTAACATTTAGAACATTATACGCTTTCATAGCATGGGTATGATTATAATTGATTATGCTAACTCACATGTAAACAAGAAAGGATGCATCAAATTCCAATAACATCACAAATGAACTCAAGTTTCCAAATTTGAATGAGAGGCACATTTTGCGATCTGATGCATATTTTGGGTATCTCGTGGACAAACGTGTGAAATGGGTGCACTGCTCAAAAGGTTCACCAAAGGCAAACGAAAAATGATATTGACTTCAATTTTTTCACAAAAAGTTAGGATTAAATACATCATTATTGCAACGTTTAAACAGTTTTAAAATTCATTTTGGTTTTGAAAACAAAATGGCTTCTTTCCACTATTGCAGTCTTTGACTCACCCTGTATGTGTTACAGGCATATCAAACTGTTTGCTTAAAGGAAACCGCTCGCTTTCTAATTAAAGATGGCTCGGTGAACTATTCAATAGTTGATTCGATCCAAAACTTTGGATTCACACGGAAACTGAAACGTTCATTCTTAACATTCTAGAATGTCCTATATAATAAACAAAGAGTAATTATGTTCTATTATATACAATTCATCCTCGCGACATATACAGAGACATGAAGAACTAACTACACACAGAATACAACAAGAACCACTAAACTTGTTAAGTATAGATTACAAGGCTGAATGCTCAGATGTTTCTTAATTAAAATGTGTCTACGTGTATGAGCTTAATTTTTATCGTGTTTGGTTTTAATGATGAACATGCTTTTTACCAAATTAGATCAGTAATATTATTATTATTACTATTACTATCGAGTTTATTGATTGTTTAACTATACCTTTACGAAATTTTAACCCAGTACGATATGTATGTTGTCATCATATTGCCTTAAATCAGATATTAAATATACTTACACACTTCTGACTGTTTTGTAGAAGTTAAACGCACATTCTTAATAATTGAATGTCAAGCGAGAAAGACACTAACAAAATTGGATGATCAGATACGTTAGCATAATAAAACATTTTCTGCCATAATTATCATGTGTAAAAGGTTAATTCTATTCAACATGCCTTAACCAAATTAGGGGATCAAGAATAATAACAGTATATGTCTATCATTACGAGGGCTTAGAGGCAGAACTGACTATGTCCATTTTGACTTTTTGGACATACACCTGCTGGACTTTAGTGAGGTTATTGATGCTTGGTGTTTTCTTTTATCTTAGAAATAGGAACATGGTTTTATATTATTTTAATGTTTATTCGGTTAATCTTGCTGTTCTATTCAAATGTTGAACATTACGCAATTCTGATTGTTTTGTAAAAGCAGCGCTGAGCGCACATTCTTAAATATATTTATAAAGTCAAGTAAGACACCATTTTGATACGACATTCCCCCTCACACGTGATTCAGGGCATAAAAAACTACGTCGAGTACAAGTTTGCCCTTAATCCTATGTTAAATCAACGAATCTAACTGTTCTTAGTCAACGAAGTTGAAGTTGAGAACAAATGTGTTACCTACGAATACTATTATTATTGCAATGTAAGCTACCGTGTTTTAAGTCTTATAGGAATGCTTAAAAATGTTGCCTAAAATATTGTTCTTAATAAACCTATTCAAAATTACAACTGACAGTTAGATATTGTATATTTTTCAACATTAAATTAATATTCTAGAATCTATTTAAAGTAAACTCCTGGGAATATGTTCATAATACTAGGATTTAAACATGTTTTAACATGTTTATTTAAAATAAAACAATATTGTTAACAACCCTGCATGATTATTTTACCCTAAAATGTAACATAGATTAAGTAGAAATTTAATTTATTACAGTTTTACTTCTCTTACCTACGTATACATTAACTGTTACCTTCGAATACCAAATTTCCGCATTCCTCTATGTACTTAGGTTTTGGGCGCATGCTCAAAATTCTAAATTTTACAGAATGGGTCATTTCCCCTCTTTGAGGTACATCAAAACAAATGTTCATTAAAATCATCTTGGTGAAAGTACACAAAGTGACTCAACCTCATGTTTCAAAGTATTGAGAGCCTGAAAATGCTACCTAACTGTGTGAATCTAAAATGTAAAACAAAATGAGTACCTGGACAAATATGATCACTTTCTATCAGCGTTAACATCTTCTGAATACAATACAAACACAAATGTGAATGAAATATGTAAATAGGTGGAATAATCATCACTTAATCAAAATATGGTACTTGTATTTGTATGTAACATTGAGAAGTGTACCTTCAACTTCATCATTCCGCCACGTAGTCAATTGGAGAGATTAGTGATGGCACTTTTTGTTCCACACAAGCTTGATATGTTGACTTTGAGTGGGAAAAAGGAATAAGAGATCGAAGCATTTTGAAACTGGACCCTAAAAATCTAGCCGTGGACACTTTTCGTTGGATTCGACCATATATTCATTATTGAAGGTGCAACAGTGCGGTATACTACGTTAGTGTATGTTATAGGCAACTAGCGGGACGCCCGTCCTTCGGACGGGCTCTCCCGCTCGGGAGTAGGGCCTACCAGATAGAACACCTACAAAATGAAACAACACATAAGTGTTGGAAATGTTATAACGAAACACTTAGGAATAGAACAATATTTTTAAAAAAAATGTTTTAAATCAAAAGGTTTTGTTTTAATTCAAAAGTTTTCAAATTTCAAATAAAAATTAAAAAATACCCCCGCCCGCGGCATATTTCAAATCCAAGGCCTAAACCTTAACCATCTCCCGTACCCCACCTGTCAATCTCCCGCCCTGCCCCCGCCCCTTGGCATATCCGTCACGCAATTTAGCATCAGATTTCTCCCTATATATTGACAAGCCCCCTCCCCGTGGCTTATCTCAACCCCAAGGCCTAAACCGTAACCAACTCCCGTGGCGCAGCGTATTTTCTCCAATATTTGACCGCCCGCGTGTGTAGGGGTCCGTGGGTGTATTGCGTGTGCGCGTTTATTTTGCATGGCGAACTGTGACGCGTTATGCGTTGCTCGCGCCGACTGCATGGTTACAGTGTACGCATGAGAAAAACAAACATAGCCCATAGAAATAGTCTCAAAAGCCGGGCTGAAAAGGCCCTGGATTTCCCGCTTTTGCTCATATCTCGGTCAATTCTGTACGGTTTTCAGCCATTTATAGCTTATAACACTCACATTATAATCATCTTTTATCAGTAAAACGTTCACGGCGTTTAGATGGAAAATGAGAGAGCCTTTTATGGATACCCACATACCCACATACCCACATACCCACATACCCACATACCCACATACCCACATACAACATACGGCAAATTATAGTATGATGAAGCCGGATTGCCAGATTAGGTCATATGTCCGGACTATTTCATATAAAGTCTGTGGAAATAAAATAAAAAGGCTGGCAGACACAGACCATTAATAACACACCATACAAGCATTCGTTAGTATTATTAAACGATAACCAAATATCAGACCATATGAAAATGGGTAAAATGGGATATGTGATACATTTCTCTCACCAGCATCCCAGTTAAACTTAGGGTCGTCGAAGTCGAATGCGTTATACTCGCCACAGTACCAGCCGCCGTAACGGCCTTTGGAGGTGCTGTATGTCCCAAGTATAAATGGATATGCTGTAAGATAAAGGAGAAAGAGTGTAGAAGAAAAAGCACAAGGTACATCTAAATATCTGTTAAAAAAACTAGCACTTACATCTTAATTAAAACATTTACTAGAAATTTAAAAAAACCGTTCAAATTTCAATTTATCAATAATTAATTATCGATTATCGATTAAAATATTGACAAGTTTATTTTTTACTTTATCTCAAGAACCCGTGAAAATGTTCTATAAGATGCATATATAGCCTACTAATTGACCAAGAAATAAAGTAAATATTGAGTAATATCAATAATTGTGCCACGAAACGGAGGCACGTAACGTGGCCCAGCAACTCTTAAGTCAAGGTCTTAACACGCACGGGAATATCACTTAGCAAAATGTGGACATTTAGTTTTAGGCGGGGTTGTAGGCCTAAGCGTTATAAACTGCTATAATATAAAGTTCGAATATTTTGTGTTATATTCATATTATTGTGTTTCATATCAATGAAAAGCTGATGTGTTCTTCTTTCCAACTATTAAAGTGAAGCTATAACAGGTCCTATCAATAATCTCATATTATTTTGGGTGAGGCTGTTTGCACACTGCTCGTAGGTCTATACAAATAGTTCATACACTCGAGTGATATTTGTTTTGTGAAAAAAAGTTGTTGAAGTTTATTGTCAAGAAGGTTAAGTTGATATTCTGACTAAAGACTGTTTGTTCTGACACATGAGATAGACCGGGCAACCAAATCTTTCCGTAGGTAATATTGAATAGGGTACTATTATAATAGGGTACTTGGTAAAGCTAATTTGGATTTGTCTTGTATCATGTGTAGAGCCGCAACCCCTACACTTCGACGAACTGCGACCCCTACCCCTAACATTTGTCTTGTCTACACCACGTGTTCAGTGGCCTTATTAATGATGTGTTTTTGTGTGTGTGTGTGTGTGTGTGTGTGTTTTGGAGGGGGTGGGGGCATGTGGGGGAGGAGAACAGGCCTGTGATCATGGGGGGGGGGGGATCACCTTTTTTGTTAATGTACATTATTGCCCCCTGCCACCCCCTCCCGTTACGCGACTGTCTGTCGTCGTGTATCACTCGATTTGAAAGTGCGCATGCATCGACTTGAAGACCGTCGTGTTTATAGTCTGTGCACTTTCGGTAAACGACAATATTTAAAAAAGGAATATGTATGTATTCTTACACCTGAAAATACAACCAAATAGGATATCGTACTTTGCAATCCAGGAATAAATGGTCAATTGTTTCAGGAATTTCATTACAAATATATAGTAGAGACATCATTTCATTATACACCTACATGTATTTTATAATTATGTATCTGTTGTTGTCAAGAGGTATTAAGTGTGCTTATAACTATAAAAGCATACTCCTACACATACTTAAATTGATCAAATAAAAACAATTGTTGAAACATTACTCTTCTTTAATTTGAGATATGGCACGCTAAAAAGGGATGAGTTGCAATCCGAAATGTAAAGAAAAGTACGATTCTCATATTCGCATTTTTCTTTTCAACACGAGGTCTTTTTAACACGGGGGAGGGTATGACTGGTAACGCTCTTGTGGCTTATTGATAAGATGGATCCATCGGAACAATGCGGCCGACTATCCACATCGCATTATCAACTGGTAAATTAGCACTTCCACAACCAGTAATCAATAATTTGCCCGTAACTGAGTCAACGTGTAGAAAAGCCAAATGCGAAAATAGAAACCATTCACAATCTCAAATTAAAGAAGAGAAATTGTATAATGTTATATATTAAAGTTTAAGTTATACTTTTAATGTTATAAGCACGTGTAAGTTACCTAGATTTTTTTATATTTATTTTAAACAAATATCAAATTTGATTTTTTTTAAATTTAAATCGGATTTATTTCAAATTAAATCGATGTTTTCATTTATATTTCCAGTACTAACACTATTCTCTTAGTGTTCCAAAAAAAAGGCCAATGGAATTGGTGGGACTATGCAAAAAAACTACCAACAATCAAAACATGTTTTAAAACGTGAACAATTTGCAAGCAAAAGTATTTAAAACATTGAAGGAATCATTGTTGAATTCTGCACCTTGAAGGTGAATCTATTGGAAATGGATAGAATGACATCAGAGGGGTATTTATGTGTATACAAAAGTTGTAGAAGTACCAAGAAAAAAATAAAACAGTTTAAGTATGCATTTCACTTAAAATTACCAACATTTGTCAAAACTTTAAAAAAGTATAAATCTTGATTTTTAAATCATCAAACCCTGATTTATCGACATAATATACGTATACAGTACAAATAATTACCGCCACTTGCACTAGCAGACGTGGCAGACCTCAATGAAAGGTTTTCCCCATAAGCGGAATCAGGATCATGGTCGAAATCATGATTATCAGCCATTGTTTGTGCCCAGGTTTGCGCTTCCTGTTGAACAAAAAGAAGACCGAGTTTTCTTTTAGAATGATGATTTGATAAACGAGAAATAACAACACCATAATGGTGATATCTATACCACAGGCTACTCCCATATTTGTGGGTGTCACATACGTTAGGCTTGTAAGACTCTTTTACAGCCTCGATCTCACACAGTTACCCCATTTTAATCAACTACTGTTGGAATTTAATCAACATTTCAGAGAAAGGTCATTAGGGTCTAAACATATCCATGGTTTAAAGGGGGATGTTCCAATCACTTTAGTTTTCCCCCATACAAATATTTTGTATCAGAAGAAACCCATTTGTTCTCATTATTTCTGTATAACCGTTGGCGCAAAATATGTTCCATTTAGAAATTATAAGCCGAAATGTAGTTTACTGCCAAAGGTGGTTAACCTCCCAGCCAGTAAGTGTACTACTCAATGGGTAAATATCATGTCAATGTTTGCTTCCAAAATAAGAACCATTGGAGTTACGCAACTCAAATGTTATAATACGACTATCTTAAGGATGATCCTTTATGTAGAATAGAAAACATCAAAGTTATATATCGGGCCACCAATAGGAACACCTACCTTTAACAAAGTTCCGTGACCTTTAACCAAAGCTCTATTCTTCTGTTACCCCCATCCTCCTTCTTTTTTAAACATTAAATTGCGTGCTTATTTATATTGGCGAAGGAAACGAAACATGGTTTTTTTGAAAAGTAGTGTCATTCATGCCAAGTGTTTATTTGTGTTTGTTTGATTGTTGTTGGGGGTGTGGGGTGGGGGCGGGCGGTGGTTTGTTGGGTTGGTGTGGGGTGGTTTGGTCTGTGTTATTTTTTCTCTATTATTTCAACACATTTCGAAAATTCAACTTCCAAAAATATGTGCGGGTCGGGCCCGTGGAGCAGGGTTCTATCTTTCTTGGCCTTACCTCTATAAGGTCATCGTTCAGTTCCAAAGCGGGAGCATTGTGCATACAGCGGAGGAAATTGTGCCATTCCAACATCTGTGCGTTAAAATTGGCTTCGCTACTATGTGTACTCTGTTTCGTTGGTTCGATGCAGGTTGAAGTTGTAACATCACCTGAAATGTCAAAAACATACAAGGTAATCTCGTATTCTTTGTCCCGTTAGTGATGTACGCATGCTCAATCCTTGTAAAATGTCCACAAGATATAGCCCCCCAAAATAACTAGGTTAACCCTAATCTTCTTCGTAGACTATTTCCTTTTCCTTGTCACTCTACAATATATGAACAACACTCTCTGACTGACCTACCGATAGAGGGCTCACTTATTATTTACCACTCCCATCAGACGATGCTGGACATGGGCTCGTTCACGATTATTCAAAGTTATTTTATGCGTACGAGGTTACGTGATCAAGCGAATACCAACTTGTATTTTATAACCAAATTTAAATTAAAAGACTAACGTGCTCTCCTAATTACGATTTCTTTTCTTAAACATGTGTTTAAAAGGTTTAAAGCGCCGTAAAATAAAACTAACTATCCACAAATCAGAATCCCCTGATTAATATTAAGGTTGTTCCCCTGGCTAGCAACAAAATCTTGATATTCAAGTATAAGGTAGAACTGGTTGAGTACAACAAAAAAGTATTTTACTGGAGGTGAATCGGGTGCACGGTTCAACAGATATAACCATTTGAAGTCATTTTGAATTATTTTGTTTTGTATTGTTTTTCGGCCAACAGAGGGCAGTTTATTTTCTTTTGTTTTATATTGTTTTTTGACTCTCTAGGTAAAATTTTCTATGAACATTTAGTTTTTTGTTTTTGCTCTAAATTTTTATTGAAAACTTCTGTACACCCCCGCGGGCCGCAGCACAGGAAAGTAGGAGAGTAGAATAACCAACATATACACCTAGTGGTAATACATTTAGGAAAGTGCATGAACTTGAAAAAATGAATTAAGTGCATTGATTAGCCTCATTTTTTAATGACCTAAAGCTTCCTTAGATATTTAAGTACAATTAATTATGCAGATGTCTTACAGCCTCCCGCAGCACAGGAAAGTTTCTAAACACTATAATTAACAAGCTCCTAAAATTTGTAGCATTTATACTTTCTTGTAAAAATGAATTAAACATTATTGCATAGATTAATTAGTTTGCTAGGGGGTCAAAAAAACACAATAATAAACATAAGAAATGAACGCTTCAATTTTGCTTCATTTTGGAAAATAAAATTGCCATATCTACAAAACCGTACCTCCGATCAAGCTCATATTTCAGATTATTGTGGAGCTCAGCGAGCTCTATTAGACAATGAAATAAAAAATTAGCCGTAGGAACACCCTAAAGTCGGTCGAGAAACGGGCGGCGTTTTCCCATAGACACCGTACTACCATTTAACTACCCCAGCAGGATTTACTATCAGTATTGATGGGTGCGCCGGTGGAATATCGGCGTAACTTGACGGCCATGTATAAGCACTGCCCGGCGCGTCGCTATACACAAACGTCTACCATTGCGTACGGCTGCTTTATGTTACAGCTATGTTACAATGGGAGTGAAGGAATAGTAAAATCAGTCCTGACATAATATTAAAACCCTGTCACGCCTATACACGATGGAACCGAAAAACCAAGATGACCGACCAATACAATTCTAAAAACTTAATTTCCATAGGCCCAAAAGCCATCCCACTTTACAAAACAAGCGATAAATTCATACTTTATTCTACATGCATTAATATACAGGTAACTATTTTAATAGTAAACGTTGTGCAATTGTGCTAGTTATTATTTATGCGGCACGGTTTAGAAACATTGTTGAAATATAAAACGGTTATTACAATTTAAACTTCCCTATAGGCTACACTTGGTATATTATCTTTAGTATCTCACATAAACACACGAAAAGTAACAGTTATTTTCAGACAAAGGGTATTACACATGTTAGGCCTATGCATGTTGCCACTGTTTAGCACTATTGCCCCTATGCATCTATTTATATTTGTAACATGGTTACATTTATTTGATTTGACTGTATATTTGCCTATGAACTAAATTATAAATTATAAATTAAACATTGTCATGTGAATACATCAAATCAATAACATTGAATTTCCAACTGTTGGCTTTTACAGCATGGGCTAAGATAGTAATGCTGTGGGCATGATGGGGCCATACATGAGCTTAGCCTGTCTGGGGCTTTACTAATTGTTGGTAATTATAATCTAGACCAACTCTGCAGGTAGCAATGAGGTGGTCTCTCTCGCCGTGCATCGATAGTTCCTGTCAATGTGTCAAAATGATGTTGAGGAATTTGCAGGGAGAGAAACGTAATGTGATTTCGGTTTCCGAGGGTGAGCGCAAGGGGTTATGGGACACAACGCGATAATAGTACTTTGTTTTGCATATCAATCAATGATCTGACATGATTAGTATGTGAGTTGTAATAATAATGATACTTACCGCTACGCTCTTCTGGATCGCCGACTGCTCCCTAAAATGTAATTAGAAGAAGAAAAAACCCAGTGTAAGTGCAATGTAATAATGTAACCATTAAATCAAGGCGGTGCATCTATGGAATATGCTGTTGTCAAGAAACTTAATATACAGCACGTGAGTTATCTATGATTTCTTATCATTATAGAATGTAAACAATACATTATAGATCGTTTGATTGATTTGTAAAACTATTTCTAATTTCAATACGCATAATTTGAGTCTCACGCTCAATGGGCTATTCCAGAAATTATTTGTACACCCCCTATAAAAGGCATGGGATTCCCAAAAATTAAGACACATTTTACCGGTGGGAATTCCACACAAAAAAAACACATATTCCTCCAAAATGGTATAGAAGACATGGGAATTTTGAAGGTGCTGCTGGGAATTCCCAATTTGTTTAAGAACTTTTTGGAATTCGCATTTTTTTAAAAACAATTTTGCCGTGGGAATTCCTAATATTTTCTGTAAATAATTGTTTGCTTTCAAATTAGAGATTACTTTTGGATCGAAGGACAGAATCTTAAACAAACCATGAAAAACATGACAAAATGATAATTGCTTTATTACCTCAAATATTGCAAACCCGACAAAACCATGACTAAATCACGAAATTGATATTTTTGTGCTGCATTTTAAATATGATCGCTCTGTATAGCCTCCAATAACCTCACCCTTTTCTTCCATCAGGCTGCAACAAACCATGGACTTATCATACAGGACTGGACATGCTTCAATTCTCATACATATAACAGTTAGTCCTATTGTAAACATCCACCGTCAACAAAGAATACTACTAGACCTCTTTAGAAATCGAACTTTTCAACGATCTATTGAAACCCTATGGTCGTTACCACGGAGGTGTGAAAACTATTTTGTTCGTTACGTAATGACGAAATACGGCCCCTGATAGCTATTTCTGTGAATCGTCACCCCTACAACAAATTGGACAGTTCCACTTCTCTTCTGAGACGATTCACAGACATAGCTATCAGGGGCCGTATTTCGTTACTTATTGCTACTAGATACATGCACTTCAGATATTTCTGTTGCTAAATATTCAAGCTTTCTATCGAAACCAATATATCCACAATATTCCGAGATTTGTGGTAGTTATAACCAAGTATATTGTGATGTTTTATACTATAACATTGTGTATATTGTTTTAAACCCCAACCAACCAACAAACAAACAAAAAACTGACATACATTTTGAATCAAAATTATCCAACAATTTACAACTATTAAATTAAAATCATTTGTTGGTGCTTTTGATATTCTTAAAATTTACGGTTACTATTTTCCATCAAATTCTTAAATCTGATTTATTCTTTTAGTGCTAGTCGCCTTATAACAAACCGCGAATGCCGCGAACCGCACAATCCACTTTAGATACTATATGATTCTACTTGTGTTTTACAAAGAAGATTGTTTGTCTCAGAAGCCCGCCCGCATTGGTATTGTGAAGTGAGGTACGGCGGGTAGGTCTACGCGCTTGAGGCCTTAACACAAAAATAAAATAAAAACGGTCTCAGTAAGCTTGGATTAGCAACAACAACAACAAAATCGCATACCTCATAGCCTTTTTCTAAAATAAAAAATAAAATAAAAATCGCACAGCACTTAGTTTTTTTGCTAAAGGATTTTGAGACAAACCTTCTTCTTTGTTTGGCCTTAGAACAGCTACAAACCACCGTCTACATAGTCTATGTACAGTAAATGTATACGGCCATGTGTTTTGAACTCACCACCCAAAAAGATAATAACTCAACAACTAAATGTGGTAGAGCTATGGTTTAGGTGTCATTTGAAAGCCTATTTATCTAGCTACATTGTGTGAATAAATCAGGTATAAATGTTTTGTTGAGATATGATTGATTATATTTCGAAAGTCAGGGGTGGTGGCGGTGGCGGCGGTGGCGGTGGCGCTGTGTACAATCTCTATGGGGAATATAGAAAATGTTCCCAATTCTACGTTCAATTTACAATAACTCCTTATCCCTGTATGGTACAAACATGATTTTGGTCTAATTTTATAGATTGTTTTATATTCTATACGGTTTTGTTTCAACAACCGTGTCAAATATTATATAACAATTGTAATCATGAATCGATTGCATTGTCCTTGGCTCTCTCCCCATTCGTTACACAATGAACTTGCTCTAATTCATCGGTTTTAGATACATGACTATAACAAACAAAATATACAACCGATGATAGCAAAATTATACATTTTTGGAAAGCTCTCATATTTAAAAATGCCGTTTAAATCAAGATAGGGTGCATACCCCCAAAAATATATTAGTAAACGCTAATAAATATGAAATGTAAAACGTTTGTGCTCATTCACTTCCCGATATAGTATATTTCAACAGGTTACCCTTGACAACCATTATATTCTGATGGGGAATGAGGAACTAATATGCACAGTCAAATTATGATTGGGATAGGTATACAAATATTATTGAGCTTTAATCAAAATATGAAAAAATCGATATTTTAGAACATTCTTAATCGTAACATGTTACCATTAGGTCCTATCTAAATTCTAATAGCATATTTGGATTACTTGTGAGATTACCGTTCAGAAAATATTTACTTTGTATGGAGTAGAATAGGTAGTTATTGAGATATGCTAATTCGAATCTCAGATGTTGTAAAATGTAAAAATCCGGACATGCAACGGGAAAGGTGGCGAGTTCAAAACACATATGTTATACCCACAACACACCCCAAAGGTTATTCTTGATTTGAAAATGTCGCCCCCTATATTTTTTTGAAACTTTGAAATATCTGTTAAATAGATTTTGATAATGCATCAGAAAGTTATCCACAAACATCTTAACCTGAGGTCATGAAGATATATTAAATAACTTCTGGCTTTACTACAGTCGAGATGTGTGAGTAAAACTTATGATATTCTCATGTCTATTTTCCTTAAACAGGTATGTACTTGATTTATGATATTTATGTATATATTACCTTTTCTCAATCTTAAGATACAGGTTGTTTTATATTTAACCTGTTTGAGGTACAAAGTACTAAAAGAGATATTTTTGGAACTTTACATACAGCGAGCAGAGAAAGTGAAATCCTTAGTCAAGACTTTAATTTTTCGATGTATGCTAATTTTGAGGTAAGACCAAAAGTGTTCCGAATTGAGAATTTGTTTCAGTAACTTAAGATTATTATGCTTAAGAATGATTATATGTTGTATTTAAGCTAATTAGAAAACCAAGTAGCAATAGTTTCTAATTATATATAGTAATCAAAGTAACTGTGAAAAGGGGAATAACTGATACATTTTCTAGTAACAAGTGCCACGTAGAGTGTGTGTGTAATTGGGAGTATTCAAGCACCCAAATCACCATTTTGGACTCACAAGCTAAACAATATGTGTATTCCACTAACATGTAGATGAATAAAGGGAATCAGTGTTGCCATTATTTACACCCAACATTGAGTATTTTTGCACCCAAAGAAAGCCAATGTCCTTTCTTGGAATGAGCATATTGTCTGGGTATAGTAATAATATTACTAGAGAAATCTTCCCTATATAGAAATTGGTTTTATACTTTTGGAAACTATGGAGATACGGATTGAAACAATTGAAAATCAATGTCAATCAAATGTGGAATATCAAGCTCGTGAAAAAGAATAGTATATATAAAAGTATATAATATGTTGGATGAATTCGTGTATGGATTTAACAATAGTTTGTCTTCAAACAATTAAATAGGTTTATCCTACAGTCTAATTAGATACTATGAAATGTAATATAGATTAAGAAAGTAGTTTAGAATATGGTTATTATAATTATTAACAAATAATATTTACACTGAAATGTATCGCCCAACCAATTGCTGATTTCACTCTATGAAATCCATTGTAAGTTAGGTGGAAATACTCTCACACTTTAGTGCAAAGTTCAGTAGCACAAGTGTCATGTATTTACCAAGGTATAAAGGTCACAGTATTTGGGTATTAGGCTGTGAGACTGGTTTGGACATTACCAGGGCATGCATTCCATTGTGATGAACTCTGTAACCTCAGGGTTTAGCCTCAAGTTCAAGATTTGGCCATAAATGGAAATTAAAACTTGTTACTATATGGTTGAAAAGACATAAGTTTTAATATACTTTTGACTTATACAGTTAACTGCATTGTAAATTGATGTTTTCCAAGTTGCTAAAATAACATAATTAATACAAAGACAATGTGTTATGGTTATGCCAATCAAATCCTAATTAAACAATCCAATCGTTTAATTAAAGTAAAAGTCATTTATTGCGGAAAGAATAACTAAATTAATATCTGTATAGGTGAGTTGATAAACAACATTAATTATTGTTTAGACCACAGTGTTGGTAAAAGAAGGCCAAAATAATGAAATGTCTTGTTTCATGGATATATTTTGGGATAGTTTTATCAGGTTTAACAGGGTTAACTAATTAAGAATATCGTTTCACTAAATAAATATCTTCAGATTAATAAGGGAGTAAATACGCAGTCAGATGCCAATGTAAAGAATGATAATATTAATTGAAAGATACATTGTATAAAGATATATTAAATAACTTCTGGCTTACTACAGTCGAGATGTGTGTGTAAAAACTTATGATATTCTCATGTCTATTTTCCTTAAACAGAGACCCTGGCCCCGTAACACATAGTCATACAGACGGATTGGTATGGGAAATACTGAGCAAATAATAGTACTATATACTATACTGCCCTACCATGACAGTAATGGACACTTTTATCAAAATTGAGTTTTCTATGCCAAGTGATAACACTAATAATGATACACAATTATATCATAGCAGAAACCCTCTAAATGTTTTAATTAATGAGTAATTAGCAAATCAAAAAGGAAGCAAGTTCACTTTTCACAAAATAAACCATGACAAAAGGAAGTATTGGACAGTCAGTGCACTTTAAGTGCTGGATAATCAATAAACCAATCAGAAGGCTGTATTTGGATAGGGTTGGTTGCATTTTAACTATACAGGAGGCTTGTGAAGAGACGCAGGTATTTTATACACAGAAAAACCACCACTAAAGGAAGTATGTAGTCTTGAAAGTTGCTAAATACTCATACTGTTTAAATTGTAAGAAGTTGATGACATTTTTGTTCTGCGCCAAATACGAAAAAAACCAAGTGCAACATTTAAAAATTATCAGAAATATTCAAAATGCACTTTAAATGTTTCATTAAACTGATATAACTTGAGTTGTATACCATTCATCAATTTGAAGGCTGTTCGAATAACATGTATTGACTTGTAACTCGAAACGGTCCTGTTGTCCATTACTTCCTTTTGTCGTTGTAGGGCAGTATAGTACCCAGAACACTAAAATTAAAAGCTCAGCTTTGTAAAAAAATCGTACCAAATAATGTATTGAAAAGTATCGTGAATCAACAAAAATTATGATGGAACGCTAAACAATCTTAACATTTACAAATATAATAGCGGAAAAAACACCACCAAAAATCCTCGGTGGGATTCGAACCCTCGGGCTTTCGATTATTAGTCCGAATCTCTACCATTTGCGCTAACGAATCATTGCATGACATTGTTTCAAAAATAAATAAATTTAAATATAGTTCAGGAACTATCCCATAACAATGCTTTATATTTCTAATGTTTATGTTTTAAACATAGGATTCTCGCTCAAATATTGATTCGACGCTGTTTCATAGTGTAACTCTGGTTTCATTGAAATGAATAGAACGACTTTTTGAAACATTTTTAAACATTATCGGCCAGTGTCACTCACTTCTGTGTGTAGCAAGGTACTAGAGCACGTGATCCATTCACAAATTATGAAACACTTAGACAAATACAAAATTCTCACTCCCCAACAACACGGTTTCCGCAAAGGCCATTCCTGTGAGACTCAGCTCATTCAAACAATTTACGATCTAACAAAAAACATGGACAAACGAACTCAAACTGACGCAATAATCATGGATTTTGCTAAGGCATTGACACCGTCCCCCACAATCGTCTCATTTTAAAGTTAAAACAATACGGCATAGATGGGAAAATCAACAAATGGATTTCTTCATTTCCTTATGGACTGTA
>CM069454.1:52896022-52978522 GCA_035610835.1 Ophiura sarsii
ATTTGAGGCTAGAAAGAGAAAAAAGGAAGGGAAAGAAAGTAGTCATCCTGGTTTAGCCCCCCCCCCCCCACATTCCCCGTAGCATTGGTGTGTGTATGTGGGGGTGGGGGGGGGGCTTTAATGCATGCCCTATCCCAGTGTCATGAATTAAAATAGAGAAAATTAAATTATTACATGCAAGGAATAAATTGCCTGAATCAAGTCATTATAATTGTTGCCTAGTCCTGTCCCATACATTCTGGCACGCGTGTCAATATAAATAATGATGAGGGCGCACCACCAAATTACTCCGCATATGTAATAACGAAATTCGGTTCAAACAAGTAGATTTTAACATTGAAGTCACAATTTTAATAAGAAGATAGGCTTGAAATTGCACGATATTCGGCAATATGATAGAGATATATGTCAAGATTATATAACCAACAAATCATACTATTTTGAAAACGGTAAGCAAAAATAGGCACGCGGATGTACATGACAACATACCCAAATATGAGTGATGTGTATTCGGTCATCAGTAACTTTCGACGAATAGGGAAATGAGTGTTGCGAGACTCGGTGAAATAAGGTGGGAATTTCATCTTGGAAAACGAATAATATTTTTTTCTTACCAAATCTATGTTAAAATAACCCATTGCATTATACAGGCATTGTAATTTTTAATTCGAACATTGCCGAATTTGAGTAATAAGCTTATTTCTGTTTTTTTTCTCAAATCTGGCCCGTATTGATAAAGGTAGAGCGTGTATCTCAACCGTTAGCCGAGATTCTCGAAATGACGTCATTTCAAGTAGGCATTGATTTGACGTCACTGTTTGTGATTGAATGATTGATTGATTGGTTGATTGACTGATTGATTGATTGATTGATTGATTTATGTATTATGTATTTATTTATTTATTGATTCATTCATTTATTTATTTAAATGATTGATTGATTGATTGATTAATCGATTGATTGATTGATTAATCGATTGATTGATTGCTTGATTAATTGGTTGATTGATTGATTGATTGTCAATTTAAAGAGCGCCTTCGAACTGTAAGAACATGTTTTTTTAATGAAGCCAATCAATCAATCAATCAATCAACCAATCAAGCAAGCAAGCAATCAATCAAGCAATCAATCAAGCAATCAATCACAAACAGTGACGTCAAATCAATGCCTACTTGAAATGACGTCATTTCGAGAATCTCGGCTAACGGTTGAGATACACGCTATACCATTGATAAATGGACTGCGCGAGTCCGACTCCAGAGCCCGACTCCCGAGCCCAGCAAAATACTCGAGTTTGGCTCAAGTTCTCTGTGATCTAAGTGTGATCAAATCTGAAATCTGGGCCCAAGCATACTAGTTCTTTCAACGCTGAGGATTTATTTTATTACATCTCAGTACAGCTTGAATTAGGCTAGAGGCAAAATAAAAATAAAAACATGTTTAGCATCGGGACTTTTTTCAAAAAAGGAAGGAAGAGGCCCTTTTGTTTTATTTTTCCCCCCACTTTAAGTACAAAACCGCCCTGGTAAGCGATAAACATTGCGAACTTGAAAAAGTTATGACTGAAATAAAGAGAGAAAAGAAAAGAAAATTGAAGCGGACCCAAAAAAGGAAGCGGGAGGGGACGCTAAACAGGTTTTTTTTTTTTTTGCCTTAGTCTAGTGTACAACCAAAATCACTATGACGACAATGCGATGATAGTGCGATGCAGCGCATTGATCGCGATTGGCACATTTACAACACAACAAGGTTTATCGCAAATAGAAAAAAAAGCCATTGATTATCCTTATCTGTTGCATTGTGGGATCACAAATGGGGCAACCTGTTGACCTTCGCTGACATCACACAAGCAGTAACTTCCACGTACAAATGGTCTGTGACAAGCCTGGGCAATTCATGGGTACCACTGACCAGACCCCCACCCCCCAAAAAAAAAAGAAATCCCTGGTCCTTTTCCACTGCGCCCTCCCTGTCCTTCGCTGGATCAGCAATGCAACGGGTCCTCACGCATCTATAGGTTATTTCTCTTCCTCAAAGCAGTGATTTCACTGCATCATCCACTTACTGATCGCCAGTGACGTACCCAGCTTTTGGAAACGGGGGGGGGGGGGGGGGGCAGGCAGGCACGACCATAGTTGTACTGACGAAAGGCATGGTACCGACAATTTTTACAATTTTTTTCGTAAAACTTGCACAATATTTTCCCCGTCAGCAGCTGAAATCTTGATGGGTGGTGGGGGGGGGGGGGGGGGGGGGGGAAGGGCGTGGGGGAGCGATGAAGTTGCCCGCGTAACCGGTCAAAAAAATTGCATGGTCAAAATCGCACCGACGGAGGGTCATTTTTACCTACAGGGATATTTCGGGGGGGGGGGTGGCACCGGCCCCCCTGGGTACGCCACTACTGATCGCCACTACTGATCGCACTGAATAACCCCCCCCCCCCCCGGTGACGTACACCCCACACATATCAAAATGAGTAATGCATAAACGTGTATAATTAGAAAAAATAGGGACATGTAATGATATAGCCAGCTTGCCTGCTATAATAGTTCTATAGACTATAGCTAGCTGTTATGTAATGTTATATAATAGGGCCTACAGGACTACTAGCTGGTATTGTATACAAATCTGTTTTTAAGAGGTCAAACACACACACACAGCAGGACTTGAGGTTGCCTGTTTATAAAAATTATAGCCCAATTGTGTCATCAGTTTGAATTAGAGCTTTATTTATCATTGTCTTAGAAAATAGTTGGGCTACAAATTAACTCTTGTTGGGTGGGTGCATTATGTATATCATGGAAACATGAAATGAAGAACAAATAAAAGCATGCAGCCTGCCTTACTTGAAAGAGACAGCTATAACACCATTGGTATTATAATGTTCTATGTGGCGCTACTGGCTACAACGTTACTCTAATGGACTATGCAGCGGAATAAAACGCAAAATTGTGCGTGTCTCGGAGACAGGAACGCGTACATTGCATCACCAAACTTTATTTGGACCGATGTCTTCGGCTTCTTGAAATGTTTACCTTGAATGAAAGAATACAGATGTTTGTGCATTGATTGCATTTGTTTTGTTCTGTGCTGGGGACTACTGGTACTGCATGCATAGACTTGCCACAGACATTTCAACATTACGCACACTTTCGCATACATCTCCGAGACATGAAAGCGTACATACATTGCATGACAAAACTGTATGTGGACCTACACGTAAACCGCTTGAAATAGTGCGCTAATATTGAATGGAAGTAAAACATGTGGGTTTTTTTTGCCTGGCATTGTTGTTGTTTTGGCCCATTTGGGCTTGTAATTAAAAACCTTGGCAAAACTGTAAGCCCAACTGGAAACACCTGGAATGATAATCACCCTCTCTACACACGTTTTGTATAGGGGAAGTGGCCTCAAATGTTCTGTCTTCCAATTGTGTGTGATGTGTGTGTGCACTCAATTTCAACAACAACAAAAAAAATTGAAGAGGGAAAATTTGAAAATTAATTTGGAAGACAAAAAATTGGACTATCAGAATCCAGATTGACAAAATATCCTGTTGCTGAAACACACATGCAGTGAGTGACTCAATTGCCATCTTCAAAAGGTAATTGTAGTGTACCTGTATAGGAAAGAAGAATGATTATCTATCTTTCTTAACTGGGGTTACAGCTTGAAATCCACAAGCTCCTAAAAACCCACATCTAAAAAAAAAAAAAGAAAAAAAAAGAAATTGGAAGAATTTTTTTTTTTTTTTTTTCCACAAACAATTTTTTTTACAAATTTTCAAATATGTATTTTAAAACTTTTTTCAGTTGTAGTGAAGGAGCTGTGGATTTCAAGCTGTATAATCCCATTATAAAGGTGATAATCATTCTTTCTTCCATTACATGCACACTAAAATTACCTTCTGAAGTCATTGCGTGGGGTGTTTGTGCAGCCTGAAACACACATGCAGTGAGTGACTCAATTGCCATCTTCAAAAGGTAATTGTAGTGTACCTGTATAGGAAAGAAGAATGATTATCTATCTTTCTTAACTGGGGTTACAGCTTGAAATCCACAAGCTCCTAAAAACCCACATCTAAAAAAAAAATAAAAAATAAAAAAATTGGAAGATTTTTTTTTTTTTTTTTTTCCACAAACAATTTTTTTTACAAATTTTCAAATATGTATTTTAAAACTTTTTTCAGTTGTAGTGAAGGAGCTGTGGATTTCAAGCTGTATAATCCCATTATAAAGGTGATAATCATTCTTTCTTCCATTACATGCACACTAAAATTACCTTCTGAAGTCATTGCGTGGGGTGTTTGTGCACATAACAGGCTCTCGTGTCGAAATGGACCACAAAAAGTCCGGATTCTTCATGATTCCCAAATAATGTCAGAATTTGTTGTTGTTCAACATTAAAGAAAAAACAAGGACATTTGAGGCTAGAAAGAGAAAAAAGGAAGGGAAAGAAAGTAGTCATCCTGGTTTAGCCCCCCCCCCCCCCACATTCCCCGTAGCATTGGTGTGTGTATGTGGGGGGGGGGGGGGGGGGGGGGCTTTAATGCATGCCCTATCCCAGTGTCATGAATTAAAATAGAGAAAATTAAATTATTACATGCAAGGAATAAATTGCCTGAATCAAGTCATTATAATTGTTGCCTAGTCCTGTCCCATACATTCTGGCACGCGTGTCAATATAAATAATGATGAGGGCGCACCACCAAATTACTCCGCATATGTAATAACGAAATTCGGTTCAAACAAGTAGATTTTAACATTGAAGTCACAATTTTAATAAGAAGATAGGCTTGAAATTGCACGATATTCGGCAATATGATAGAGATATATGTCAAGATTATATAACCAACAAATCATACTATTTTGAAAACGGTAAGCAAAAATAGGCACGCGGATGTACATGACAACATACCCAAATATGAGTGATGTGTATTCGGTCATCAGTAACTTTCGACGAATAGGGAAATGAGTGTTGCGAGACTCGGTGAAATAAGGTGGGAATTTCATCTTGGAAAACGAATAATATTTTTTTCTTACCAAATCTATGTTAAAATAACCCATTGCATTATACAGGCATTGTAATTTTAATTCGAACATTGCCGAATTTGAGTAATAAGCTTATTTCTGTTTTTTTTCTCAAATCTGGCCCGTATTGATAAAGGTAGAGCGTGTATCTCAACCGTTAGCCGAGATTCTCGAAATGACGTCATTTCAAGTAGGCATTGATTTGACGTCACTGTTTGTGATTGAATGATTGATTGATTGGTTGATTGACTGATTGATTGATTGATTGATTGATTGATTTATGTATTATGTATTTATTTATTTATTGATTCATTCATTTATTTATTTAAATGATTGATTGATTGATTGATTAATCGATTGATTGATTGATTAATCGATTGATTGATTGCTTGATTAATTGGTTGATTGATTGATTGATTGTCAATTTAAAGAGCGCCTTCGAACTGTAAGAACATGTTTTTTTAATGAAGCCAATCAATCAATCAATCAATCAACCAATCAAGCAAGCAAGCAATCAATCAAGCAATCAATCAAGCAATCAATCACAAACAGTGACGTCAAATCAATGCCTACTTGAAATGACGTCATTTCGAGAATCTCGGCTAACGGTTGAGATACACGCTATACCATTGATAAATGGACTGCGCGAGTCCGACTCCAGAGCCCGACTCCCGAGCCCAGCAAAATACTCGAGTTTGGCTCAAGTTCTCTGTGATCTAAGTGTGATCAAATCTGAAATCTGGGCCCAAGCATACTAGTTCTTTCAACGCTGAGGATTTATTTTATTACATCTCAGTACAGCTTGAATTAGGCTAGAGGCAAAATAAAAATAAAAACATGTTTAGCATCGGGACTTTTTTCAAAAAAGGAAGGAAGAGGCCCTTTTGTTTTATTTTCCCCCCCACTTTAAGTACAAAACCGCCCTGGTAAGCGATAAACATTGCGAACTTGAAAAAGTTATGACTGAAATAAAGAGAGAAAAGAAAAGAAAATTGAAGCGGACCCCAAAAAAGGAAGCGGGAGGGGACGCTAAACAGGTTTTTTTTTTTTTTTTGCCTTAGTCTAGTGTACAACCAAAATCACTATGACGACAATGCGATGATAGTGCGATGCAGCGCATTGATCGCGATTGGCACATTTACAACACAACAAGGTTTATCGCAAATAGAAAAAAAAGCCATTGATTATCCTTATCTGTTGCATTGTGGGATCACAAATGGGGCAACCTGTTGACCTTCGCTGACATCACACAAGCAGTAACTTCCACGTACAAATGGTCTGTGACAAGCCTGGGCAATTCATGGGTACCACTGACCAGACCCCCACCCCCCCAAAAAAAAAGAAATCCCTGGCCCTTTTCCACTGCGCCCTCCCTGTCCTTCGCTGGATCAGCAATGCAACGGGTCCTCACGCATCTATAGGTTATTTCTCTTCCTCAAAGCAGTGATGTCACTGCATCATCCACTTACTGATCGCCAGTGACGTACCCAGCTTTTGGAAACGGGGGGGGGGGGGGGGCAGGCAGGCACGACCATAGTTGTACTGACGAAAGGCATGGTACCGACAATTTTTACAATTTTTTTCGTAAAACTTGCACAATATTTTCCCCGTCAGCAGCTGAAATCTTGATGGGTGGTGGGGGGGGGGGGGGGGGGGGGGGGGGGGGAAGGGGGTGGGGGAGCGATGAAGTTGCCCGCGTAACCGGTCAAAAAAATTGCATGGTCAAAATCGCACCGACGGAGGGTCATTTTTACCTACAGGGATATTTCGGGGGGGGGGGTGGCACCGGCCCCCCTGGGTACGCCACTACTGATCGCCACTACTGATCGCACTGAATAACCCCCCCCCCCCCCCCCGGTGACGTACACCCCACACATATCAAAATGAGTAATGCATAAACGTGTATAATTAGAAAAAATAGGGACATGTAATGATATAGCCAGCTTGCCTGCTATAATAGTTCTATAGACTATAGCTAGCTGTTATATAATGTTTTATAATAGGGCCTACAGGACTACTAGCTGGTATTGTATACAAATCTGTTTTTAAAGAGGTCAAACACACACACACAGCAGGACTTGAGGTTGCCTGTTTATAAAAATTATAGCCCAATTGTGTCATCAGTTTGAATTAGAGCTTTATTTATCATTGTCTTAGAAAATAGTTGGGCTACAAATTAACTCTTGTTGGGTGGGTGCATTATGTATATCATGGAAACATGAAATGAAGAACAAATAAAAGCATGCAGCCTGCCTTACTTGAAAGAGACAGCTATAACACCATTGGTATTATAATGTTCTATGTGGCGCTACTGGCTACAACGTTACTCTAATGGACTATGCAGCGGAATAAAACGCAAAATTGTGCGTGTCTCGGAGACAGGAACGCGTACATTGCATCACCAAACTTTATTTGGACCGATGTCTTCGGCTTCTTGAAATGTTTACCTTGAATGAAAGAATACAGATGTTTGTGCATTGATTGCATTTGTTTTGTTCTGTGCTGGGGACTACTGGTACTGCATGCATAGACTTGCCACAGACATTTCAACATTACGCACACTTTCGCATACATCTCCGAGACATGAAAGCGTACATACATTGCATGACAAAACTGTATGTGGACCTACACGTAAACCGCTTGAAATAGTGCGCTAATATTGAATGGAAGTAAAACATGTGGTTTTTTTTGCCTGGCATTGTTGTTGTTTTGGCCCATTTGGGCTTGTAATTAAAAACCTTGGCAAAACTGTAAGCCCAACTGGAAACACCTGGAATGATAATCACCCTCTCTACACACGTTTTGTATAGGGGAAGTGGCCTCAAATGTTCTGTCTTCCAATTGTGTGTGATGTGTGTGTGCACTCAATTTCAACAACAACAAAAAAAATTGAAGAGGGAAAATTTGAAAATTAATTTGGAAGACAAAAAATTGGACTATCAGAATCCAGATTGACAAAATATCCTGTTGTGTGCCAAGTCATCAAGTCATGTGGCAATATTTTAGATTGCCTTGGCCATCCTCGAGGTCCCCCAGCATGCGATCAATGGTGTGGGATTAACGTATTCTTGGGTGGAACTTAGAGCCCAACATGCAACTTGTCAAAGTTCTTGTGTTAGGATTTTTTATACAACTAGTGCTAGTTCAGATTTTGTGAGATCAAAAGTTCAAATTTCGTGAGATCAAAAGTTCAAAATTCGAGAGAAGTTACGATATAAAGCAGATTCTAGTTTACAAATTAGCCCAATGGGCTAAAGGTCGACATGTAGCAAGGTACATCGCCGGAGTGTTGACTGCATTTTGGGTCGTGCAGACAGTTGGTTTAGGGTTGCTACAATATTTACACCATGTTCACATGCAAATACTAGCGTCATGGCCAGTTCAACCTGTCAGAAAATATTTCAAACTTGGGCTCTGGAACGCAATGGTGTAGACATTTATATATAGTTTAGTTAGCGTTGCCTGAACATTGAAAATGTAACACACGTTAAGCATCACGGGCACGAGTAGTATATTGACAAATGATGCAATAATTCAGAATGGCGATAGGCCATTCTTAATTACGACATTATTTTGATTTGTAATATCAAGAAATCATAACCATTACTAATTTATTACAAAACAGGTTGTGATTTTTTTTTAATTTTTAATAATGTGTTATTTTATGATCACTTAGGCTTCATTCATGACATCTAACTTTTAAATGATAATGCATACCCACAATGTACTTTATCTGGTTTGTATTTATCGAGCCTGAACCAACATTTGCGACGCATAGATGATAAATGATTTGAGACATATTAGTTGATAAACAATAATTCAAGATACTAAAACCAGCGCAACTGAAACTAACATAGAAAGCTAACATATTCAGATATTATGTCTTGAATTGTATTGTAAATTATCTACATAATATTGGCGATTATTTATAACAGTGATGTATTCTAAAAATACAATTTGTGCTACACATTTGTTTTCAAAAGTTGACCGTTTTAGTGGTGTTGGGCCTCAGTCTAACATTTACAGGTCCGGGAAGCGAATTTATTAACCGTACACACTCACTGTATAAATGTATTGCTGTACAATGTACATGTGCTATGCACATTACTCCGTCAGGTATCAAATGTTGTTTACGGTAACGAACATCGCGTCCGGGAATACGAGTACTTAGAACTGATATCGGTCCCTTATGTCGGCAGACGGGCCTTCGCCGTTCGAAATCAGTGTACTAAAGGCCGTGAGTGACCGATTCCAGTTTTAACGAGTACAATGATACACGGCATGAGGAAGTGTGAGCATTTTAGGGTGTATCACATTTGGTGTTTATCCAAATACAAGTATGATAAAATAGCAGTGAACATTATGTAAAGTGCTCAACAAAAGAAAGTCATACACCTTGTTTATGTTTCATAGAGTATCCGATTATTTGTTGACCAAGCACGCTAGATAGACATTTGGATGGATCTTTTAGGCACAATCTGGTACCAAACATGCCACCAAGCAACAGATAAGCCATGATTAGCACCATTTAAATGAATATTATGTGATCTTTTCCAGGGGACGCCCCCCCCCCATCCTCGACAAAAAAAATTGGAAGCCGATTTTCTTGCAGATTTACTTTTCTGATCATAAATCATAAATATATTCCAAGTTACAGAGCGATACGATTTATAATAACCTCAAAATCATGGTTTTAGAGTGAATTTAGAGTACAGTTTGAAAAATAGATTGTACCGTAATCTATTTTCAAACCATGATTTTGAAGTAATTAGAATCGTATCGATCTGTAACTTAGAAGATCTTTATGATTTATGATTAAAAATACAAATATGCAAGAAAATTTGCTTTCATAGTAAAAATCAATGATAGAAGGCGCTACTTGGAACAGATCACATAATATGCCTTTATTGACAATCCGTGTCGTTTCAAAATTCACATTTTCAACAAACTTTGCAGGGAGAAAAGACCACATGTTACCTGTTCACAATAAAATAGCCCGATCGCTCAGGCACGAATCAACTCAGTTTCACTGTGTGATCAATATCTATTTCGTTCCTGGCCATTCAAATGCCACACACAACATTTTCTCGCCGCATATGTGCGTTGAAAATGCGAATTTGGAAATGTCACGGATTTGTATTAAATGGTGTTAATAATGGTTTATCTGTGTGGTTTTGTGGCACGTTTGGTACCAAATTATTTCAAAAGGATTCATAGCCTGTTTGGACAAGAAATAACCGGAAGACACTCTATAGGATAAAACAAAGTGCATGACTTTCTCTCATCATAAAATCATCTTCAAGGTTGAATTCAACTGTAAACCCGTTTCTTTATTATCTCGAAAAGTAACAAAACACATAGCAGGTGGTATGAAATCTGTTAGGGTCTAAATTAATGATATTGTCGTGCTCAGCATTTGACACAATCTGTAATTTAAGTACCCTGGGTCGGCCGAAGTGCTACTTATATTACGGCTTTGAAATATTGTTAGCACTTATTAAATCGCAATTTTGTATAATTAAAGCATTAGCCAGAAGCAATACTTTGGTTCACTGAACTATGGACTATGAACTCCTAATTTAAATTTAGCCCTAAGAATCAGAAAATATGATGCATAGAATTTTGTATTTCTTTTTAATTTCTTTATATTTTTCAAGACATTTTACTTCATTTCTAGAAACTAGAAAAACCGACCTAAAGGTATGTTTTGATGTGATGGGTCATATTGTAGCGCCCTCTCGAGTACCATTAGAGGAGCCGTCCCGCATTGTGTATTACATGTTAGGAAAATATCTATCAAGCTCAACTTTTGTAATTATATAGAACAAAACACCACACTTATGACAAAAATGAAAACAAACGTCATCTCTCAACATGCAATTTTTAAAATTCGCGGCGATAAAAAGTCCCGGTGTCGATGAAGTCACAATTATACAATGCACATGCGTAGGCCTACATTTGACCATGACGTCACCGACAACGGGACTTTTGATCGCCGCGAATTTTTAAAACTGCATGTTGAGAGCTGGCAGTTTTTATTCGTTTTTGTGACTAATATGATGTTTTTGTTATGCAGTGTCGCAATTTTGGCTCGATAATTTTTTCCTAACAAATAATGCTCAATGTTGTGCTTGCAGGACCCTTCCTTTAACGATCATCGGCAATGACGCTTGCTACCTGCCTGATGTAACGCAACACATTTTAAGCGATATATTCAAGCCAACATCGTCGAACTTGAAACGGATGATAACTACTAATTTTAGTAAGAGCGCCGCCGAGCGGTTCAACGTTCCGGAGGATAGCTTTTGTTTTACGATATCCATCATGATGATGAGTAGATCGGTGATGTAACCAATTCAATTCTTGATAGACGTGAAGAAACAATTCAATAAAAAATTATAAGTGTGACGTATCATGTTAAAATTAGAATATAGTAACACATACTATCGCTACACCGAAAACAATGAGACAAAGTACTATTTTGCACTTAGGTTATGAATACGCAGAAAAGTGTTATGCACATGTACCGTATCGTGCCGTATTTTAATTTATAAGCCGAGAGTGTTGTCAGTAAACACCCAAATGCAACAATGAACAAAAAATTCGATCAATTGTTGTACGTGTGGAATTGGAGTCTCGTATTCCAAATGTGTAGATCCCTGGTATAGTATTTGCTAGTATACATATCAATGGTTTTTAGAGAAGAGACGCACGACCATCCAAAGTGTGACGCCATTACTATGTTAACACCAAAACAAGCCTTCAAACAATGTCATCCATTTCATATGCCGAATCATCATGCACACTAGAAATATGGGGATCAAGTTCGATATCAGATATGTTCTCCAGTAGGCCGTCTTGCGTTGAACACCATCGCTAATACAAACGCTGAAAAAAGCGAAAGTATTATTCATGAAGCAGAAACAGAGCTAAGAACAGCAGTTTTAAACAAATAAATACTCTGTTGAACCTCTTCAAATATAAATGTATGTTATTTCAGAAAGTTTGATGGAAAAACACTAATAACAATTGACACAATACAATCAAAAAAGTTGAACCACTAATTCCACGCACATTGTCAATGGTCTAACGACGGGCTGGGACAGTATCAAGGCATATATGCCATATTTGTGGCGGCCCTGGCCCTCTTTAACAAACAAAAAAACCTCGACGATATCACGAATACTAAAATAAAATACCTATGGCACTTGATGCAGAGACAACCGCGAAGAGCCCGTTCCAACCAATCAAATCCTGGAGGATTGCAGGTATTAGCGCCGCCACGGGTCCGGCCAATGTCATGGAAGTCATCACACACGCAAAGTTGATGCCTATGTGCTCCATGCCAAATGCTCTTTAAAGTTGAAATGACAATAAAATAGTAAAATAGAGGAATAAATGGGCATTTAAAGCAACCATGTTTCATTGATGTGATTGGCATGATTGGTGGACACACACTAGCTGCAGGTCTCGCAACAAGATACTACACCGTGTCCTAATTGGTCCAACAACTGGAGAGCTTATAAGTTAAGGGGGTGTGTACCCTCAGGTAAAGCCTCCGTAAAACTGCCGTAACTTCTTCATTATCAGAGTTCAGAGTTTAGAGTTCAGAGTTTTATTCACCAAACATAATCAAGCAGTAAATGAAACAAGGAAAATGGTGGGCTGACCAAGTAAGAGCACTGCTCGTGAGGCCTTGGCCACCCTTACAAAAAGAGAGGTGCGGGACAGCTACAACATGAAAGACGTAAGACAAGGTGCAAGCCGCAGACAATACAAGGACAAGTGTGGACAAACAACAATGTTGGCAAAGGCAATGCTACATAGTGAATAAGATGTTGAATTCAAAGTCATGAAAGTACATATATAGTATAATTATGTTGTATACAATGATAATAATGTTAACACTAACTGTAGACGTAATAATAGCGAGGTAGATTATATAATAGCTATTAATGGTATTGAGATAACAAATACTGTTTATATTTAAACTTAAAAGTTAGGAGTGAGGTACTGTTTTTAATATCGGAACTAATTGTATTCCAAAGAATTGGTCCCTGACTCCTGATTGAATTGCGGGCCAAATCTGTGCTGAAGTTTGACGGTCGGAAATTATTAGAGGACCTAATGGTGTAAGCGTGAATCATGTTAACTTTAATAAAATAATTGGAGAAAATATTTGGGAGAAGGTTGTTGTAAAACCTGTACATGAAGATAGCTGAGTGGAGTTTATGAATAGCATATATAGTGAGACTATTAAATGATGCAAAGAGAGGTGGTGTGTGAGCAATAAAATTTGAATTTGAACAGATACGAATGATTTTCTTTTGTTTTAGATGAAAGCAATTAAGGTTGCAATTATTTTGATCTTCCCAAATTATATTGCAATATAGGACATGTGGTAAAACTAAACTATTATAAAGGGAATATAAAGTACTATGCGGTAACAACATTTTAAGTCTAAACAAAATTCCAGAATATTTAGAGACAATATTTTTGATATAAATGGTATGTTGCTTCCAAGTAAGAGATTCGTCGAGATTGACACCTAAAAATTTGATGCAAGCAACTTTTGAAATAGTAGTATTGTCAATGTTTATATCCGGGTCATGATAAATACGATTGCTATACCTGTTCTTAAAAATCATATATTTTGATTTGTTAATATTCAGTGATAATCTATTTGCCTTCAGCCAGTTAGAAATGCAAGACAGTTCATGGTTTATAACGTGAATGAGATGAGGAAAACTTTTATGAGAAGCCAATAGATAGGTATCATCAGCATAAATTATAAAAGAAAATAAATATGAATAAACAATGTCATTTAAATACATTATAAAGAGTAGTGGGCCTAAAATTGAGCCTTGCGGAACCCCACAAGTTGAGTTAATGGCAAATGACTTAGCATTTTTAAAAGAAACAAATTGGGATCGGTTGCTCAAGTAGTTCTTGAACCACTCGAAGGTGATGCCACGAATACCATAGTGAGAAAGTTTATCAAGAAGAATGTCATGGTTTATGGTGTCGAACGCCTTCGAGAGGTCCAGGAAAATACCAATGGTATGGTTATTGCTATCAAGATTGGTTACAATTTTATTGTAAGCTTCCATAAGGGCCATGTAAGAAGAGCGCTAAGAACGAAATCCGAACTGAGAACTGTGCAGTAAATCTAATTTAGAAATAAAATCATAGTCTATTGTATACAATTCGTTCAATGATTGTGGAGAAAACGGGAAGAACAGAAATGGGCCTGTAATTGGAAACAGTATGATAATCATTTGCGCAATTTTGAGATTGGGGGTACAACCCCGGAAGCAAGAAACAAATTAATATTGTGGGTAAGGGGAGCCGCAATAATGTTACGAACTGATTTAACTATGTCCGATTTAATTTCATCAAAACCACTACTACAGGGTGTCCCAAAAGTCTATGCACGACTTTGAAGCTTTGTATTTCACAAAATATAAGTCGTATTGAAAATATGAATACATATTTAGAAAGAGGAGATGTAGGAAATAATTTTGATACCAAACATTGGAGTAACATCTGTTTGTAATGCCACCCTAAAAGTAAAATATGTATTACTGCAAAAATGTAATTTTATACGTCGGAGGAATAAAATTCATAAATCCATACCTTTTTAACAGATTAACAAAAAGACGGGTAGAGTTGGTTACACGGAAAGTGATCCGTCAATTGTAATGTTTAACATTTTTAGAAATTACAGTGATCCCATCATAATAACAAACTATATCACACATAGTTTTCGTTTCTATAGTGAAATCTAGTTTAAATGTTTTCCATTTATACAGAGACGTGTGCTAATGCAAAAACACAGACCTAAAAAATTAAATAACGTAACAGAAAAGTGAACACACACATCACACAGCGAATAGAACTCTTTGCACTTTTAGCTGATGCATGTCTTATGACATCAATGTGACTTGTTGATCTACCAGTCTTTTTTCTACCACATCGAGACAAATCATGCACAGTTCCTGTGTTCAAAAATGTATCCACCAACTTAAGAATGGACATTCTTCCTGGTGCGCGTTTCACTTTAAAATGTTTTCTGAACTTTTGTCGAGTAAGTTGAACTGAATTTTGTTTCAGCGTAGAACCATACAATTTGTATTCGCTTATCTATGCTGTAAACCATCTTGAATGAAGACTTTTGCTGTGCAATGTTATCTACTATACCTATTTATGTTGTGAGTGACCGAGTTTGGTAATAACATTAATGTTGCAAGGTAAGCAGTGAACTGTGACTAATGCGCAACGTTGCTTTCATATCGTTAATTTATGCGCACCTGTTTTAGCAACAAATGTGTGGTACTTGGGTGGGTCTCACATGGCCAAAAACTTTTAACCAGTTTTATAATGTTGTGGGTTCACCAATAGGGTTGTGTTTGGTATCAAAATAATTTCCCAAATCTCGTCTATCAAAATATGGTTAAATTGATACCATATGATTTATATTTTATGAGATATGACTCTTCAAAAACGTGCATAGACTTTTGGGACACCCTGTAGTACCAGATTTGAAAGAATTGCAAATTTTGATAATTTCATCATTATCAGTTGGGGAAACAAATATGGAATTATTAGGAGAATTAATATTCTTAAGGAAATGATTATGATCAAAGTTGGTTGTCTGGATTTTACGGGCAAGATTCGGGCCAACATTCACAAATTTTATTAGCAATAACAGAGGGATCCGTTATAAGAGCGAGATTATCATCATAAAAGAATGAAGGTAGGTTACGATTAGTCTTGCGACCGAGGATGTCATTAAGAATATTCCAGGTAAGTTTGGTATTATGTTTACAGGCATCCAGTTTATCAGTGAGATAATTCTTTTTGGAAGTTCTAATGAGAGAAGTTAATTTATTGCGATATGATATGAAAGAGAAATGTGAACATAATGGCTACACCACACCACATTATTCATTCAATCAATATAAAAGTATACGCTTTTTTGCAGAAAAGTGTTCGATGAATCCAACTATGATCATATGGTAAAACTATGGTCACATTTGGACATGCAGGGCTTCCATAATGAGGAGAGCGACGTCGGATTCATGTTATATATACAAAGATGGAATTTAGAATGAAAGTTCATCTGTGTTGGTAATAAATAACATGAAGTTTAACTTTCGATCTCAACACAAGGAAATAATTACCTGGATTTCTCAGGTGTTTCTACATCTTCCATCTGCAGACTAATGAATCGACTTGACCTTTTGGAGGTGTGACGTCAGAATCGGATCATATACTCTTGGTAATTTGTATCTGCCCCTGTCTTTGTTGAGTGATGGTTGTTTGGCTCTGGTGTTAATTGTATCCTTGACCCCTCTCTCAAACCAACGAGGATCCCTATCCAGGATCAATATGGATATGTTGGGCAACCTTGGACGAGATGTATGACTCTGATCAAAGACGCGTAGGTTTGAAATAGGCGCGTATACCGTAGTTTCCGAAAATCCTGCGGAGGGCCTCGGATGTGCCCTTGATATGGCAACACTACGTGTCCTTGCTGTCTTTAGTTTTCGTTTTGACCTTACCCTTAGGTTTGTGGACACGGTCAAATGCCCCCTTCGGGTACCTACACATGAACAATGCTTTATCAATGTGCTGCTTCTTTGTTGTGATATAAACTTGGTGAGTGATGACAGTATCAGCCCTGTTGTGTAGCGTTTGAATAACGCCCAAAGTGTGCTGGACAGTGTGATTTGACGAGAAATTCAAATATTGATCTGTGTGGGTTGGCTTCCGGTAAATCCTAACGTCATGGTTACCGTCTAGATAGGGATCTTCGTTGGTTTGAGAGAGGGTCAAGGAGGCAATTTACATCAGAGCCAACCAACTATCACTCAACAAAGATTGGGGCAGATACAAGTTAGCAACTTTTATGATCCGATTCTGACGTGACACCTCCAAAAGGTCAAATCGAGTCATTAATCTGCTGATGAAAGAGGTACACCTGAACATTCCAGGTAATTATTTCTTATGTTGAATTCGAAAGTTAAAATTCATATTAAAGATGGAATTTGGTGACAATTCCAGTGGTAGTTTCTTGCGGAAAGTGGACTGAGCTTCACGTCGTGAGGCTGTTATAATCTAATCATCAAGTGCCATATTTGAAGAGCTTTGTTGCAAAAGGGCTACGGTGCATTTTTTTCAAAAATGAGTTTGATATAGAAATGTATAGGGAAAAATCATATGTTTCAAGGAAACAAAGTCATTTTTTTCAAAAAGACCTATATCTCATTGTAAACAGCCATTGAAATTGTTGTTTTGTTGCAAAAGGGCCTGTATCCAGAATTAAATCGGGATACAGGCCCTTTTGCAACAAAACAACAACTTCAATGGCTGTTTACAATGAGATGTAGGTCTATTTGAAAAAAATGACTTTATTTCCTTGAAACATATGATTGTGACCTATACATTTCAATATCAAACTTATTTATTTTAAATGATTAAAATAAATGATTTTTTTGTGTGTGGTATTTTTTCTTTATGTACAAACAGATGGAGTTTTGTTGCAAAAGGGCCTACATCCAAATTTTCAAAAAATGTAAACATGATTTAAAAAATAAATAAAACTAGCACATTTAAAATGTATTTCAATTTAAAATTAGTATGTAGTGTACCTCTTTCATAATCCATTCAGTTTTTCAATTGCTCAACTTGAATATTTAGAAACAGTTTTTTGACTTTTTCTCAATAAGAGCCAAAGTGGATGTAGGCCCTTTTGCAAAAAGCCTCTTCATTTGTTACTACATAATGATACAATTTGCCTCTATGGTTCAAGAAGGCAAAATACAACGTTGACCCAGGAAGATGGACTCAGACGCGTAGCCAGCCCAGCCACTCCGAGGGGGCAAGATCCCCATAGATCCCATAACGGTCCCTATTTCAAAGAAACCAGGTCAAAAAACGGCTGATTTAACATGATTTTGCCTTTTTCGTCCCCATTTTGCCAATTGTTCACCGTCCGGGGGGGGGGGGGGGGGGGGGGCAGTCTCCCCCCCCCCCCCCCCACTCGCTACGCTACTGGATGGACTTACCTAGATGTTACTGTTGGAATGAGGGCAAATATTCCACCAGACCCGAAAACGATCGCACACACCAAAAAAACGAACAACCATTTGCCGCCTGTTGGAACTAACATTAATGCCAGCATGAAGATAGTAACTGAACTCGTAAGACATAGCATTGTCGTCTGAAAAAACAAACAGATTGTGGACATCAATGTAGGTGTCACCTTGTCGGGAATGTTAACCGTGTTTAAGATGTTCAGAAACAAGACATAACATATATATAGGTAACGTCATTTGATAAACACGGTTCATGCAATGAATTGGACGTCACCGATTCAACTGACTATACATTACATGTATAATAGGTCGGGTGCGATTCCCCTTTCTAGTCCGTTGCACATGATTTCATTGAATACCTCTGTGATCTGCTCAGTAGTTCAGTGTATAAAAATATATATTATCAAGGGCAAATCAATAAATAATAAACTTGGAATATGATTTCAAGGGGTAAACTGACTACAATTGCAATAGTAATTACAAGAAGTTTTAGTGTGAACTTGTACAGAATGATTTCCCTTGTGAAACTTATACACCTATCAGTTGTAAGACGCACTATACGACCCCCGTGAGTGGTGCGTCACTTTACCGAGGTGCGTAAACTTCTCATGTACCATGATGCACCCTGTGTCAAAAAAACGACGGACCATTGCCATCCAAATACGCACCCTCAGTCAACTATCAGCCCATTCGCATCCATGTAAAGTGACGGACCTTTACGCACCCTCCGTCATTATATTGACGGACCAAAGGCTGCCACTGACGTACCCTCCGTCAAGAATTATTGGTAAACGACGCACCCACGACGCACCTCTCCCGGGGTCGTATAGTGCGTCTTACAACTGATAGGTGTATTATGTGTCAAATCCATCGCTATGATCTCAGAGTTGTTGTAAATATATGTTTAGTTGATCTGTTTATGTTCAAATATAATTAAATATAATTTCTACGTAGATTCGGGCAGAACAGCAGCTTATTATCATAGCAAATCACCAAATCCCAATATTGTAATATTGTGGATTAAGTTGTGCGTCAGTGTAGTAGGCTAAAGTTTTAATAACATATGCCATTTCTTTTTTTCTTGATTTAAAATATGAAGAATTTTGATTAAGAGGAGAACATGTGTAAATGTGTCTGCATGTTAACTAATAACACCGATGCAATTGTTAATACGTGACACAATAAACGTAATTATGACGCCATTGACATCTCGATAGCTTCATGATGATCTAGCGTACACAATGCTTCCTTATTTAGCAAAATGCTTTGTATTGGCTAAGGGAGCACATCAAGACTCGACCGCCCGTCAACCGCCGGTTCGGTGTGGTTCCGTGTGGTTGCAGCCGGTTTATATTGTTCTAAACAATGACACGCGGTCCAACCTGGCGGAACCGCACGGAACCGGTGGTTGCCGCGCGGTCGAGTTTTGATGTGCTCCCTAAGAGCATCCAAACACCTGATTTTTAGCAATAATTCTGCTAATATGAATTAAACTATTAAAAACCAACACAACTATAAAGTTTGAATTTGATACCACTCATAATCAAAAAAATATGTCGGGGTCTGCACTATTTTCCCCGTATCCTTACGTTGACGGGTAATACCCTTTTCTGGGTGAAAGGACGGTTGTTTCCTTTGGACTAAAACAACAAACCTTCAGTAACAACTTGACATAAGAACATAAGAACATACCCTAAACGAGAAGATATCGACTATGGTACCCCAGAATATTTTTCCTCCTGCATTGAAAACCGCAGTAGCTGAGCCCACTGCAGCTAAAAAAGTATCATCCGAAATAAACGTCTGTCCAAATACCTAGAGCAGAATAATAATTAACAAAAACCAATGCGTCGATGTTCTGTAAGACATTGTAGTACCGTCTGGCCCCTCATGCCCTCAACATGTTTAAAGTAATACTGCATATGTATAACCTTTGAGCAGTCTGATCTAAACGTGTTCAAGGGCCAAAACAAACATCTGTCAAACCTTGTATAAAGTGCTCTTCTCGCTGAATAATGTATAAAACACCACTTCCTATCACCAACTGTTGAGCAGTTTTACATTATACATGCTGAAAGGCCAGACAAAAATATTATAAAGGTTGTGATCTCATCCCTAGAGTGTCTGTTTCATTTAATAAATTAAACGCTTGCGGGCCGTAGATGAAAAGTTGTTCCATTAGTATTGATTTGAAATTACCAGAGACAAAAGCGGCATCCTACGAATTCAACCATTGATTCGAACATTAAATCTAACCGAAAAAGATTATGAAAATATTAACAGACCTCCGACCGTCTATTATAACTGGTAGTAAAGCATGTCAAATGTAAAATACCCTTTCAGACCCTGAGAGGAATATTCATGATTCTTTACAGATTTAAGTGATGCAGATTGGTACCACAGAATCTTACATACCTTATACAGACCGTTTATGAAAATAACTACCATTATCGCAAAAAAGAACAACAGCCAAAGAAGCCAGAACTCCTTTGTTCTGATCATTTCTTTCGTGGTAAGATTAAGTCCTGTTCCTTTTGTATCCATAATAGACGTTTGGTTGTTCTTCCGATTTAAAGCGGTCTCACTGTTTTGATCCTTTTCATTAATCAGTGCTGTACTCTCCGAATCCTGCAAAAAATGGCACACGTATTTATATTGATTATGAATGAACACATCCCATGCTTACTAGTATACCCTGCCCAATCGCGAGTGCGCCAGTTATATAATATTCATTGCTTTTAGATTGGACTAGGTGTCATATTGTATTTAATTCAATTAATAGAAACAAAATAAATCTGCTAACATTCATAATTTCACTGATAAAAGTCGTTTTTGTAAAACAAACGCGTTGCAACAGAAACAGAATAAATGCCCTATTTAGGAGATTGGTTAATATGACGGGTGACACACACGTCATGTTTCTGGTTCACTACGTCATTGTCAGCGTTCGAAATAAGAAAAATATATTGGTCATCCACCGGATAACCTAGGTTGGGATTTTGGTCATCCGCCAGTATTTTTGCTTATCCGCATTTTTTCAGTGGCAAGCTCAAAAATCATATTTTAAGCGAGTCTTCATATATACACATATATATAATTATTGACAACTCCACATTAACCTCTATGCTCCATAAACATGATAAACAACTTTCTCTTTATTTTACAATCTCCTCTCTTTTAACTACTATTTTTCTTCAGTCACTTATTTGATCTAGTCGTCACGTTCTTTCAGTACGTCTCTCAATAGGACGACCAGCTGTAAGCCCTGAAATGCATCCTGATGATCCTCTTCTTCATTCGTTCATCTCCCAACTCCATTGGATCTGTATCCAGGTCTTCCTCGTCTGACTCAGCATCACGTTCCACAACTGCAGGGTCGGTGTCGTCCGCTGTGTCAGTGCCATCCTCATTTACAGCTTCTAATGCATCCTGATGATCCTCTTCTTCATTCTCATCTCCCAACTCCATTGGATCTGTATCCAGGTCATCCTCATCCGACTCAGCATCAAGTTCCACAACTGCAGGGTCGGGTGTCGTCCGCTATATCAGTGTCATCTTCATTTGCAACTTCTAATGCATCCGGATGATCCTCTTCTTCACTTTTATCTCCCGACTCCATTGGATCTGTATCAAAGTCATCCTCATCTGACTCAACCTCAAGTTCCACAACTGCAACTGCAAGGTCGGTGTCGTCAGCTGTGTCATTGTCATCCTCAGGTGCAGCTTCTATGGGTTGGTTCATTCGCAACCATGACTTGTTCTTTCAGTACGTCTCTCAATATGACGGTCAGGTCTATAGCATCTAATGCATCCTGGTGATCTTTTTCTTCACTTTCATCTCCCATCATTTTGGTCATCCGCCGGATGATCGGCCAAGAAAAACTGGTCATCCGCCGGTAGATTTGGTCATTTCGGATGACCGGATGGCCGCTATTTCGAACGCTGGTCATTGCTACTAGGCTGCGAACAAACAACATTACTAATCAGGCCCAAATTACGGTCAGCGTCGGGCTACATACTAGGACTTCATTTTTGAGGGAAAATGACTTTAAGGAGATCTACTATCCAAAATCAGATGACTATCCCGGGGATAGTCCCCTGTTGAAAACGAGAGTAACACTCAGTTGAGTTGTAGATCTTTGCCCCTCGGATGAAGTGTGGACACTTAGTTGGCGTGGTGTTAAGCTACTGAATACACGGTTGGGAAGCGTTATATGGTACATCAGTTCGGGCAATTGGGATGCATTTTATTTGGATATCCGACTTTGGAATCAGCTTCCGGTGGGAGGAACCGTCCGTCTCGGTCTTCAAACACCAGTTAAAGACTCATTTGATTCAAAAGTACAGCTTGTCTCTGTGTATGTTTTTGTTGTCCATGTATATAATGTTGAGTTTATTAAGTGCTGTGTTCTAGAGTGCTATATAACCATTCAGGGCAAACTGCTTAAAACGGCAACCTGTGAAATGTTTCCGATTCTGGAAACATATGTGATGCGATCTGTGAAAACCCGTCGGATGTCGCAAAATGTGAAATAGGGATTATGGGTAAAATAAAAAATAAAAAAATAAAAAATAAAAAGAACTTTTTAAAATTGTTTTAAAGATTTTGTTTAGAAAATTAATTTCTATTACTTTGTGTCATCACCTTTATGAAATGTCACCTTCAAAAACTTACTTAAGTCACTTTTCTAAGTAGCCTTATAGTGTTATTCTGTTGAACTATGTATCTTGTATGGCCTGTTTTCATGATTTCTTGTTTTGTAGCGTTTTATGACATCACAATCATCATTCACTCATAGCTTTTGTTGTAGTGATCGTAGAAAAATGATCGAAACAGTTCTCTGTAATCAGCACAGATTCAGCTTTATTACGATATAAATATCTCCAATATGAAAAATCCCGACATGTGGCGGGTTTTCACAGATCGCATCACATATTGCCAATTCAGGCAACATTTCCTTTTTTTGCAATTGGTTATTTGTATAGATTGGAAGCCTACTTTTGCATGTTCAGTTAAGTGGTTACTTAATTTAATAAACTCAAAATTAAAACCACTTATCATAACACATAAATTGCCAAAATGGTGGTACTTATTTTAGCGACTTTGAGCCTGCAATATATTCGCGAAATTAAATAGATCGCAAAATGTGGACGTTTTTAGCCTCTGGCGTCTTTAGTTTAAGATACAGCGTGTCCCAAAAAATGGGTTCAAAGGTTTGCCAGCTTATAACGAAATAAGTAGGAAATATGGATAGTTTATATTTAAGGATATCAAACAAGATATACCTGACCTTGATTGGGTAAATTCGAAGACCAATCCAATGTAATACAAAGATTTTTAAATACAAAGATTTGAATAGAGCGTGGTCAGAACCCATTTGTCCCGATTTAAGGAATAAACCATCCGTGCGTTGCATGAAACTGTGCGCCATGTGCAGTATTCCTGGCATGGTTTTTTTTCTCCGAAAGAACAATAACTCGGACTATAACAAAGAACATTTTGTTTTAATGTTTATGTAAATAATGAACTTGTATTATTACAATATAACCAAAATAATCTTGTTTACTGCCCAAGTCTTTGTAACGAATGAATGCAAAGGCAAAACTTTGATAAAGTCACAACAATGCACAATTGCAACACATCGGGGTGTTCCTTCAAAAGTGGGACAAATGGGTTTTGACCACGCTCTATTAACATTTTGTATTTCAAAATGTTTATATTGGATTAATCACAGAGTTTAACCAATTAAGGTTAGGTATGATATTTTGTTTGATATCCCTAGATATGAACTATCCATGTTTCCTACTCTTTTAGTTATAAGCTCCAAACTTTTGAACCCAGTTTTTTGGGACACACTGTAGATCATTACGATTTGTTATCAATCATGCTCAGAAAGTCATTTTCTAAGTTTGATTAAGGCTTTAAAATGTTGACAGTGAGGTTTGATATATCTAAAGCGAAAGGCTTAATTAATGAATTAACTAATTGAGCGAATAGTCAATATCTTGATCAAAGATGGTCTTAAGATATTTAATTTTGACATTTTAGTGTATAAATAACATTGATGTAAGTCCTGTTCGAATAAAAGAGAATGAAAACAAATATTAAACAATTATTGGGCAATTGATTATTAATTAGTCCCTTAATTAATCAATTAAGCCTTTTGCTTTAAACATATCAAACCTCACTGTCAAAATGTAAAAGCCTTGGTCAAAACTTCGAGAATTATTTTCTGAGCACGATTCATAAAAAAAAACGTGATGATCTATGTTAAACTAAAGACGCCAGAGGCAAAACTACTTAATTTAGCGATCTATACAATTTTGCAAATACATTGCATGATCACAGTCGCAAAAACAAATACCACACATTTTATGATAAGTGGTTATGATTACGAGTTTATTAAATTTAAGTAACCACTTAACTGAACATGCAAAAGTAGTTTTTCAATCCACAGAAATAACCAATTGCATAAAGAGCAACTTTTGCCTAAATTGGCAATATGTTTCCAGATTCGGAAACATTTCACAGGTTGCCGTTTTTGGCAGTTTGCCCTGACTGATAACTGTTAGTTAATGCGGTACATTATTTGCGGATTCACTGTCATTGCTTTTGTGCACTATGTGAACAAGAATTTGACAAACATAGTCAATAAGTTTCAATTAATTTGATTTTTCGATGAACATTCTGATGACCGAGAGCTGATAAGATTCCACGCCAGTAATTTATTTTAGTCCTTATAGACGACAATAGAATTAATCAGAAATGGTACTTATTGCTCCCAAATGATTAAAGTTGTAGTTTAATACTGATTTTAGAACTATTACCTTATACAACAGTGCAAAAAGCAGAAAAAAAATGGTATTGCATTTTTGTAGGTTTTTTGGATGCATTTTGATTGTAAATGTTCTGGTAACATTTCTCAACTTTTTTCTGATAAATGAGGGCGCTAAACCAATTGTCCAACTTTGGGGGCAAATGTCTCCGTACTTTTGTGGATACCATATCATATTGTTTTGATTCAATGATCAAAGATATCATGAAATTTAAGAAAAATGTCAAATTGAAAAATCCAGTCGCTATATAAGCGAGAAAATTGGCATTTTGTAACACTCCTTTAGCATGTAACCTATAGGCGAACTATTTGGTGGTGTGAATTCATAAGGTTCCGCATGGAAATATATAACAAATGCCGTCCTACAGGGTGTATCAGAAAGAACTGTACCGAGGCAATATGATGTATTACGGTATGAATTCGATTGATATTGATCAAACCGTTTTCACATTTATCTTGCTCAAACGCCCAGCTTTCATAAGAATTTTAAATTTTGAAGAGCGGACATTTCTGATGGAAAATACAGACTTTCTGGTAAAGATGGTAGATTTCAATTTTGGTCGAACAAAAAGAGATAACTCAATAAAATTAACATATAATATAGGAAACATGTTCACCTTTATATTGCAGGTGTTTAAATTTAAAACAATAATCATTTTGTATTTTTAATGTATTTTAGAAACACGGTACAGTTCTTTCTGATACACCCTGTACTAACCGCGAAAGCCGCAAACCGCGAATTCTAGTTTTAATACGACCCACTAACCTGTGTTTCCTGGTCATAGTCAGATTTCGGTGGTTCCGAAATGAGCAGTGTACCAATGATAACTAAAGCAGCATATACAACACCGAGAATAATAAACGACATACGGGTACGATCTAAGACGTCCACGTCGTTGAAATACCTGTTGAAAGGTTAAGAATATGAAATCAATTCATGATCATAGACAAGAAAAGTGTAGTGCATATTATACAGAAAGAAAGTGAATATACAGTTGAACAAAGTCCTACTGTGTAGCTTGTAGCAATTGAATTAAATATTATACTTTAAATTTTTAATTCTTAAAATGTTTAATTCTTAAAATAATATGGCGAAAAGTGAATGTTATTAGGTTACACCCTCCGTATGTTGATAACGACAATGAAAAGTCGCCATTAGTTATACCAGGGATATGCGGCTCAACTTGGCGATCTGAAGGGTGAACGCAAAGTCAACGTTGATTAGCTAACCATAATGTCAAACTTGCTTCGACTTTCCAAAGCAGGTTTACCCAATGTCGAAGGACCCTCGCCTTCGTCTCGAGCGCTGCCGCCGCCGCGGATCTCGCTGGTGTCGCTCCCTCGCCCTGGGACAAGTAGACTTACCGACGGACTATCATAGAGTGGCGCTGTTGCATTGTTAATTCATGCAAATTTAACCTAGCTATTTACGTACGTACAGTATAGGACTTTCCTACCCGATATATTTATTAGCATCTGGTTATACATGTTATACGTGGTAACTCAGATGGATGAAATATTATTCATTAGAATATACAACCGTATGTTTTACATATACATGACTATAACAACAGCAGTATTCAACCGATGATAGCAACATTATATATTTTTGGAAAGCTCTGAAATCAGTCAAGGCAAATGTCTAAATCTAGCAATCTGTAATATGTTTTCGAATCTGGAAACATATTGCCAAATCAGGCCAAATTGCTCTTTTTGCAATTGGTTATTTTTGTGGATTGAAAAACTACTTTTGCATGTTCAGTTAAGTGGTTACTTAAATTTAATAAACTCGTAATCATAACCACTTATCATAAAATGTGTGGTATTTGTTTTTGCGACTGTGATCATGCAATGTATTTGCAAAATTGTATAGATCGCTAAATTAAGTAGTTTTGCCTCTGGCGTCTTTAGTTTAACATAGATCATCACGTTTTTTTTTATGAATCGTGCTCAGAAAATAATTCTCGAAGTTTTGACCAAGGCTTTTACATTTTGACAGTGAGGTTTGATATGTTTAAAGCAAAAGGCTTAATTAATTAATTAAGGGACTAATTAATAATCAATTGCCCAATAATTGTTTAATATTTGTTTTCATTCTCTTTTATTCGAACAGGACTTACATCAATGTTATTTATACACTAAAATGTCAAAATTAAATATCTTAAGACCATCTTTGATCAAGATATTGACTATTCGCTCAATTAGTTAATTCATTAATTAAGCCTTTCGCTTTAGATATATCAAACCTCACTGTCAACATTTTAAAGCCTTAATCATAACCACTTATCATAAAGCATTAATTGCAAAATGTTTGATATTTAGTTTTGCGACTTTGAGCCTGTAATCTATTCGCAAATGAAATAGATCGCAAAATTAAGTAGGAGTCTGGAGTCTTCATTTAAAGTTGAGGAATCACGGTTTTTGATAAATCATGCTATGAAAATAATTGTCTAAGTTCTGACTAAGGCTCATATTAATGTTGACAGTGTGGTTTGATATGTTTTAAAGCAAAATGCTTAATTAATTAATTATTGCATTATCAAAATGGTCAATTTCATGATCATGGTTGGATTCATTGAACCCTTTCCTGCAAAAAAAATGTATACTTTTATATAGATTAAATGAATAATGAGGAAATTACGGCAGTTTTACGGAGGCTATACCGAAGGTGCACAGCCCCCTTGTGTTGACTAATGTCTACCTTGGTTGTAACTCTACCGACTCCACCCCACCCCCATAAAATTGGCACGTGCTCCTCGACAATTAGTTTGGAATACTTTCCAATTCTCAACATGTAGGAAATGATATTTAAATCGAAGTTTTGTTGCACAAAGAGGGCCCCCTCCTACTTTTCCTCCCTTTTCTTTTGTCCAAAGCTTTTTTGTCCAAGATTATTTCGGCCAATATTTTGTGTCCAAATATATTTAACAGCCGAACGCGCTTACCAATTGCGCCACGGAGGCGGTTACTTACTAGACTGTTTTGGTTTGTCATGTTCACCCGTACACTTCCCCGTACACTTTCTTGCAAAGTCGGGCATCGTTTTTTCTCAAATGTTGCCTGCATATTGCAGTTGCTGTCGACTTAAATACATGTGCTGTCAGTTGAACTTGGAACCAACGTTTAATTTGAACTGTCTATTTTCAATAAAAAAATACTCCAATACGGGAAAAAATTCACAAAAGCTCACAGACAACAAATAAGCACATCATTTTACTCGACCTAGAATTTCAACCCTACAATTTTGGCGTTACGAAAATATCGATGATGTGAGTGACGTCATTTAATGAGCTCATTAGCATAATTTATGTCCGTGAAATGTGCAAAGCAGTTTGATAAGTGTTAGGCCAATATTTATTTGTCAAAAGCTATTTTGTCCAAGATAATTTAGGGCATTTATTACTTTGTCATTTCGGACAATGTTATTTGTCCAACATTAATTTAGCCAACATAATTCAGGTCAATCTTTTGACCATCCCTATTTTGGCCAACTATATAAAGGCTGTAACAGCCCATTTCAATAACCCTTACCCCACACAAGCATACAGACAGGAACCATCTTCACGTGCATGCTACGGCATTGATTGCATAATTTAGTTGGCGCCTTGGGACGATGTAAACAGCATCAAGGCGCAAACCATCATTACTACTTTGCACAAGCAAGGGCGTCCCCAGAGGGGGGGTGTGGGGGGGGGGGGTGTGACACCCCCCCCCCCCATTCATCAAATCTGTCGGCAAAATTATGGTGCTGTGGGCAAATCAAAGGAAGGAGGAAGAAAAGGGAGAAAGAAAAAAGGAAAGAGAAAGGAAAAGGGAAAGAAAGAAGGGGAGAAAAAAGAAAGAAAGAAAGAGAGAAAGAAAGAAAGAGAAAGGGAAAGGAAAGAGAAAAGAAAGAAAGAAAGAAAAAAGAAAGAAAGAAAGAGAAAGGAAAGAGGAAAGAAAGAAAGGAAAGGGGGAAGAAAAAAAGAAAACCCTATAACAATTATCGTATGCGCAAATGATAATGTTGTGTCGGCATATATGTTATGTTAACACAAATCAAATCAAAAATGAACAAAGGCAATGTAGGCATATGAATTTGTAGGCACTGTGAACAAGCCCATTTTTATGAGGTGTCGGCGCACATGGGCAGCCTACATGTAGGCCCAAGTTTTTGTTTTGCTCATTGTCAAGACACGCAAAAGAAAATGTGTCGGAATAGTAAAGGCCTAGTCTAGGCCTAACGGGCAATGTGTGGGACCTTTAATTATACTAACTAGGCCTATTTCATTGTCGTTGTCAATGCAAACCCAAGTCAATAATGTCGCTAATGGCCAATCATGTTGGCACATAGGTTTACGAAATATTAAATAATTCGCCTATAATCATGTTAGTTGATGTAGGCCAATTGCTCTCATTGTACTGATTGTAGACTCTGCAAGCCAACTATCAGTCTATTGCAAAAGTAAGTCCAACTCCAACGTTTAGGTGTCAATGCAAAGTAAGAACTTATAAGTAGACTCTGTCCTAACTTCGACTTGAACAATGCAAATTATCATTATAATTAAGACAATAAGCACAACTGTCGTTATTTGCGTGAGACCAGGATTTGTGTGTGCACCAGGGGCACAATCGATATCTCACGTAATGGTATAGGTCTAGGCCTATGTCGATGTCGGACATACAGGCTGTAGGCCTATCATGCCTATACTGAACATTTGACCATGTTTTGTTAGCATTATTCAACAAAAACAAGATGGCTTCACTGGCGTAACCAGCAGGGGGCGGGAGCCCCCCCCCCCCCCCACACTTGGAACCCTTGCCCCCCCCCCCCCCCCCCCCCGCTTTCCCCCCAAATGAAATCAAGTACGGCTGTAAATAAATTTACAAACAAAGTACACACCAAATCCCCCCCAATAATGACATCGTGTCGGTTGAGATTGGCACTGTCGGTTCATTTAACGAAAGGAATCATGGAATTATGATGGTCAAAAGTACACATATGAAAAATTTTCGCGCGCTACGCGCGCATATGTCTTCCAAAAATGAAATATTCTTTGGTACAAGCTTGTTTCGAGCCAAAATGTAGCTCAATTGTCCAAAAAATAGTTGTAAAGTCGAAATGTTTTCGCGCGCTGCGCGCGCATCTCTTGACTCACACAATCTTAGGAGTCCCCCCATTTCAAGTCACTGCCCCTTCTTGCTCCCCCAAATGAAAAAGTCTAGTTACGCCACTGTTCGCGCGCATTCTTTCTACAGGTTCCAACATTATAATGGATCTCGAACCAAACCAAATAGGCCTATTATATGGGTGACGTTAAAAACGTTATACTAGACCCTTTAAAATTTAAGTCTTAGAAATGCAAAAGTTTGCGCGCTTCGCGCGTATTAGTTTCAATGTTTCATTATTTAAGCTTAATTTATAGTATCTGAAGGCTTCAAACATGTTTTCAATGACCGTTTTACGTTCAAAAACTGAAAAATTTTGCGCGCTCCGCGCGCATATTTTTTCCAGGTTTTAATATTATAATGGCCCTCAAACCATACGATTTGGATCAGGAATTGATATGTGTAACTATGCAATATCAAACCGTCAAAAACGTCATACTTGACTATTTAAGTGTTAGAAATGCCAATTTTTAGTTCAAAAACTGAAAAAATTTGCGCGCTCAGCGCGCATATTTTCTGCAGGTTTTTGCGCGCTTTGTATTAGTTTCAACGTTTCAATATTTAAGATAAACAAGATAGCTTGAGGATGTGTGCCCCTATCAAAACAGTCCTGGATACGCCCTTGCCCCCCCCCCCCCCCCAGAACTATTCAATCAGCGCTATGCGCTGCTTTATTTAACATTTCAATTATCATTATCAAATTTGTGTTCCCCCCCCCCCCTTTTTTTTTGACGGTTCTGACCATACAGTCCATACTGAAATAATTATGCGTGTATGAACTCCGGCGAGCGAAGCGAGCCGAAATTTTTTTTTGTCGGCATAAATGGCTCTGTCGGCAATTGATGACCTTTACACCCACCCCCCCCCCCCCCCCCCCCCCCCCCAATGAAAAGAGTCTGGGGACGCCTGTGCACAAGTCACACACTTCGACATGTTCAAGGTTTTTAAACCTTTGTGTGACTATGGAAAGCGTTAAAAGTATTCATCTTTATTATAGTCATTTTTTATTAAATTGATATTGTGACTTTCTTTATAAATAAGAACGCATGGGTGAAACTGTCTTACATTGGTATGTTCAACATTTGGTATTTCCTATTACTTTTTTTAATTCTGAACGAGTGTGTTCCGCAAAAGTGCCCCACCCTATATTTTGGACCCCTGCATTTTATTTTGGATTAAAATAACGAAGAATAACGAATGGATAGTATGGTACTTCGTTTTAAATGTCCCCCACATAATATTTAGAATATTTTGTGTGTTTTGAGACCCATTATATTGTTGGAACCGGTAGACAAAATATTGACATATTTTTAGTTTTTAAACTAAAATGGTTATGGACAACTTTCCTGAAGCCATCCTGTTCAGCTCGAATAATGAAATATTAACATTTATACGCGCAAAGCGCGCCCATATTGGCATCTTCAACACTTAAAAGTTCCAGTATGAAGTTGTTAACTTCCCCCAGATAATATTTATGGTGGTACGAGACCCATAATGTTAAAACCTATAGGGAAAATGAGTGCGAATCGAGTAACAAAAGTATGGGGAATATGGAAAATGTTCCCAATTTTACGTGCACTGTATACAGTGAACGCAGTGTCACGAGTATATTGTTTTCGTTAGCCTAAATCTAGTTAAGATTGCTCCACATAGAAAGCAGCAAGTGTTATGAAGTGAGTTGTCTGTTACAAACTTCTATTTTTTCAGTCTCACCCCTTTTGTGGGAAAAGTAAGTCAATTGGAGACCCACAAAATGGATATTGGCTGTATTAGATTGACACCCAGTGCTGCTGATATCATCATACGGTCAAAAATATGTTGAAGAGCTTGTGTTTTTAGGTGTTTTCTGGCTCGCAATGCATTATTAGTCTCTGAGCCTTCTCTGGGTCGAAGTTTGTTTGAGCCAATCATAACTACTCATCGGCAGATTTGAGAGCTTTATAAAGGTTGGCATGGAGTTAAATTTGTAGTTGAATTTATAGTTGGAGTTATAGTTAATATGATGTTTATGATACACTATTCAATGAAATAAGAGGCATAAAACAGTATACATTTGTGAAAATAAGTACTGCATCAGTGTTCAGTCTGCCAATTCAATTGATGTAACTCAAGTGCATTCTTACCATTCAAGTATAAATTCCCCGATAACTCGCAATTTTGAAATTCACCAATGTGTGTGCAAATCTATGGGCCCTCATCTTTTAACGCATGGTTAAAAACAGATGCTTTTTTGTCAGGCAAGTCTGTATGCGTGCTCAAGAGAGCATATCTCTCAGAATGGGGAAAATCCACTATAACAATACTTTGGTGTTACGGTTGTATTGCATTACATGTTTCAGGCTAATACAAATTATATGCAGGTATAATTTGCTCATATTTAAGGGGTATGTTTCCTGCTGTGGCTTTTAAACTTACAAATATGATCAAGAGATGGTATTGCAAATAATTTTGTAAACGAAAAGGAACATTTTATTTTTTTGTAATTCTTACAAATATTAAAGGTGGGATCGAGGGCACCAAGAGTAACTGCTTCCAGGATCAAATAAGAAATTGCTCAACTAATACCTCCGACATACATTGCTTAATTTGAGTTTTACCTCAATGAACATCTACAGTCATCACAATAAGTAATTGACCAGGTAATAAATGTGCTGATAACTCTAATAGTATAACTCCTACATAAACATATTTAATTATAAACATGTTGGGAAATGTCTCTTCTTAAATTTGAGATATTACACGCTAAGAATGGCTGATTATTAGGGAAGTTACAATCCGAAATGTACTGTCAAGTCTGATTTTCATTTTCACATTTTCATTTTCAACACGGGGACTCAGACCGGCAAATTATTGATTACTAGTAGGTCGTGCCAATTCACCCGTCGATGGCCTGGTTGTTGGATAGTCGGCCGGTGGCATTGTTACGATTGATCAACACGGCACACACGCTTTACCTGTCATACTCTCCCCGTGTTGAAAAGAAAATGTTAAAATGAAAATCAGACTTGCCCTGACGTTTGGGATCGTAACTTCCTCATTAATCAACCATTCTTAGCGTGTAATATCTCAAATTCAAGAAGAGAAATTTCTCAACAACTTTGTTATACTTCTAGAGTTATCAGCATGTTTATTACCTGGTCAGTTACTTATTGTGATGCCTGTATAGTAATTTAGAAATTATCTGCGTGTCATTAAAAAGAGGATCAAGGAATTTATAATATATCATGAATTTCGATCAAATTTTGTATTCACACCGGCACATACTACGGTCTAATAGGTTACACCCTGACTACACCCAGACTGATGGTGGTAATTTACAATATTTGTGTTGCTTTTCTTGACAAAAGTGGCAAAATTGAAAGAATGTGTCAATGTGCATATGGTTTCCCGATGGGAAGAATCCATAGGATATTAACAAAGCTAGCTATTAATTAAAAGAACATGTTACATTTTACTCAGTTCTCTGTTTGTCTGAGTTATCTATAAATAGCTTCAATAAAAAAAATGGTTTGTCTATCAGCATTTATAAATCAGCATGGTTTGTAACCTCCACACACCATTAAGACATTGCAATGTACTCTGTAACACATAATTAGGGGGATATCGGCATGTATGCAGCCCTCTTCGCCCGCAAGTGTATAGCGGTTTGGATGAATAAAGTTTCCCTTTGTAAACTAGACAATATTTAAGCAAAAGCAAATTTGACTAACACAAATTGGACGAATTTTTTTTGGACAAAAAGTCTTTGGACCAAAGAAAATTGGACACAAATGATTTGGACAAAAGTGGAAAATTGGACAAAAGTCTTTGGAAATAAAGTCTTTGGAACAAAAAATGGAAACAAATTATTTGGACAAACAAAAATTGGACAAACATTTTTGGACTACTAATGAGTTGGACACTCATTTTTTTTGACAAAATAATGATTGGACGAAAATTTGATTGGACCAAATAATATTGGACAAAACATGATTGGAAACAATAATTTTGGACGAAATGTATTTGGACGAAATGTTTTTGGACGAAAAGTTTGTGGACGATATGTTTTTGGACGATATAGTTCCCCCCCCTCCCCCTTCCACATATCGTCAGCCTGCTTCGATAATTGCCTAACTCACTTTTCAGCAAAATTGATTTTTTTGCATAAATCATGACTTCATTACATTATGCACATGCTGCTATAATACCTAAGTCATTGACCAATCAAAAGTGTTGATAAATGAAGAGCTTTGTTGCAAAAGGGCCACCAGACCACTCCAACATGTTACTCATTTTGCATTATTGAATTTGCATTGACAAATCCATGGAATTAATCAAATTATTGTATGGCTGTGTTCATCTGTTTCTATGACTTGGATTAGTGCATCCATGCACGCCAATTGAGGCATCAACAATTATAGTCACATTCCACATAATGAATTATATCCATCCATCAATAATGCAAAATGAGTAACAGGTACACAGGTAACAGGTTTCATACTTTTGTTGTTTTCTAAGAACTAGAAAAAATGAGTTAGGCAATTATCGAAGCAGGCTGACGATATGAAAAATGTAGCCACTTCCTATTTTGATCAGCCTCCAACTCATCTCACAGTACCCCTTCAATCAGCAGAAGCCAGTGTGGTCAGCATTTGGAATGATGGGTCGTGATGAAAACGTGATTTATAGCTCTTTTAGACTCATGTTATTGAGAGTAAACGCATTGGTATCACATAGGCCTAATATAAGCAATATAATTGAAAATATATGAAAGAGGCCAGAGGGAAATGTGTTTGTTTGTATTATAATATTAAGCAAATGTCACTTTTGTTAATAGCCCAGCAGACATTAACAAGGTTAATAAACCTATTGATTAGAAAAGTCCACAACAGAATAAATCGTTGAGAATAAATACATAAGACCTTGATTTCCTGAAACCCAGCCTTTCAACTTCATACCACTATAGTTTGATTAGCTCCAAATTGGCGAAGCTGCGAATACATACAGAAGGACGCTGGCGCGCTGAAGGCAACAAACACACTGTACATCATATATGTGATGCGTTATTGAGCAAAACGGGGTGCGTGTTCGCGCGCGTACGCTTGGATTACATTTGCGGACGGAGAGATAACAGCCGAATATTTGCCCCCAATTTGAAACTGATTAAACTGTAGTTCAAATGTTCTAAAGGTGAAACTTACTTTTCAGTTTGATCCCCTGGCAATGTGACATTGGGTATCAGATTGTTTGGATTTATGTAAGCTGTCTGGATTGGGTCAATGATCAAGACACTTAAACCAAAACTAGCTGTAATAATCCCGCTCACACCACCTTTGTTGTTTGGAAACCACTGTGAAAAAAGCAACGGATTAAACATCGTGAATGATCAGTCAATGTTTACCAATCGAGAAATATATAAGTTTAAGTATACATGTAGCTACAATACCAACATGGCGGTCATATATTGGCAATATGGATAGCTACCGTTCAGAATAAAATTGTGACTTTAGGAGTGAGTGTTAACATGGCTCATTGTCTTCAATGGTCTTCGCCCAAAAATAATGTTTTTACCTTTATTTCTGTCTACGGCTATTAACTATCCTTAAAGATTGCATAACATCTCAATCTCAATTATAAGAGATGTATACATCCGACAAATAATACATATTTTACACACTTTCTGCTAGTGAACAATAAACCCTTTTACAAAAAAAGAAATCGTTCCTAGGCACACCCATGACGGCAGGTGCTGTGTATGTTTTGGAGGTGGTCCATGTCTAAGGCACTTTACCTCAATTATTTCTCTCTACCCATGTGTATAAATGGGTACCAGCATTATGTTCTACGCGCTTAGAAGTAATTGTTGTTTTGAATGTTTGAAAACAACCCGATTTCCACATAAACTCAAAGGTGTTATCAATTTTACAATTGTTGTCCTAGCAAGGGGTATTTTGATGCATTCTTATCTACCTTCATAGCACACACTAACGGGCCTGTGTAACCGATGCTTACTCCAAATCCAAATATTAACCCATAAGTGATCAAAAACATGTAGAACGATGACTCAATAGCTAGGTATGATAGTATAACCGCTGCGCTGTAAGATAATGTATAATCGATAATCAGCCATTACAATTTATGATTCATTCTGAATATTCAATTCATTTCTTTTTAACAATATTTTAATTATAGAATAACACGTTAGACAAGCTGCATGCTTTTTCACCTTAAAAAAATACATTGACCTACATCAAATCTATTTTAGTCCTTGGACCAAGTGATTGTTGTTACCAAATGTTTGGGAAAATCTAGTTATACATTTAACAATATTTCACAGTATTTGTTTGTTATAGGTCCTTTCCTAAGATTTAATCAATGATGGCCGCCATCTTGGATTGTAAGCATCAGAAATGAATTACCAATTATCAGTATTACTATATTCAAGTGATAAATATAACTATATATATCACAGTATGTGTTTGTATAGGTCTTTTTCTAAGATTTAACACATTTTGGCGGTCATCTTGGACGCCATCTTGAATATCTGGCTTGGGGCCAGTTTTTATTTTTGGAAACGTCCTAATTATGTTTTGGGACCATCTAAGGAGCTTTTAACAGTTGTTTTTGGTTGGTCCTGGGGTCGTAAATGGGGTGGTGCTATCTCCCCGACAAGTGTGGTACCCACTTGTTCCTGGACTTAAGGCAGCTTAAGGCGATATTAACGATCGAAGGTGGTATTGTGGAAAATAGTGACAATTCCCAGATTATCTGTAAGGTCAGCATCTATATGGTGCCATTCAGTAATGGTGTGGAAGCTATACGGCTAATGAGTGCTGACCTTTGGCATAATGTAGAAGGCAAACTATCCTTTATATGTCTTGTATCAAACCGAACTATTTGAGACCATTTTTACTAAAAAAAACGGATAATGTTGAGAATTTTACCCCTGTACAAAAGAATGAGAACAATGTTGACCTTTGACCCATATTGCTCCGTAATATCGGGTGGATATAAAACCGTTAATTTTGTGTTCCTTTTCAATAACAGTATAATTCAAACATTTTCAATTTGACCCATACATGGCCAACATGTGGCTATGGCCAAAAAACGCGCGCGTTTGGTTAAAATACGCATTATTTCTCGCCAATGTGGAACTGATTGGAATATAGCAGTAGGTTAGAGTTAACGAACATGTTAAGATGATAAAGACACCACCACAATGCATTGCGTTTTTGCAAAATGCCCTTATTCTGGTCTCCAATTTGTCTCGGATCCCATAGACATACTCATAAACATGTTTTCATAGCGCGATCATTGTTAGAGCTTTTAGGGTCTAGTTAACATCAATGAATACTTTAGTTATCAGTGTTCTCTTTTCTAATTTCTATAACTTAGAGCTCGACAAATGCATCGTGTGAACAAAACCCACTTTAGCTGGCTTGCGTTCGCGCAATGCATTGTGGAAAGACCTTTGAATATTCTAAACATTGTTCAGTTTCTAAATGTTTTAATATTCAAAACAATTCTTAAAGATCGACTTTAATTTAATTATAATTTCCCGCAAGTACGTAATATACAATGGAAAATTAAGGGAAGAGTATCGAACGATCCCCTAGCTGAAATAATATATAACACATTTTTGAACTTTGCCGGTATTGAGCAATAACAACATTTCGGCTAAATTTTATAAATACATTAATATGTAACACATAAGTGGACCCTTTTTTCTATAGCATTATATTGACCACATTCTAGGGAAAACGGCGCAACTGCGTAATACAATACTGTATACATCCTAGACTTGATACAAATCGTGTTTAAATCGTGTTGTTACGCCTTATTCCGTTGTAGATTTGATTAAAAGCTAGCATCGTTTCATGAATGTATGTCGGATTCAACAGTCGCCCCAGGAAGACGTTACATGTACAACGAAACACACACAATCATATATCCAGTGATGCCAGGTAACGTCAAAAAGGTTTATATTATTACCTCATAATGGCCCCTCCAATCAGTACTATACGTTTAGGCCCGATTTTCTTCAGAAGAAATCCTCCGATTGGCATGAAGCCAGCGAGTGCGGCAACATTTATAGCAAGTAATATGGTCACATCCTCGTCAAATGAAAATTAATAATACATCAAATGAAAATTATAAATACATCAAATGAAAATAATCAATTTACGTAAATTAATCAGTACATACTATTGGAGGTGCTCTGGTAAAAGTCATAATTTAATGAATCCAAGTGAACATGGATTTTGGGATCCCAGATGGCCAAAGAAAAGTGTAAGGATTTGTGAATGTTGCCGAAAGTTTTATGTTATTACAAACACCCCTTAAACATATATTTGTCTTTAAAACAAAAACACGATTAATGTACTTCTTAAAATGTATATATTATATTATGGAACAGTTTATTTATCCATGTAATCTACTGTATTGGGCTCGATACGTTTTGATACTCGATAAAAATAGATAAAACAGATTAAGTTACTTTAATCAATAGTTTTATTCAGTTCCAAATTGGCGAGAAATTTTCGGTTTTTATCTTACTCATGCAATTGATGCTACACACATGCGTTTTGGACGCACGCACGTGCCACGCATAATGATTAACAGTGCGCTTGTTGCCTTCAGCGCGCAAGCGTCCTCCTTACGCATTTGCTACTATAAGAGGCTTTACCAATTTGGAAATGATCAAACTATAGCACAATATGATCTCTTTGGATAAGTGGAGAGGAGAAGTTAGTTATTTCTTAATGTATATATCATATTTTGGAGCAGTTCAAGACTGTATTGGGCTCGATACGTTTCACGCTTGATATTATAAAGTTGATACTCGATAAAATAGACACTAGTAGGACTAGATATCGCCATGAGGATCACACCGGTAGTCACTAATACCCGGGGTATTTTAATCACACACACTAGAAATTAATAGTGTTTACTAACATACCACACCTCCTTTTTGTATTTAGACAAGGGTATGCTGCTCGATAAAATAATCCCTTGCTGCTCGATACGAGGCTCGATATTTATTTGCAAATCACGCTCGATAAAAAAACTCATCGGGGCGCGATACACTCTCGATGATTTAAGGAGTATATGGAACTGTTCCCTTGTAAGGATTATGATTCCTACACAGTGAAGGATTTTAACATCGAAAACTCTGCTCCTGCAATCAAGGACACTTACTTTGCTTCTTAGATTTGAAGGTATCGATCGTTCCCGAATGTATGATGCTATATATGGAGCCATATTTCCTATAATTGATAGTCAAAACACAAATACTATATAATATCACACAACACAAATACTATATAATATCACACGGTTGGTTAATGTAGGGTGTAATTGGTTTGTGTATAGATTAAGGTTGTGACTGTGGTGGTTCGGTGATAGGATTTAGTTGGTGACGAGGTGAGTGTTGATGTTTGTGTTGCTTTTGGTGATGGGTTTTATTGGCGGTGGTAGTGGCGGTGTTAGGATATAAATGATAACAAATAGTGGTGTTACGGATATACACCACAGTCCGGCTCGCGATGTTCGTTACCGTAAACAACATTTGATCCTTGACGTACGGAGTAAAGCGCATAGCACATTGTACACTGACAGCAATACATTTATACAGTAAGTGTGTACTGTTAATACATTCGCGTCTGGCTTCGAGATCGAATGCGATGTATAACGGAGAGGCTGAGTCCAAGTTCAAGAAAACACCAAACATACTCTACTCCGGACTTTTTTTTTCTCTACAAGAAATCAGTATTTATTGTATCAGTGGTTTTGGTAATGGTATGGCGGTGTGCGTTTTTGACTTGAAAGTTCTTATTTAAAAATATAAATCAAAAACTTACCAAATGAATACAATACACCAAACGCCGAATTTGCTGTCACACCACCGAGTACTGCTAAGACACCGCGGAGACAACCCATATCGTACTTTTAAGGAGCTATACGTCCGTCACAAATAACAACTAATAGTGTTTCGTGGAAATTACATACACAGCATTATGCACACGTAGAGGTTTCCTTCATTCTTAAACAGATATATTGTTTGTTCAGAATTATCGGTGGCTGCAGCTACTGCGTTGCCATTTGCTCAGTTGAACACCTTTATAATCCAGTTTGTCTGATAATGATAAATCCAAATACAGTATGAACAACGGCAACACCAATGGGAATTAGATGCCAATTTGGGTTTTTTTCTTACACAACATCTGTTTCCACAACATACCAGCAAGTTAAGCGGAACCATACGGTGAATACAGATCTCTGTCTGTTAGAATTAATAAGTTGGATACCTTTAGCATTTTACAAACTGTCAAACAAGCAGCGTACCTATGATTCCGGTATATACACTCGTCCAAAGAAGTTCCTTGCCACTTAGTAAAGTCCAAACAGTTCAAATTAATATTTAATAGAATATATAATTGTATATCAAAATATGCAGAAAGTAATAACATATAATTTAGACATGATCACTCATGCATGGCAGATCCCATTCACTTGACAATGGCAAGGTCTGTGGAAGAAGATAGCAAAATAATGGATAATCCCTCCATTCAAATGTTAATGTGAATGATTGAACACAATATGAACCTTACCATTGCGTAATGAATGTGCTCAGCCATGCATGAATGCGTTTACTTAATTTCATACAGACATGATAGAGAATTATTGTCTGCTTATTTTGACATGCAATTGTTTAATTTATATTAAAATATTTATGTGAAATATTTGAACTTCAATGAGTGGCAAGTAACTTCTTTGGACGAGTGTATTTAATAAATAATGTCATCCCCTCATATTACAGTCGTAGTAGATTTGCACTTGCGTTTAGCTTAACTAAAGCGTGCGAAGCTACTCAGCCCTTTTATGGCAAAAGAATGTATTTTATAATGTAAAGGGTTCAACAAAAGAAAGTATACCACTTTGTTTATGTCATTTTGAGTAACTTTCAATTTGTTTTTGTCCAAACAGGCTAGATAGGCATTTAGATGAATCTTTTAGGCATAATTTGATACCAAATTTGCCCCCTAACAACAATGATAAACCATGATTAGCACCATTTAAAGGAAAATATCCCATTTTCAAAAGTCGCATTTCCAATACACAGCACGAGAAGAAAGGGCCAATTGTTAACACACACCTATGCCGTATTTATCCCGTAATGATCACCGCGCATATCCCTCAATGCGCGGGCTAATTCAAATGTAAACTGATGCATGGGTGAAGGATTTGAATGTAAAGGAATGTTATGGATGGGTAGAACATGGACAGATTAACCAAAGCATTTATGGAAATGCGACTTTTCCATAAATCATGCAGTGATATAAGACAGTATATTACTTTTATTGTCTTTACAAGTTGCAACCTTTTCCTAAGTGAGGATTATTGAACCAAGTTAACACAATCCATGTTAAAAGAAAGTATAACATAAGGAAAGTACATATCAGATACATCCTTTTGATATAAAAGGGCTGTACTACATTATCAACCGAATGCGACAAACCCCTGGTAGAAAAACGTACACAAAATAGGAACTAAACTGGCCACCTCTGGTGGTTCTAGGATGACATAGTTTTAGTTCCAGATGCAGGCCAATCGTGAGCACCACCGTCTGCATTGATTAGATAGCATTGCTAGTCTCCCTCTAATTATTAACTGGAATAAAAAAAAAGTATTTTATATTAAGCGCAAACAAATAAGGCAAATTCAATCTGTATTGCGCGGCTTACGACACAAATCGAAGCGTCATATATGAGAAAAATATATCTCAGGTCACATTTCATAATTATTATATACGTACTCAATGAAATATTATGGGAAGTTTAGGCTAACAATAAGAAATACTTTGTCTCAGCGCCTTTTGGCTAAAAAGCTATGTGCTATGCAATGTTTATTAATTTTTCTTTTACCAAAATAAGCTATGGTCTATGCGCTCTATTTTTTATTTATTTTTATATAAAAATAATATTATAGTCAAAAATAATATAATATAGTCAATATTTGTACTTTTTTCATTTTAATAAAAGTAATCAGATATGATCAATGTTCATTTTATGATTGTGTTATCTTTATCTCTTAACTTCACAAATTTAGTTGAATGTGTGTTCTCAGTGTACAAGGTTGCCGAGTTTCGACGAAACTGACTAGTTAAGTTTAAAAGCAATGCGCGCGAGCCGCTGAGACAAAGTATTAACTTTGTTTGGCCTTATGTTTTTTTAATCGACTTTGCTTTTCGACTTTTCACCGTATACTAGAGACCCATTTGTTGACGGTAACGCTAATGAACTGATATTAGCGTTAATTAGCGCGTAGATAATATTGAATCTTACCAAATAGAGGTTGATAACACAAGAAATTAAGAGGACAAGTTGCACATAGTTTCAGTGTTGTAGTTAAGGTTGTGGCTGGAAGTGTAACATTTTCTGAAATAATATTGGATCTCAACAATTAGAAATTGATAAAAAATAAAAATAAATAAAGGAGGCATGATAGTTAATCAATGACAGATTCAGTTTCAGTGTTGTGTAGATCTCAACATTTAGATGGCAGTTTCAGACTGTAATGACAGTTACAGTGTTGTGGTGTTGTGGCAATTATATATTGTAATTGTTATTATAATTCATTTCACTTTAAGTTTTGTTTTTAACGGTAACGCTAATGAACTGATATTAGCGTTGTTAGCGTTAATTAGCGCGTAAATATTATTGCATCTTGCTAATTAGAAGTTGATGAAATAAATAATTAAGGGGAAAAGTTGCACAGAGTGTCAATGTTGCGGTTAAGGTTTTGGCTCGAATGGTAACATTTTCTTAAACAATATTGGATCCTAACAATTAAAAAAATAAATAAGGGGCATGGCAGTGTATTAATGGCACTTTCAGTTTCAATTTTTTGTTGTTAAGCGATATTAACGCGAATTACGCGCGAATGAACTGATAGTAGCGTTATTAGCGTTAATTATCGCGAGGATTAGCGCGAGGACTAGCGTTAGCGTGGATAGAGCGGCTAGCCATTATGATACGATATTAGTAGGGGTGGGCAAATATGTATCAAATTTTCAAAACCCAGTTTTTCTATGGCCAAATTGTCACAAAAAAAAAGAATATGACCATAAAAAATGTCTCCGACAAACGGTTAGGTTGGTAAAATGGCAAAATTCAAAATGGCCGCCAAAATTACCAATTTGTAATGAATTTAGAAGTTTGGCTGGCTGGAAACACTCATGAATCTTAAATTAATACAGGTGTTTACATTTTTTCAGGAAGGTGAATTCATGTAGCGGTTATAAATTATATGTGTGGTATATTATACCCCATATTTTTAGAGAAAAATACAAAATGGACGCCAAAATGACCAATTTTTAACGAATTTAAAGATTGTTTGTCTTGAAAGAATCACCAATGTTAAATTAATACATGTTTTTAGATTTTTTCATGTAGGAGAATACATTTAATGTGTATACACTTAATTTGTGTTATTTAGACACTATAACTATGGGTAAAATACAAAATGGCTGCCAAAATGACCAATTTTTAACACATTTTGAAAATTGTCCATCTTGAAAGACTCACCAACATTAAATCAATACATGTTTCTAGCGTTTTCAAGTAGGAGAATACGTGTATAGGGTTTACATATTACATTATGTGGTGTTCAGGCACCATAACTATAGGTAAACTACAAAATGGCCTCCAAAATCACAGATATTTTATGTATTCTGACAAAAGTGTTCATTATTCCATATTTTGCAAGTGAAGAAAAAAATAAAAATCTTTTACGAATTCGGATATTTTATTCCTTGATAGGTTTATAGAAGGAGAATTCATGTATTGTTTAACATTCATATGTGGTATTTAGACACCATTACTATATGGGACAATACAAAATGGCCTTCAAAATAACAGATTACTAATGTATTCTGACAAAAGTGTACCTTGTTCCATATTTGGTAAAGACTATGTTAGTGCCTTGCTGACTATAAAGCAAATCCACAAGACCTAGTAGGCATAATTGGCAAACATTATCTTTGACCAACATTGGGAGAAAGTGATGTATCTGTTGATAGGGATCAAATATATTCAGAGTGACATAATTTTAAGCGATGACGATGAACCTAAACCAGATGAGAATACTTCCGCATCTAAACACGCTAAATGGTGCATGCCAATGAAAGACATAGCTACGTTGACTTGTTGGATGTCAGACAGGTCTGGTGACTGAGCACCATTTCATATTGGATAACTTTGGGATCCCATCAAATCAGATAATCCTGATATATATATATCACCTAAGACCTATTTGTTCACATTGTCGTGCAAACATTGCTAAACGTTATCGCTATGAATGAGAAGGTCTTCGCCTTGTCAACTACATAACTATACTTTGGTACAGAGTGCTTATGCCAAGTTGTTGTCTCCAAGTCATGATGCATGCCTATTCTATCTTGGTGTAGGCCTACAATGAATATACAACTTGGATGCAAGCACATGTGTCTATGAAACAAATCAAATGGGATTTCAAAGGTTTAAGAAAGCGCATTTGGAACGGTGTCAATCAATCCAGAATTTCATTGAGGCATGGACAGTATTTAACAGTGTCGACTGTCAACCTATACAATGCATAACGACTGATTTTCAAGTGCTGCTCAGAGGTATAAAAGATGGTTGGAGACACCATTATCTTCCCCTATCGCAAGCCGCGAGAAAATGCTGTGCGTGGCACTTTGAATGGCCGGGAATGAAATGGATATTGATCACACAGTGAGGATGCGTTTGGTTGTGCCTGAACTAGAGGGCTATTTGATTATGGACAGGTAACATGTGGTCTTTTCTTCCCGCGTAGTTTATTGAAAATGTGACTTTTGAAAAGTGACTGGTGCTAATCATGGTTTATCTTTGTTGTTAGGGGGCAAATTTGGTATCAAATTATGCTTAAAAGATTCATCTAAATGCCTATCTAGCCTGTTTGGTCAAAAAAAATGTTACTCAAAATGACATAAACAAAGTGTATACTTGCTTTTGTTGAACCCTTTAGTATACGGGTGAAGGAAATCACAAAAAGAAGCGCGACTTCGTGACCAACAGCAATCTGTGTAATAAGGTGAAACTTGTCCCAACAGAAAGTGGGGAATGAAAAAAAAGAGGGGGGGGGGGGGGGGGTTGAAGAATAACGATGTTTCGACTGGATATACCAGTCGTTATCAAGTTTAGGTAGTGCAAGACAAAAGTATATATTATGCCGATGAGCTAAAAAAAAGTCAGTGTGCATACAGGTAAGCGAAACACACTAGTGCAGTTGTTCTCTTGAGAAAGAGAGACATAAAGCAAATAATAAAATAGTGTTAAGAAGTAAGAAGAAGGCCAAGAGCATTACAAATTATGCATGACATGTATATAAACTGGTTTCTCAATAACCTGCTAACTTTCTTTACAGTTCATATACTTAAACTGCGCCAATAAAGTATCTAAACACTTACAAATGGTCAGATATATCAGAACCTGAAATAGTATGCAAAAAATAATTAATTAATTCGATTCACAGTTATCTTCTGCGCATTTTGACACCTCTTTTGTTGCGCTACGATGTTGTTTGGTGGATTTATGGGCGCTTGAGTGGCTTAAGGTCAATTTCAAAAGTTGCAAAAGCCCCTAATCAAGCAAGAGCGTTGTACTGTGACGAATAAGATCAGCATTATTTTTGCTCGCCTTTATAAATGATTTTTTGTCACGTGTTGAATAAATCGATTGCGATAAACAAGAGCATTAATTGTCAACAACAAAACAAAAGGGTCAGAGATGGGAGGCATAAATCAATACTGCAATAAAAAAAAGTTAAGTAAGCAGAACAAATTGGTGACTTTTGTCTCGATTTTGTCTGTGTGTGATGCTTGTGTGAGTTCCCTTCTGAAATTGGGGTGAATATAATCCTTTACAACTTTTGAAATTGACCTTAAGCCACTCATACACTCAGCCATTGATACAATATTAAATTCAGAAATCATCCATTGTTTTTTTATTTTCAGTATTTAAAACGAGTTGTTATATCTAATCATACAATAGGGAGAGAAAACGAAAGAAACATGTATTTATCTTTAGGGTAATTGCCCGTGTCCGTTGTCCAAAATCTCTCTCTGGCTTAAATCGCATCATAACAAAAGTGAAATAGGTATCAATTATCATTTACTATCAATGTGTAGCTATGATTCAGAGCTATAATTATGACAAATGGCATGAGGCTGACATTCATATTAACGATGTTATGAGTGAGGAGGTAGCACTTATTGAATGACCCTCGTAGTTACCTACCAAAATTGTCATACCTTTTCTCAATATAAAGAAAAGCATTACAATTCTGAAAAAAATAAAAAAATACATAAGCTCCGATTTTTTTTCAAAAGGTAGGTTTTGACGATTTTCATACCTTTTCTCAAAATAAAGAAATGCATTACAATTCTGATGGTAGAGGGCAATATATTGGAAAGCAAAGAAATACATTGCACATTTCAAAAATAAAGAAATACATAAGCTCCGATTTCTTTTGAAGGGTAGGTTTTGATTCAGACCTACCACGATGTTCATACCTTCTTACAAAATAAAGAAATGCAAAAGAACTATAACGGTAGAGGGCGATATATTGAAAATAAAGAAACACATTACAATCTGAAAAATTAAGAAATACATAAGGTCTTAATTTGTTTTATAAGGTAGGTTTTGATTCATACCTACCACGATTTTCATACCTTTTCTCAAAATAAAGAAATGCAAAAGAACGCTGACGGTAGAGGGCGATATATTGAAAAACAAAGAAATATATTGCAAATTTCAAAGATATAGAAACATATAAGCTTCGATTTTTTTCTCCCAAAGGTAGGTTCGAGGGGGTGATCACCCCCCCCCCCCCCCCCCCCCCCCCCCCGCCCCCCACTATTGACGTCGTATCGGTTGAGATTGGCACTGTCGGTTCATTTGACCAGAGGAATCATGCAATTATGATGGTCAAAAGTACACTGATGAACATTTTTCGCGCGCGCATATAACTCCCATAAATGCAATATTCTTTGGTACAAGCTTGTTTAGAGCAAAAAGGTACCCCAATCGTGCCAAAAATAGGTGTCAACTCAGAAAATTTCGCGCGCTACGCGCACATTACTACCTTCATACTCATCGTGTCGGTTCATTTACATTTCTCGCCCCCAAATATCTAGAACCTAGCTACGCCACTGCGGGCCCCGCTAGCTGGGCCGTGTAGCGGGGATGTTGGGCGTAGCTATACCGTAAGCTAGAGATGCGATGCGCTTTCCAAAATAAGCCTAATGACACATTAGAAATGCATCTATAATTGCATGTTATAATTGCGGAAGAAATATTTGCCAGTAATTACAGTCAATCCAAAACACAGCATGGGCCCCATATGGCACCTTTATGGGGGCACTTTGTGGACCCTTTTTGGGCGACCCACATGGGACCTTAATATTTTGGCCACTTTGTCCGAAAGGGGCCCATTCGGGTTGGCCCCCATGGGTCCAAGGGGGGATTGACATGTCAGAGTGACATAATTTTAAGCGATGACGATGAACCTCAACCAGATGAGAATACTTCCACATCTAAACACGCTAAATGGTGCATGCCAATGAAAGACATAGCTACGTTGACTTGTTGGATGTCAGACAGGTATGGTGACTGAGCACCATTTCATATTGGATAACTTTGTGATCCCATCAAATCAGATAATCCTGATATATATCACCTAAGACCTATTTGTTCACATTGTCGTGCAAACATTGCTAAACGTTATCGCTATGAATGAGAAGGTCTTCGCCTTGTCAACTACATAACTATACTTTGGTACAGAGTGCTTATGCCAAGTTGTTGTCTCCAAGTCATGATGCATGCCTATTCTATCTTGGTGTAGGCCTACAATGAATATACAACTTGGATGCAAGCACATGTGTCTATGAAACAGATCAAATGGGATTTCAAAGGTTTAAGAAAGAGCATTTGGAACGGTGTCAATCAATCCAGAATTTCATTGAGGCATGGACAGTATTTAACAGTGTCGACTGTCAACCTATACAATACATAACGACTGATTTTCAAGTGCTGCTCAGAGGTATAAAAGATGGTTGGAGACACCATTATCTTCCCCTATCGCAAGCCGCGAGAAAATGCTGTGCGTGGCACTTTGAATGGCCGGGAATGAAATGTATATTGATCACTTAGTGAGGATGCGTTGGGTTGTGCCTGAACGAGCGGGCTATTTGATTATGGACAGGTAACATGTGGTCTTTTCTTCCCGCGTAGTTTATTGAAAATGTGACTTTTGAAAAGTGACTGGTGCTAATCATGGTTTATCTTTGTTGTTAGGGGGCAAATTTGGTATCAAATTATGCTTAAAAGATTCATCTAAATGCCTATCTAGCCTGTTTGGTCAAAAAAAATGTTACTCAAAATGACATAAACAAAGTGTATACTTGCTTTTGTTGAACCCTTTAGTATACGGGTGAAGGAAATCACAAAAAGAAGCGCGACTTCGTGACCAACAGCAATCTGTGTATTAAGGTGAAACTTATCCCAACAGAAAGTGGGGAATGAAAAAAAGAGGGGGGGGGGGGGGGAGGGGTTGAAGAATAACGATGTTTCGACTGGATATACCAGTCGTTATCAAGTTTAGGTAGTGCAAGACAAAAGTATATATTATGCCGATGAGCTAAAAAAGTCAGTGTGCATACAGGTAAGCTAAACACACTAGTGCAGTTGTTCTCTTGAGAAAGAGAGACATAATGCAAATAATAAAATAGTGGTAAGAAGTAAGAAGAAGGCCAAGAGCATTACAAGTTATGCATGACATGTATATAAACTGGTTTCTCAATAACCTGCTAACTTTCTTTACAGTTCATATACTTAAACTGCGCCAATAAAGTATCTAAACACTTACAAATGGTCAGATATACCAGAACCTGGCTGGCTAGCTGGGCCGTGTAGCGGGGATGTTGGGCGTAGCTATACCGTAAGCTAGAGATGCGATGCGCTTTCCAAAATAAGCCTAATGACACATTAGAAATGCATCTATAATTGCGTGTTATAATTGCAGAAGAAATATTTGCCAGTAATTACAGTCAATCCAAAACACAGCATGGGCCCCATATGGCACCTTTATGGGGCACTTTGTGGACCCTTTTTGGGCGACCCACATGGGACCTTAATATTTTGGCCACTTTGTCCGAAAGGGGCCCATTCGGGTTATCCCCCATGGGTCCAAGGGGGGATTGACATGGGTTTAATTAGTCTAGGGCAAAAATCAAAGTTTTAAATGGGCAGCCTATTTTAGGTAATTGATAATTGAATTATTTACATACCCGAATAAATGACTGGCAATTGGAAGAACAATTCAGTAGTTTGTTTTTTGATTAACATTCTCAACAAAAAAATCTTCATGTGTACAGTTTTGTTTGAAGTAATGTTCTTACTTGCCAATAAATTATGAAATAGTGCATGATGTGGATCGAATCATTTATCAAAATGTATAAATATGAAATCCAGAGTGTTACGAAACCAGTATAACCAAGGTCAGTGCGCATAATTGGAATTGCCCTGATATAACCCGTGTGGGTCCCATGTGGTCAGCCCATATGGCACCCTGATAGGTTTACCCAAACGTAGCCCATTATGGCCCTTGTAAAACCCACATGGGACCCATGTGGTCAGTCAATATGGGACCTTGATAGATTTACCTAAACGTAGCCCACTATGGCCCTTGTAAAACCCACATGGGACCCATGTGGTGAGCCTATATGGGACCCTGATAGGTAAAAATATAATGGTTAATTGTAAAAAAGAAAGAAAGAAGAAAACAAAATGACCATATGTTCAGATTTTAGGGTCTGCCGCAAAGGGCAGGTCAACTATTTGACGCGGTGATTATTTGAACAATTAATAATTATTAATAATTGATTATTAATTATTCGTTATTAATTATTAATTAAAAATCAATAATGAATTATTAAATATTAATTAAAATCACTACGCGGAAGAAAACACCAATTGTTAGCAAGCAATAAGCCGTATCAGTCCCGTGTTGATCGCTGCGCATTTCACCCAATGCGCGGGCTAATTCAAATTAAAATTGTCATGCATGGGTGAGGGATATGAATGTAATGGAATTTGTATGGAAAAGGTCACAGGTCACTAATAGGTATATCAAATAAGGTGGGATCGTTTCAACAAATCCTTAAAATCGTGATACGTGTCTCTATTTTAATTAGAAGTTGTCAAAAAAACATAACATTTTTGGTATCATATTAAAGACAATTTATCCAGCTACCGTATAAAAAAAGAATTAAAGCCACATGTTTAGCAACAGTAAAGTTATCAATCTAAACGTCGAGTGAGTCAAGGGTGGGATCGGTGGATTAGGAGCCGGTGGATGAGTCGCCCATAGGTTTGTACACAAAATAGCGGAAAACTAGAACTTTTGAAATTCATGCCATTTTATAAGTATACCTAGGAAAGTTTTCAAACTTCTCATATGTGTTAATAACATGTGCCTGCTACTATGAATACTAATATTAAATTGTTATCTAGGCATTCTCTACTAGAATATGATGTTCAATTCAGGGAGTATTTTAATGTAAAAAATACACAGTTTTATTCATTTTATTGATAAAACAATGGCCAAATCGCAGTCTCTCTTTTTCATTTGTGTGACTCTTCAGTCCTTTTCTACCCTGGGTAGTAAAACATTTAACTCAAAAAGCCAGAAGTGTTTCGCCACAGAATTGTTCATAGATTTATGAAAAATTTGCTATTTAGACCTATTTTGGACCACCCTGTATTCAAAATAAAAGGAACTTTAACGATATTCATGTAGTTCATTTTGATAACCATTTTCTTTTAAATTGAATGGTCCGTGCTAACTAAATTTCATAGAATATTATATACAAACATTCATTGTATGCATTATTTCATCATACTTTTAGACACCCTGTACTTTACCTGTGTACATTTTGGGCAAATGATTCTTAGCAAATTTGGTAGCACCTTCTGCGGTTGTTCTGATTTTGGTGACTATTTTCAGCTAAACCCTAATTGTACAAACTATCAAACTATTTTGTGAGGAGCAAAAACGATCAAATTTTTTATGTTCCACCCTGTAAAAATTGTTGTACACACCCTGTATAATTTGATTCTTTTTTGCAACACAAAAAACACCTTGAATCATAAGCTTTCCAACAAATATAGTTTGTGGGTCATTAAGTTTGTAAAACTTAAGTTTTGTCCCGTTTAATCAGAATTGGTGCATTTCTCAACATTATTAGAAGTGAAACTTTTTTTTTGACCAGTTTGTGACTTCTGACCAAAAGAGAAACGGCTGCACTCTGTGATCGATTGCCTGCCGGTCAATCCTGGCAGGGATTATATATTTATGGGATAGGTCACTCCTCAGACACAATTTCGCCTACTATCACAAAATTCACGGGTGAAGGTTTTATAGGGGGCGCACTATGATTGTCGTAGTAAACCAGACGACATGAGACGTGGTGTTTTTTTCTGCTCAAAACATGATTTGTGGCACAGAAATAGTACATCAATGGTAAAAAAGCCGATTGTGATTTAAAGTAGAATGATTTGCTCTGATGACGACAGAATTTAGTTCTTATATGACACGAAACATTCAGAATTGGTTAATTTACGTAGAAAAAAATACACATTTTAAATTGTGGATGGCTTCGTCCGGCAGTGACAGAGGAAGGCTGCGTTATTTGCATTTTATGAATATAGTAATCAGATCAGTTTGGAAGGACGCCAGATCGCGATGAACACATCGTGTGAGGTCATGAAAAGTCATGACTGAATATTCATTCACAACGAATGATTGACAGTTTACGCTTAACTTCTGGGTGAAGAACTGATAGAGTGCGCTATACTGTGAACCAAATCTCAACAATGGGCAGACATGAGAGTCATCGCCCTGATCCTGGTTATAACAGTGTGAACCTCACACACACCCATTTTCCTCCCGCGTAGTGTATTTCAAAAGTGTCTAATGTTCGTTAAATGGCGCTAATCATTGTTTATCTTTGTTGCTAGGTGTTATGATTGGTATCGAAATGTGCCTAAAAGATTCATCCAAATGTCTATCTCGCCTGTTTGGTAACAAACTAATCGAAAGTCACTTTAAAATATTGACCAGTTCTTGACCAGCGTATGTAAACGTGTGTCTAACGTATGTCAGCGTATGTCAATGTATGGCTAACGTACCACAAACTCATCGGGAACTTATGCAGAACGAGCTAAGCACACGTTGAGTACGCCGAGCAATTTGAACATGCTCAATAACTTTTTCGCGGGCTCGACGTGTTCCAAATGTTTACAACGTGTTTAAACGTGTCACAGCGTGCTCTTAACGTAAACGACGTATCCCCAACTTACCCCTAACTTATAAGGTACCACAAACATATCGGGAACTTATGCAGAACGTATTAAGACTGTGTATTTTTAAAACCCAGCCGCATCTCGGGGATGAAGGTTGGAGAAATCATTTCATACTTGGTCCACACATCAGTTATGATGAACCATCTCATATTATGGTGATAAATCTTTCATCGCGAGTCCCAGTGTTTCTAGATCAAAACACCCTAAATTTGCCAAGTTCGACCATTTTAGCCTATATTCAGAAACGGGTAGTTTTAGTTTAAACCCTCCAACTGCAAAACGATTTTGCACAAGACACTTACACTGCAGTATCATCTTAAGATACCTATAGAGTATATAACATGCGCATTACATTTAGTTTAGCTTCTGTAACTTTTGTTTTATAATGGGATCAAACTTGTGTTTTTCATGAAAAATAGCTCAAATTATGTGTCAAATTAAAAACGGGCATTATTTTACGTCAAGCAACCAATTTTAAAAATTCACATATTAATGCAATCTATACATATTAATCTTCAACATATAAAAAATCACCGTTGGCTTTTTATTCCTACAAGTCGCTGTGTGACGTCAAAGTTACGTGTGTATATCACTCTATATAAATTGTTGGAAAATGAATGACGCATAGTATATCAACCATCTCGGTCATATGAGGGATGAAATGTTGTGTTTACGACGTGCATCTAAATATTTGATATATCCCATCTTGATAACAATCTTCAAATCCAAGATGGCCTCCAAAATGGCCGCCATAATTGCCAAAATACATATAGAATGCTCATATTTAATTCCATACACTAAATTATGCAGTTTCAATGCCTATGATCGAAATGCCTGTAAGGAGACACTAATTTAAGACGTTCTTGAGGATTCTTTACCGTCCATGATGGCCGCCGATCATGTCAAAATGGACATTAAATGGATGGAACAATGATTCTGTATTTGTTATAGTTATCTTCTTTAAGACTAGGGTTTAACAAAACGTATACGATATCGTTATTATGTATCAAATTAAGAACAGGAATTAGTTTACGTCATTTAACCAATTTTAATAATCTACAAATCAATGCTGTCTATACATATTAACCTTTAAAATAAACATAATCATTATTAGCTTTTTATTCCTACATGTCGTTGTATGTACGGTAAGTCCTAAAAAAATCATGGTACCATACAGACACATGTGGCTGAATTGGAATCACCGATTGATATACTTAATTTTCATTTCTCAATTTTTTTGCTAGACATATTTAATTTTCCAATGTATCTTTATAGCAATATGCAGAAATTCGTTTTGGGGGGTACCGTTCACTATTTAGACATTCAACCAGTTGCTGGTCACATTTTAAACGGTGAATCTGCCCCTTCAATGACCCTTACCATACACACATTATGTAACTGCTAGCAATGTATTGGCCATTTTGTTTTGTTTGTTTGTTTATACACGGTGGACACGGTGGGTCCGCACGACACACGCAATTGGGTCCTGATTTTAATGCCCGTTTTAATGGCAAGCAGAAACGTTTGACTATTCTGTGGTCATTAATCACTTGCCATGCTTAAATCACAATATCTCTCCCAATTCATATCATAAACCAAAATTTTGTTTTCCAAAGGACAATGGACAACTTACACTAAAAGCAATGGATATTATACCGGTATGTCATTAACATGTTACATGTCACCGAAGACATTTCAAGCATTTCATGGCCACATTCAGCATTTGGTGGTCAACATAGTTATTTCAAGATACTCATGATTAGTTATATGGTGCCTAAATATTATACTGTAATAACGATATTATATGATCTTTTTTTTTTAAAAACCTCGTCTTACAGAAGATAGGTATGACAAATAAAGAAGCTTTGTTTCAGCCATTTAATGTCCAATTTGACATATCGGCGGCCATTATGGAAGCTAAAGAATCCTCCAAGAATGTCTCAAATGTGTGTCTCCTTTCAGGCATTTCGAGCATAGGCATTGAAACTGCATAATTTAGTGTATGGAATTTAATACACGCATTCTTTATGTATTTTGGTGATTATGGCGGCCATTTTGGAGGCATCTTGGATTTGAAGATTGTTATCAAGATGGGATATATTATTTATTTAGATGCACGTCGTAAACACGACATTTCATCCCTCATATGACGGAGATGGTTGATACACTATGCGTCATTCATTTTCCAACATTTCATGTAGAGTGATACACACGCGTAACTTTGACGTCACACAGCGACTTGTAGGAATAAAAAGCCATCGGTGATTTTTTATATGTTGAAGACTAATATGTATAGATTGCATTAATATATGATTTTTTAAAATTGGTTACTTGACATAAAATAATTCCCGTTTTTAATTTGACACATAATTTGAGATATATTTCATGAAAAACACAAGTTTGATCCCGTTATAAAACAAAAGTTACAGAAGCTAAACAAAATGTAATGCACATGTGATATACTCTATAGGTATCTTAAGATGATACTGCAGTGTAAGTGTCTTGTGCAAAATCGTTTTGCGGTTGGAGGGTTTAAACTAAAACTACCCGTTTCTGAATATAGGCTAAAATGGTCGAAATTGGCAAATTTAGGGTGTTTTGATCTAGAAACACTGGGACTCGCGATGAAAGATTTATCACCATAATATGAGATGGTTCATCATAACTGATGTGTGGACCAAGTATGAAATGATTTCTCCAACCTTCATCCCCGAGATGCGGCTGGGTTTTAAAAATACACAGTCTTAAGCACACGTTGAGTACGTCGAGACATTTTGAACATGCTCAATTATTGTTCGCGGGCTCATCGTGTTCCAAATGTTCACAGCGTATCATAGCGTGCTCTTTTAAGTTTTAAGAGCACGCTATGATACGTTAAAACGTAAACGACGTATCCTCAACTTACCCCTAACTTATATCACCGTACACCAACGTACATCAACGTATTTATGATTTATTCGATATTTCGCATACGTTGGCATACGTTCAGGCGATACGCCATGGTGTGACAGGAAAGGCCCTGTCAAGGCCCTGTCACACCATAGCGTATGGCCTGAACGTGGCCTGAACGTATGCCGACGTATTCAAAAGATAGCTCGAAAATGTTCAGACCCCAAGAACGTCCAACTTCCCAACGAAGTGCGTAAGAAAAGTCGACATCGGTGATGAAATGGACGTATCCATAGCGTATCCATAGCGTTTTGAACGTATACAAAGCGTATGACTAACGTGTTGATAGCGTATCACAAACTTATAACAAACTTATGATAGTGTATCACAGCGTAAGCGAGCGTATGACCAACGTTATGCTTAACGTATTCGTAGCGTATATGTCTGCCGTGTTCGACGTATCCTCAGCGTATCCTTGGCGTACAATGTACAACAAACACATGACAAGTGTTGCCAGTTCAAGTAAACGCAGTTTGTAATAAGTTAGTGATACGCTATCAATACGTTAGTCATACGCTATGTATACGTTCAATACGGTACGGATACGCTATGGATACGTCCATTCCATCACCGATGTCGACTTTTCCTACGCAATTCGTTGGGAAGTTGGACGTTCTTGGACGTTCTTGGACTCTGACAATTTTCAAGCTATTTTTTGAATACGTCGGCATACGTTCAGGCCACATTTAGGCCATACGCTATGGTGTGACAGGGCCTTTAGACAAACGCAATGTTTACGTTGGGCATTCATTATGACAAAGTTCCGGATGAGTTGGACGCATATGGCCTAAGAGCTGACAAAGTAGCAACCTATGCGAAATGTTCACACAGAGAATGCTCAACGTTTACATAGCGTATTGATCACTACGTATATATCATTATCTGGCAAGTTCTATTTTAAGCACTGTATATAATTTATCTACAATCTACAAAATAAACACTCATTTTTGTTTAAGAAACAGGTCAGAGGTCAAATAAATTAGTCTGATCAGCAATTTATGTTATCGTTTTATTGTCCGTCGAATTATTCCTTAATATATAATAATTTAAAATAGATTAGGTGCAGAAAGTAGAAGACACAGTGCTGGATCGAAATAACAAGTACAATTGCATAAGGTGAGGGGCTACCTTAATTTATCTTTTTCTTTGTTTGTGTGTAATAAGACGCCCATCATCATGATGAAGTTCATATTTAACGAATGAGGTAACTTTTGAAACTCAAAAAGTAGGTAGAATAATGTCGGCTATCTTGTTGTTTTTGGAAGGTCACCAAAATATTTTTGAATGTGGTTCGATAACATACATGCAATCTAGAAAATGTTGACAAATAATTCCCAAAAAAATACATCATATTTCTTGAAGGATTTATGGAATTTTAAAGGAAAATTGATAACAAAAGTAGCTGGTTTAAAAAAAATGTATAACTTAAAAAAAAATTGTCTCGATTTTGTCCTGGGTTTTAATTGTTATGTTGCGAAAATTACAATACATTTCAAACCAAGTATGTGACTTGAATAAGCCCGAAGTAAAGACCACAATATATGGTGGTCAACATAACTATGTAGTTCAGCACTAGTCCTCATAACTTAATGGGGATTGTGAATGATTTAGCTCAAAATATGATCTCTCTAGAGTTAAGACAATCAGTTTCTTTTTCTCTTCTGAAAGTATTTATCGAAAACGTTAGGTCTTAAGACCTCAATTTAAGCTCAATTGTTCACGTTTAGTGTTTTTTCTTCTCAAACAATTATCAATCATCGGAGAGTAGAGGACTGGTTATAAGTTGGCGCGGGCATTCTATATGAACTGAATGAAGAAAATGAACATAATTTCTTTCAGCATCGACTTGTATTTACAGTGTTGCCAAAAGCCCGTCCCGGGTAAGCAGTACTTTTGGATTGTAAACATTATGTTTGAAAATGTGATGTAGAAGTGATAGATTAGAATAAGTGCAGTATTTATTTCAATATAATTAAGTCTAAATAAGATTTAACATTTAATATGTAATTAACTGCTCACTTTTATGAAACAGGTTTCAGCAAGTAAAGTTCATTTTCGCTCTCCGAGGTTGTACTGTGTACTACTAGTGGGGTAATTGACTCGTCACGCGGACATGGGCGTATATCTTTGGGCGTATATTAGCCTACGAATGAACTATGAGCACAAGTGTACGGGTACGTGAATGTTGGGCTAACATGGAAATTCCATCTATTATACCAATGGATTGCTTATATTGAGTGGATAAGGGTTAGGAAGGGAGGTGGTGTTAATATATTTGACGCTCAGAGACACTTGCAGGGCGATATGTTGAGTGGACTTCGACAGCGGTCATAATTTGGCAATTTGAATTCCCGATTGAACTGAAATTATATTTTCTGTTAATCATTAAATGTATTCATTATAAAACCATTCCGGTGGAGTTTGAGCATTGGGCTGTTCCAGTTGAAATCCATACACCCCCTATTGAAGACATGACATTAAACTTGCTCACAGGGAGTGTACGTTTCAAATTGGGCTACCTGCATGGGTGAGTTCGTTTGAAATCTACACTCACCCTGTGTGGACAATTAAGGTCACGTCTGCCATAAGGTGTGTATTGATTTCAACAAGGAATAGCCAATGATCAGTCGACCTTGAACATGTTGAAAGCTGGAAGGACAATACATAAAGTTCAATAAGCTGCTCAAACACCATACCTGCGCATACGATTTGCAATAAGTTCAAAATAGTGCCCTTAAAATGCTACACTTGCCTATAGGCCTAGCAATTGCACAATGAATTCGTTGACGTAAACCACGTTGGTAACCGTTATGGTTACTGGTTCAAGCCTAGGCCCATAACGTCTTTTCCGAATTATGATATACCATAGGTTTTGCGTTATGGTCAATGTGATCAGTGGTTCGTAACAAAGTTAGGGTGACCTAGCAACGGTTACATTATGCTAGCGAATAAGCATATGCAGACCATTATGACTGATTTAATCGTCCACTCCCTGAGCTACTTGAAGGTTTTTCAAGACCATTCTGTCAGTAATAATTAATATGCGTCATTCTTTAAAACTTCCCATTAATTTCATAGTATGGCCCGTGTATGAAACCAACAATTTCGCCAATTGGTTTGTGAAATGGCGGGCGAGGAACAGGGTTATGGTAAGGGTTTAGAAAGGTGATACATTTGCCGTGTTGATGGAATATCAATTTTGAGACCCACTCCTAGTGAAACAAAAATGAACTTCACGCACTATGCCGGGAAGCGATTTTTTTTCCAAAGTTAACATTTGAATAGGGTTACTGAAATACATGCTGCATAAACACAGTAGTCACCATAATAAAGCTTTATTCCGTGGTAATTTTGTTGAACTGGCTTTGCCATCTTCCCCGACCGCCAACACCACTATATCCATTCCATCGTGTCAAGAATATTCGACTATTCAAATGTTAACTACAGAAAAAATATCGCTGCCGGGACACTATTTTGTTGGTATCGGGCAAATGGTTTCCTTGTTGTAACCGGAAATGTAGCCTTGTATGTTGGCATCAAGTAAAGCTGGATAATTTCCCGCTGGACTGTAACGGCACACCACGTAAAGAACATTGTAGTCTGATCCACCAAAATCATAAGTGCCGAATTTCACACCGCATCCGAGTTGAGTTGTGCTTTTCCAAAGTACTGCTGTCAGGTGACCTGAAAAAAAGAAGATCAAAATAGGCAAACTAATCAGACTCGGGGATATCAATGATAGACATCGATTCTTACGTGAGATGTATCATGTTATATAATGTTAATCCTGATTTAAGTCATTTTTTTACTATACAGTTTATATAATATATAAAAATACAAATATTCCTGTCATTTGTTTGGTGGATACTACATCATGTGACATACAATATTTTGACTAGTTCCCCAATTTTTCGCGGGAGGGAAAAAAGTTCCCATACAAAAGTACTATTTCCCTCTGATGAGGGGCTACGAGGGAAATAGCACCTTTTTATGGGCTCGTGATCGCGGTGTTTAAGGAGTTTATCATCAGCTATTTGGTTTAAGATGCTCTTGGGGCAATTACTTGACAATGTAGACAGTATATTCGTCGCTATTCTTTCAAAACCGTGTATGTTTTTTCCGGCCCTTCAGCATGTATAAAGTAAAACTGCCAACGGTTATGCATATGAAGAGGTGATTTATACATGTTCCGGGACAAGAGAACTTACAAGATGTTGATAGATGTGATTTTGTCACTTAAAAATGTTTATTAGAGCAGACCGCCTAAAGGTCATACATAGGAAGAATTACTGTATACATGCTGAAGGGCTGGTTGGAGATACAAGGTTTTGAAAGAATTTATATAATATGATACAGTTTACCAATCTACGGTGTTTAACATTTTGTTGTTATATCGTCTAATGTATTGCAAAACACCGTAGGCTAGTAAACTGCTTGATATTATATTATGTATAATATAAATATTATATGTAGACAGTGCTAAATCGAAAAAGCAAATAAAATCTGCTGTAAATCTGCTGTACAGTTCGAGAAAAAAGCGCCGATTGAGGTAGGCCTAGGCCTAGCGGCTGCACGTTTGTTACACCGAGTGTTATCTTTTGTTTATGAAACAATTTCTAATGACAGAAATATTTGTAATATGTTATATGAAACAATTATTTACTGCTCTATATTCGGGAAATGGTTCAAAATAGGTCCCCTCGGTAACTGGATACCGTGGCCCTACTATTTTTCCGAGACCGGGGGGGGGGGGGGGGGGGGGGGGGGGGGGGGAGCTATTGTGCACCATTTCCTCATGAACAGTAAATATTTATATACTATTAGTACAATGCTTGTAATCAAAACATAATTATAAACAAATAGTGTATGCCTTTTGTTTATGCAATAGTACAACTATATCACTCGGTCCAATTTGGATTGTTTCGTCACTGTCGGCTTCGCCTAAGAAATCCAAATTTGATTTCGTGGCATAGTTATTACTATCACACTCGCAGGCATTCGATATTTGTATAGTATTATGCCTCGTAATAGTTTGGAGAGGGGGGGTGCTTAAGTATATTTTGGTTCAGATTCTTCCAAAAGCACCAACTTTGGCCTAGATGTTGCCTAACCAACCATACTACATGTATATAGATTTTTGACAGGCGATTAAATCGACTCCTCACGGGTCGGCCATATTGGGTAAATCCAATGGTAGGTTATAGAATAATAACTGAACGATAACAAAAAATATCAGACCATATGAAAATGGGTAAAATGGGATATTTGCCCGATCATTGATTCATTTCTCTCACCAGTATCGTCATTAATCTCAGGGTTGTTGAAGTCCAATGAGTTAATCTCGCCACAGTACCAACCAGTACCAAGTACAAATGGATATGCTGTAAGATAAAGGAGAAATAGTGGAGAAGAAAAAAACACACAATGTTTATCTATATAAACGCATATGTCTGTTGTGAAAACTAGCACTTACATCTTAATTAAAACCTTACGAGAAATTAAAAAAAATGTTCATATTTCAATTTATCAATCATTAATTATCGAAAATCGATTCGGAAGTGTTTTATTTATCGCGACGGGTAATTGAGCTAACATTTCTTAACGCGGCTGTCTGTCGTCGTGTATCACTCGATTTGTTAGTGCGCATGCATCGGCTTCAAGACCGTCGTGTATATATTCTGTCACGCTGAAACCAGTGACAGTTAAAACAAACAACCTTTTTACTCGATTTGCTTCTGCGCATGCTTTAACGACTGCCGTGTATTTATTCTGCGCAATTTGGCTACACGATGTCCTTGTATTATAGTTTCGGCAATTCATTTATACCGTTGGATGTATAACGTATCCACATTTCCAATTATATAGAACACACGCACGTAGAAACAAGACCTATTGTTATCAGCCGCTGTTCGATCCTAACCATGTTAACACGTAAATTAATGTTGTGCTCCCTAAAATTTACTTACATTTTTATTTTTGAGTTTAATGGAACTTAAAAGGAATACGTATGTATTCTTACATCTGAAAATATAACCAAATCAAATATCGTACTTTGCAATCCAGGAATAAATGGTCAATTGTTTCAGGATTTCCATTACAAATAGTAAACACATCATTTCTATTATTTATACATTATAATTATGTATCTGTTGTCAAGATGCTACATTCATCAGACAAAGTAGCTTAGGGGAGACGTCAAAACTCGACCGCCCGTTGACCGCCGGTTACGGGCGGTTCCGCCCGGTTCTTTCAGGTCAAATGTTTTACTGGTATATGAATATTCGCGCATGCAACACTGAACAACCGCCGTTGACTTAATGCTGTAATCTGACCAATTTACACTATCAATCTGTTACTTTGCGGTCATAATAGCTCTCTCTATAATCGTTCTTTAAAAAAAACACATTCATAGACTCTCGGTATTGATTTTAAAAAGTTAATTGAGCTATAAACAGATTGAAAAAGCCAACCCCAGCGAAAATCAATAGCTGTATTGTACTGGTTGTCAACTGAGACTTTTAAGTCTTAAAAGAGCCCATTACTTCAAGATGTTATTGCTCACGCGTGTGGCGAGGCACTATCAACCGGTCGTGTTCACCAGAGTGTTACTATTTGACCTCATTATGTGTGTTTATTATAACAGACGACACGTTTTGTGAGAACCGGGCGGAACCGGCCGTAACCGGCGGTTGCCGGGCGGTCGAGTTTTGACGTGATCCCTTACCAGGTATTAAGTGTGCTTATAACTATAAAAGCATAACTCCTACTTAAAATTATCAAATTAAAAAGTTGTTGAAAAATTACTCTTTTTTGATTTGAGATATGGCACGCTAAAAAGGATGACTATTAGGGAAGTTACAATCCGAAATGTAAGGTAAAGTACGATTCTCATATTCGCATTTTTCTTTTCAACACGGGGGAGAGTATGACCGGTAACGCTCGTGTGGCTTATTGATAATGTGGACCCATCGGAACATCGCATTATCATTTTCAACTGGTAAATTAGCACTTCCACAACCAGTAATCAATAATTTGCCCGTAACTGAGTCAACGTGTAGAAAATCAAAATGCGAAAATAGAAACCGTACTTTATTTCCCTTTTGGTACTGTAACTTTATTGATATCAATCTATTCTTATCATTCACAATCTCAAATTAAAGAAGAGACATTTTATAATTCTATAATTTAAAGTTTTAGTTATACTTATTCGGCCGAGTGCACCAATGACGGGTAGCTGAAGAATAGCGCTACCTCGCTAGTAGCTGAGGCATAACCCAAAATTTGAGAGCGCCAATGCGGGGTAAGCTACTAGGCTAGTAACTGGCGGGTAATTTACGCTAAATGTTATACCTGACCGGACCCAAGATTAAGTTGAGGCATAACGTGTTTATACCACAAGTCAATCGATTTTAGCAGTAGCGTAATTTTTTGGAACATTGGAGAGGATGATTCGTTGATATACGGAAGCACAATTTCCGCTTGCATGCACAGGGGGTGTATATTTGAGGTGGAATGTGACCCCCACATAAGCTGAAATATTTGATATTTTTGAAACTCCATTCATGCAATTTGGTGAATATTTTTAGTCTAAATTTAGATCAACTCCTTTTGCCCATTCAAACACTATCGCACCGTTTTTGGCTAACATTTTGACCAACATTTACTAATTGTCCAAGGTTTTTGTTCCCCTTTTAAAAAAATAACCATTCGTATAAAACATTTTGCTTTAACAAATGGGTCAGTGGCGTAGCTCAGGGGGAGGGCAGGGAGGGGCAGTTGACCCCCCTGACAGAATTTTGTGTAGCCCCGCCCCTTTGTGCCCCCGCCCCACTCTTCGGATATAGGGCTTACGGCCATTTGGGCTTTTTTTATATTTTTTTAAATAAAATACTTTTGTTGTTGTAAAAACTGATTTAAAACACTGAGGATTGGCCATTGGCCATTATTTGTTGACTATGGTGCTTTTTGGACTGGTAAATTTTGTGACTCTGCGAATTGTTTTACCTTGTGAATTTGTTTTACTTCTCTCTCTCCCCCCCCCCCCCCCCCCCCCCCCCCCCCCCCCCCCTCTTATGGTGAAACATATCCATAACATAATACAATGCGGTATACATAACAATGTATTAATTAATTGAATCAAATAGAATGCTAATCGTGCTCTGACATCCTTGAGCTACATTTAATTTGCAACAAAATACGTACACTCTAAACATACTTTACCCAACGTTGGTTAAGGAGGGCACATAAGCAGTTGGGTAAAAATGATGCCTAATATTGGGTAATTTTTACACAATATTGGATACTTTGGATCCAATATTTTTGTGCCCAACTGCTTATGTGCCCTCCTTAACCAACGTTGGGTAAACTTTTTTTTAGAATGTATCACCATTTTTGTTTAGTTCATTTAAAGATTATCTCTTTGTGAACTGTACGTTAATGAGCAATGATGAATAGTGATATTAAATAAGGCATGTCAGTATGATCCCGCACCGAATGTTCACATTAGTGTAAGAAGCCGGGCGGTATAATACGGTACTTTTTAGTATCAACTAAGATGTTAAAAAAAACAAGATTTAAGTATCTATCTGTTTTATAAGTGTGTTACATTAAATATATAAAGAGAAAAGATCAATGCTAAAAGCGACAAAATAAACAAACTAACACCCCAACAAACAAAACGAGCACACATACCCCACCAAACAAACAATAAGTCAAACAAACAAACAAACACCCAACAAACACCCCAACCAACACCCCTATACAAACAAACATACCCCACCCCAACAAAAAAAAGAAAAAAAAGAAGATGAATCAATGAATAGGCGAGTGAATGAAAGGAATGATTCATTGGTTTATTGATTGCTCGATTGGTCGATTGGTCAATCAATCAATCAATCAATCAATCAATCAATCAATCAATCAATCAATCAATCAATCAATCAATCAATCAATCAATCAATCAATCAATCAATCATGCAATCATGCAATCATGCAATCATGCAATCATGCAATCATGCACTCATGCAATCATGCAATCATGCAATCATGCAATCATGCAATCAATCAATCAATCAATCATGCAATCATGCAATCATGCAATCATGCAATCATGCACTCAAGCAATCAAGCATTCAAGCATTCAAGCATTCAAGCATTCAAGCATTCAAGCATTCATGCAATCAAGCAATCAAGCAATCAAGCAATCAAGCGTTTACAATAATTTAATCTGACCTTTGAAAAGTAAAAATAAAAGAGACAATACCACGCGGCTATTAGTTTTACCATCCTATTACGAACCACATTTTTCAAAAAACCTTTACCAACTTTTAAAGTGTATTTCAATAATTACTGAACCAATACTAGGCATGTTTGTACATATTGTAATGCATTTCTCATAGCAATTCCAAATATGGTTATGAAACTCAATAATATTAACATTTGTGAAACATTTTGTAACATTTTGGAACTGTCGTCTGCAGACGACTGCCGCGTGGAAAGTGTTAAAATGTTTACAATTAAAAAGCAATTACCTGATTACGAACATTCCTAAATGTGAAATATCTGGCCATTGCATAACCCTATATAATACTCTGGCTATTTAATGTAGGACTCACTCCTAAAAGTTCTGAATACGTGGCTTGATATAATTGTTATTGTGAAAACCAAAGCATAGAGTATACTAGTAGAATGGTTAAATAGGTGAATAAATCACTAAATAAATGATAAGATAATTAAATACATCAATAAATGACTCACTATAAATAAATAAATGACTAAATAAATAAATGACTGAATAAATAAACTTACTATTGTTTTTATTAATTAAAAACTGATAAAGCCAAAGTTTCAACATTGATGTGAGTGGAAGGGTAAAAGAACAACAACAAAAAAAAGCATATCGCGCCGTTTGGGAATCGAACCGGGTTCTGAGATTACAATTCAAAGGACTAGGTATCCAAGCCACGGAGGTATTTAACGTTAGAGATGTGTTATATGGTATATACCATTGAAATACTTGTTTCCATCGGAGGCTTGTGTTTGTCATTAAAATTGTGCTTTTTGGTGCAATGTCTGTATGTGCCCCTCGCCCAAAATATGTTTGTAATGTCATGATAGTCCTTATTTTTGAAAAAGCGGTGAACAAACTTCGAAATGTTTGGCCATAAAATGGCATCATTTTTCCGGATCGCGGCCGACTCGAAGTGATTCTTGATTTATACTCACCTATGACCTAGCGAGTGACGACACGCTTTTAATATTACGGAGGACTAATCACGTCAGAATTTTACATTAAACTATAGGTTAACACTTGGCATATGCGCCAATTCATTTTGTTAGGGGACGATGCTGATTAATGTGGATATTTACCTCGCTAGTTGCTATTCTGGTGTTATTCGCCAGTTATGCTCTAAGAATTACATCGTTAGTAAGTTATGCTACAGTTAGAGCATAACTACTAGGGAGGTAGCTTACCTCCCTATTAAGTTACCCGTCATTGGTGCACTCGGCCGATTGTTATAAACACATGTACATGTATTACCTAGTATTTGTTTTATTTAAATCTGATTTATTTTAAATTAAATCGATTTTTATTATATTTCAAGTACTCACATACTCTCTTAGAGTTAGAAAAAAAGACCGATGGAATTGGTGAGCATGTGCAAACAAACTACCAAAAATCAAAACATGTTTTAAACGTGAAAAATTTGCAAGCAAAATATTTTAAAAAAGTGAAGGAAAATTATTGTTGAATTCTGCACCTTCAAGGTAAATCTATTGGAAATGGATGACATCAGAGGGATATTTATGTGTATACAAAAGTTGTAGAAGTACCAAGAAAAAATAAAACAGTTTAAGTAAGCATTTCACTTAAAATTACCAACATTTGTCAACACTTTAAAAAAGTATAAATCTTGATTTTTAAATCATCAAACCCTGATTTATCGACATAGTATGTACGTATACAGTACAAATAATTACCGCCACTTGCACTTGCAGACGAGACAGATCTCAATGCAAGGTTTTCCCCATAAGCGTTATTAGTATCATGGTTCAAATCATGATTATCAGCCATTGTTTGTGCCCAGGTTTGCGCTTCCTGTTGAAGAAAAAGAAGACCGAGTTTTCTTTTAGAATGATGATTTGATAAACGAGAAATAACAACACCATAATGGTGATATATATACCACGGGCTACTCCCATATTTGTGGGTGTCACATACGTTAGGCTTGTAAGACTCTTTTACAGCCTCGATCTCACACAGTTACCCCATTTTAATCAACTACTGTTGGAATTCAATCAACATTTCAGAGAAAGGTCATTAGGGTCTAAAAAATATCCATGGTTTAAAGGTGGATGTTCCGATCACTTTAGTTTTTTCCCCCATACAAATATTTTGTATCAGAAGAAACCCCATTTGTTCTCATTATTTCTGTATAACCGTTGGCGCAAGATATGTTCCATTTAGAAATTATAAGCCGAAATGTAGTTTACTGCCAAAGGTGGTTAACCTCCCAGCCAGTAAGTGTACTACTCAATGGGTAAATATCATGTCAATGTTTGCTTCCAAGTTAAGAACCATTGGAGTTATGCAACTCAAATGATGTTATTATACGACTATTGTAAGGATGATCCTTTATGTAGAATAGAAAACATCAAAGTTAAATATCGGGCCACCAATAGGAACACCTACCTTTAACAAAGTTTCGTGACCTTTAACCAAAGCTCTATTCTTCTGTTTCCCCCATCCTCCTTCTTTTTTAAACATTAAATTGCGTGCTTATTTATATTGGCGAAGGAAACAAAACATGTTTTTTTTTTAAAAAGTAGTGTCATTCTGACTGTTTATTTGTGTTTGTTTGATTGTTGTTGTGAGGGGTGTGGTGGGGCGGGGCGGTGGATTGTTGGTTGGTGTGGGGTGGTTTGGTCTGTGTTATTTGTTTCTATTTTTTCAACACATTTCGAAAATTCAACCTCCAAAAATATGTGCGGGTCGGGCCCGTGGAGCAGGGTTCTATCTTTCTTTGGCCTTACCTCTATAAGGTCATCGTTCAGTTCCAAAGCGGGAGCATTGTGCACACAGCGGAGGAAATTGTGCCATTCCAACATCTGTGCGTTAAAATTGGCTTCGCTACTGTGTGTACTCTGTTTCGTTGGTTCGGTGCAGGTTGTAACATCACCTGAAATGTCAAAAACATACAAGGTAATCTCGTATTCTTTGTCCCGTTAGTGATGTACGCATGCTCAATCCTTGTAAAATGTCCACAAGATATAGCCCCCCCCCCCCTCCCCCTCCCCAAAAAACCACCCCTAGGTTAACCCTAATCTCCTCTTCGTAGACTATTTCCTTTTCCTTGTCACTCTACAATATATGAACAACACTCTCTGACTGACCTACCGATATTATTTACCACTCCCATCAGACGATGCTGGACATGGGCTCGTTCACGAATATTTAAAGTTATTTTATGCGTACGAGCAGCGTTCGAAATAAGAAAAATATATTGGTCATCCACCGGATAACCTAGGTTGGGATTTTGGTCATCCGCCAATATTTTTGGTTATCCGCATTTTTTCAGTGGCAAGCTCAAAAATCATATTTTAAACGAGTCTTCATATACATACATATAATTATTGACAACTCCACATTAATCTCTATGCTCCATAAACAACTTTCTCTTTATTTTACAATCTCCTCTCTTTAAACTACTATTTTTCTTCAGTCACTTATTTGTTCTAGTCGTCACGTTCTTTCAGTACGTATCTCAATAGGACGACCAGCTGTAAGCCCTGAAATGCATCCTGATGATCCTCTTCTTCACTCGTTCATCTCCCGACTCCATTGGATCTGTATCCAGGTCATCCTCATCTGACTAAGCATCATGTTTCACAACTGCAGGGTCGGTGTCGTCCACTGTGTCAATATCATCCTCATTTACAGCTTCTAATGCATCCTGATGATCCTCTTCTTCATTCTCATCTCCCAACTCCATTGGATCTGTATCCAGGTCATCCTCATCCGACTCAGCCTCAAGTTCCACAACTGCAGGGTCGGTGTCGTCCGCTGTGTCAGTGTCATCTTCATTTGCAACTTCTAATGCATCCGGATGATCCTCTTCTTCACTTTTATCTCCCGAATCCATTGGATATGTATCAAAGTCATCCTCATCTGACGCAGCCTCAATTTCCACAACTGCAACTGCAGGGTCGGTGTCGGTGTTGTTCTTTTAGTACGTCTCTCAATACGACGGTCAGGCAGGTCTATAGTCTCTAATGCATCCTGGTGATCCTTTTCTTCACTTTCAACTCCCATCATTTTGGTCATCCGCCGGATGATCAGCCAAGAAAAACTGGTCATCCGCCGGTAGATTTGGTCATTTCGGATGACCGGATGGCCGCTATTTCGAACGCTGCGTACGAGGTTACGTGATCGAGTGAATAACAACTTGTATTTTATAACCAAATTTAAATTAAAAGACTAACGTGCTCTCCTAATTACGATTTTTTTTCTTCTAAGGTTTAAAGCGCCGTAAAATAAAACTAACTATCCACAAATCAGAATCCCCTGATTAATATTAATGGATTTGAATACGTGAAAAAAATCGGTCGAGAAGCGGGCGGCGTTTTCCCATAGACATTGTACTACCATTTAACTACCCCAGCAGGATTTACTATCAGTATTGATGGGTGCGCCGGTGGAATATCGGCCTAACTTGACGGCCATGTATAAGCACTGCCCGGCGCGTCGCTATACACAAACGTCTACCATTGCGTACGGCTGCTTTATGTTACAGCTATGTAAAAATGGCAGTGAAGGAATAGTAAAATCAGTCCTGACATATTATTAAAACCCTGTCACGCCTGAACACGATGGAACCGAAAAACCCAGATGACCGACCAATAGAATTCTAAAAACTTAATTTCCATAGGCCCAAAAGCCATCCCACTTTAAAAAACAAGCGATAAATTCATACTTTATTCTACACTAGCGGCGTACCCTCGCTACGCTCGGGTCCCCGCTAGATGGTTATGCCACATCCACATTACCTACTGAAACCACATAAACCCCCTACAACCCCCCCCCCCCAAACCAGGTTGATTTATAACCATATCCCTCATAAAGGCATTATAAACCCCTACAACCCCCACCCAATCAGGTTGCGTCATTAACCCCCGCAAAATGCTACTTGTACCAATATAACCCTAGGCCTATCCTAAACCATTTCCCGTGGTTTACACCACCCCCCTCCCCCAACATGACAACATGACACCATACCCTACCAACAGGTCTATAACCATTTCCCGTGTGGCTTCTGCGCCATTTGTAGGAGTGCGTGTGCCGCAGCAGTGAGCCCTTGCGCATACATGCACGCGACGCGTTACCACGGTATGATTACGCAGAAATAAACTTTAACACTCTTCCCGTTATTTCCTCTATCTTTCATGCAAATTAGGCGCCACTTTGATCACAACTAACGGAGAAAAAAGGATAACAAACACACAAACAAACACACAAACACACACCGTTTCCAGATTTATAGTAAGATGCATTATACAGGTAACTATTTTAAAAGTAAACGTTGTGCAATTGTGCTAGTTATTATTTATGCGGCACGGTTCAGAAACATTGTTGAAATATAAAACTGTTATTACAATTTACACTTCCCTACAGGCTACATTTAGTATACTATCTTTAGCATCTCACATAAACACACGAAAAGTAACAGTTATTTTCAGACAAAGGGTATTACACACGTTAGGCCTATAATGCATGTTGCCACTGTTTAGCACTATTGCCCCTATGCATCTATGTATATATATATATATATATATATATGGTAATACAGCATATCCAAGTTATTGACATACATAAGTGGAATATCAATAATCCATAATAGGTGTGAAAGTCATTCTCCAGATAGGATAATCTATCATGCATGTTGCCACTGTTTTATATAAATAAAAAACTGTTGAAAACACCCGATACGGATTTAAACAACCGCTGCTGTAGTTGCCCCAAAAGTGCAAAGGCCAACTGCCCTCTTGATGGAAATTGTCTGGTGAAAAACATTGTGTACAAAGCCACCGTCCAACCCACGTCATCCCCATCAATGGAATACATCGGTCTCACAAGCACCACCTTCAAGGAGAGACTTGGTAACCACACCCACTCATTTAAGAATGAATCAAAGTCTCTTGCATCGGAACTATCCAAATTCATCTGGAATCTAAAACGCAAAAAGACCCATTCCACATCAAATGGTCCATCATCCAACACGCGACTCCATACAACCCGGCCTCAAAGCGCTGCAACCTATGCATCGCGGAGAAGTTTCACATCATGGCTGCACCCAGGATATGTACTCTAAACAAACGCTCGGAACTATACTCTATGTGCAGACACAAACGGAAACACAAACTCAATGCTTTTGGCGTAACGTAATGTTTTTTCCTGGATGGCCATATTTACCAGTCTACCAGCTCACACATCCTGTTTTCTATTGACTATTGTTTTTCATTTTTCATTATTATGATCCATCTTTATGACTGATTAGTGATTACCCCAGGGATTACCTATACCTAATCTTGTGATTTACTTTTCACCTATACAACTCATAATGGATTATCCTATCTGGAGAATGACTTTCACACCTATTATGGATTATTGATATTCCACTTATGTATGTCAATAACTTGGATATTACGTCAGCCTGCTTCGATAATTGCCTAACTCACTTTTCAGCAAAATTGAGTTTTTTGCATAAATCATGACTTCATTACTTTATGCACATGCTGTTATAATACCTAAGTCATTAACCAATCAAAAGTGTTGATAAATGAAGAGTTTTGTTGCAAAAGGGCCACCAGACCACTCCACTATGTTACTCATTTTGCATTATTGAATTTGCATTGACAAATCCATGGAATTAATCAAATTATTGTATGGCTGTGTACATCTGTTTCTTTATGACTTGGATTAGTGCATCCATGCACGCCAATCCTCAATTGGCGTGCATGGATGCACTAATCCAAGTCACATCAACAATACAAGACTCACATCAACAATAAAAGCCTCATTCCACATCCATCCATCAATAATGCAAAATGAGTAACAGGTACACAGGTAACAGGTTTCATACTTTTGTTGTTTTCTAAGAAGTAGAAAAAATGAGTTAGGCAATTATCGAAGCAGGCTGACGATATGCTGTATTACCATATTATTACTGTTGACTATTTTTATAATTAGATGTACTTCAGTCTGAAGATTGCCACCACCCTGTGTGGTTGGTGTGCATGAAACTGCCAGTTACTATGTATAAATAATTCTTAATTTACTGCTTGTTTTCATCATATTACGCTCTTCTTAGGAATTGAGCACTTTAGATACGGGCAGTGCATCATTTTGATAATTTATTATATATATATATATATATATATATAAATACGTGAGAGATTGGTACAGCCATAAATTAACCAAGTGAGTGATCTGTTATCAATAATAATATAATTATTATTGTACATTATACATGCGTGAGAGGTTGAACAGATCGTAGACGTAGCTGATTAAACGCGAAAAAAACCTAACTGTAATGGGGACTCGAACCCACAGCCTCTCGGTTACCGGACGAGCGCTCTACCACTAAGCTATAACAGTATTCGTGGTTGGGTAATTGAGTTTTAAACCCATACAGAGTTAAGCGCATCTGCCGTACAATCACTTGGTGATCTCCCGTGTATTATTCAGCTACGTCTACGATCTGTTCAACCTCTCACGCATGTATAATGTACAATAATAATTATATTATTATTGATAACAGATCACTCACTTGGTTAATTTATGGCTGTACCAATCTCTCACGTATTTATATATAAAATACATTCATGTATTTACGTGCAGTCAATTGTAAGAATCATCGTGTTTACACACGGGAGATCACCAAGTGATTGTACGGCAGATGCGCTTAACTCTGTATGGGTTTAAAACTCAATTACCCAACCACGAATACTGTTATAGCTTAGTGGTAGAGCGCTCGTCCGGTAACCGAGAGGCTGTGGGTTCGAGTCCCCATTACAGTTGGTTTTTTTTCGCGTTTAATCAGCTACGTCTACGATCTGTTCAACCTCTCACGCATGTATAATGTACAATAATAATTATATTATTATTGATAACAGATCACTCACTTGGTTAATTTATGGCTGTACCAATCCCTCACGTATTTATATATAAAATACATTCATGTATTTACGTGCAGTCAATTGTAAGAATCATCGTGTTTACACACGGGAGATCACCAAGTGATTGTACGGCAGATGCGCTTAACTCTGTATGGGTTTAAAACTCAATTACCCAACCACGAATACTGTTATAGCTTAGTGGTAGAGCGCTCGTCCGGTAACCGAGAGGCTGTGGGTTCGAGTCCCCATTACAGTTAGGTTTTTTTCGCGTTTAATCAGCTACGTCTACGATCTGTTCAACCTCTCACGCATGTATAATGTACAATAATAATTATATTATTATTGATAACAGATCACTCACTTGGTTAATTTATGGCTGAACCAATCTCTCACGTATTTATATATAAAATACATTCATGTATTTACGTGCAGTCAATTGTAAGAATCATCGTGTTTACACACGGGAGATCACCAAGTGATTGTACGGCAGATGCGCTTAACTCTGTATGGGTTTAAAACTCAATTACCCAACCACGAATACTGTTATAGCTTAGTGGTAGAGCGCTCGTCCGGTAACCGAGAGGCTGTGGGTTCGAGTCCCCATTACAGTTAGGTTTTTTTCGCGTTTAATCAGCTACGTCTACGATCTGTTCAACCTCTCACGCATATATATATATATATATATATATATATATATATATATATATATATATATATATATATATTTGTAACATGGTTACATTTAGCAACATTTGACCAGATTTGACAGTATATTTGCCTATGAACTTAATTATAAATTATAAATTAAACATTATCATGTGAATACATCAAAGCAATAGCATTGAATTTCCAACTGTTGGCTTTTAAAGCATGGGCTAAGATATTAATGCTGTGGGCATGATGGGGCCAGACATGAGTTTAGTCTGCCGGGGCTTTACTAATTGCTGGTAATTATAATCTAGACCAACTCTGCAGGTAGCAATGAGTTGGTCTCTCTCGCCGTGCATCGAGAGTTCCTGTCAATGTGTCAACATGATGTGACAGACGAGTTGAGGAATTTACAGAGAGAGGAACGTAATGTGATTTCGGTTTCCAAGGGAGAGCGCAAGGGACTATGGGACACAACGCGATAATAGTACTTTGTTTTGCATATCAATCAATGATCTGACATGATTATTTTTTGAGTCGTAATAATAATAATACTTACCGCTACGCTCTTCTGGCTCGTCGACTGCTCCCTAAAATGCAATTAGAAAAAAACACAATGTATTAGGCTATGTAATAATGTAACCATTAAATCAAGGCGGTGCATCCAACAGAATATGCTGTTGCCAAGAACTTAATATACAGCGCGTGAGTTATCTATGATTTGTCACATTATAGTATGTAAACAATATATTCTAGATCGTTAGATTGATTTGTAAAACTATTTCTAATTTCAATACGGATAATTTGAGTCTCACGCTCAATGGGCTATTCCAGAAATCATTCGTACACCCCCTATAAAAGGCATGGGATTCCACACAAAATAAGACACATTTTACCGGTGAAAATTCTATAAAAAAGAAGATATATTCCTCCAAAATGGTATAGAAGGCATGGGAATGTTGAAGGTGCTGCTTAAATATTTACTCAACATTTTAAACAACGTTGTTGAAGTATGCAACCGCTTAACAGTTGCGTAAAATCCGTTGGATAACATGTTTTCACCAACAGTTGAACAATTCCAGTTCTTTAGCAGTTGCACAATTTTAATTACACAACAGTTGGGTATTATTAATTAACCATTTGTTGGGCATTTTGTGACTGTTGCTTAATTTGTGAATTGTTTTCATTATATATTATATTGAGAAATTTTGTATAGCAACTGTTGCTTAATTTATCAAATATAGCCATATGTTGGGTATTTTATGTGTGTCAAATTTTTATTATATATTGAGCATTTTTGGTATAGCAACAAGCAGTAGGCAAAATAATGTGAATTCTGGGCGATGCAGCAGAGCTAAATGCATCACTTCCTCCCGGTAGTGAACCGGTACTGTAACACGGAAATCCCACCCTTCTCTATTAAGCTGAATACAGCGTGCTAAGACAAATGACATAGGGTTTTCGAACTGAGAGCTGTGCTTCGGGCGCACTCAGTCGAGCTTCGCTATCCCACGATGGAATCTTTAATGGCGATCACTACAGATTTTGGGACAGTGAGTAATTCAGTGGGTCCGTGAATGGGGCGGCTGAAGAATTTTCATTTCATTTTGGATGCTTTTAATCGCACCTAATAAATAAGCTTATCAGTAAAAAATAGCTCGGACTACTACTACCCGATACAAATTTTGCTCGGACTACTACTACTACCCGATACAAATTTTAGAAAGCTTGATCAAGGCTATCCCTGACAAAGTATCCCAATCTCTATGCTTATGTGCCATTCAAATTCAACAACAAAAATGTAGATACGTATAGGTAAGTAATGTCAAGCACCATACAGATGTCTCAGATGTTTTTTTTCCTCTATTTTTACAATTTGTGACCAATCGTGTGTAATGTCCATTTTGTGCATTACATCTCTACTAAAGGACGCTCCCGTGGCCAAGGCAGCTTTGTTCATGCTTTCTGTAATGAACCATATCTGAAGAACCAACCAAGATAAATGTACCATCTTATCAGGATAATTTCAAAACTAACTGCTGATTAAGACTAAGCAAACAGAAATTATCTGAAACTTTAAATGTGGTTGAAAAATTACTTTGATCTTGGGTTCACTTTTTTTTGAACCACCCGGTATACCAATTAATCGGCAAAACTATCAAGTACTTTCCACTTTGATCGTTTGTACGTCACAGTTGTATGTACGGTGTAAAGCTGATGGAGGAAAAACAACTATGAGTATGTATACGGTATAGGCAGAACGACTTTTTGAAGTTTCGTTCGTACATTTGCTGTTTGAAACCAGTCTTCGGTCACGTGATTTATCACCATTGCATCATGGGTTTATTTGATGGGTACGCGGACACTCGGGCATGTAGTGGGTCATGTGACTTTTGCCCTGGGAAAACACTTGAGATCCAGACGCCCCTTTAACGCTACAATATACTTTGATATTATCAATAACACAGTGGTACCTGAGTTGTTAGCACAAGGATGGTACTCGTTGAAATATAATGGCTCTATATCTCATCGATGATGGTTTTAGGATGGGATACCATGCCAGAAGGAATAATGGGCTATTTCATTTATGAACTCAAAGAAATTTATCAAGACAGAATTTGTTTTAATTTTATTTTCCATAAATGTACTTATTGAAAAGATATAAAACTGTTTGAAAAGGATTTTTGTAGTTCTCTTAATGTTCCTAACCATTACTCTAACCATTTAATGTCTACAAACAGGATAACATTGGTCCAAACCGATTTCTAGACGGCAAAGTAGATTGGTCATAACTTTAAAGCAAAAACAGTTAAAAAGACCAAATCAAATTATTCTGGTAGACAAAAGACAATACATCACTGATCATAGAGTGTAAGAGATCTTGACATTGAGTGATTTTAATATTGGTTTAAAAATATAATTTCAATTGTATACTTTTTGGTTACAGTCTCTATACGGGGAGGGGGGGGGGGGGGGGGGGGGTCTGGAGATATAACTGATATTCTTATGCAAAATTAATAGTATCTCAGATTAAAACCTCGAATACACTTTATTTTGATTGCTCGAATGTTAGAAACATGAATGAATATCAGTAAAAATGTGTGGTGAAAAACTGAAAATAACTCAGTATATTATTATGTAAACGAATAAATTGTTGTAGACAAATTACACGGCAAAACCATAAAGTACTTTCCATTTTGATGGTTCGTACGTCACAGTTTTATGTAGGGTGTAAAGCTGATGAGGAAAACAACAACAATGAGTATGTATAAGCCTACAGATAAACGGGATACATGCTGTATGAAAGTTACGGTTTAACAATAGAATAGCCAACATTTAGTGAACGGTATTATAAACCACTGCATAGTTAGGCTACGATAGTAAATTACTTACCAATCCGAACACCTTGAACCCGTAAGCCAACGCCAAGGTCTGAAGGATGATAAATGAAACCGATACGTGCGCCAGGTAGCCCATGATTGCAAGCGGGTTTTCTCCTGCTGCCTATCTGTAAAGAAGCTTGGACACATAAATGGCTCAACAGTTCTCTCTAAAAAGACCAGCTGCTCTGAAGTTGCTCTGATAAAGCTACGTTTTATATACACTTAACCCGGACGTTTGACAACTGAAAAAAAAGAGTTTTTTTTAAATTAAATTATAATCCTACCCAGCGTATATATGCGCCACCGGATTATTTATTGAGCATGCACGCGCTATGAAAAAAAACATTGTGAAATTGTTTAAATTAGCTGGAAAAGGATATGTGCACAAACTTTGATGAAAAGTTCATTCGTCAGCCTGCTTCGATAATTGCCTAACTCGTTTTTTCTAGTTCTTAGAAAACAACAAAAGTATGAAAAGTGAGTTAGGCAATTATCGAAGCAGGCTGACGATATGTTGAATATAGCAACATGAATAGTGCAGGTGAATTCCAATAGAAGCAGTAACTGTTGTATATATTTAGGTTGGGGATATACCTTTAAGTGAAATGTGGCTTGTTATATGCCTAATACGAGTTAATATGACCCATTTTTAACCATTTTCATAATTAGTACAATCTGCCTAACTCACAAGGCTGACTTAGGCAGAATTGCAATTGTGCATTTATCGACACTTTTGATTGGTCAATGACTTAGGTATTACAACAGCATGTGCGTAATGTAATGAAGTTATGGTTTATGCAGAAAACTCAATTTCGCTAACAAATGAGTTAGGCAATTATCGAAGCAGGCTGACGAATATAAATGATACGAGTTCGCACTACCGATGGACTGCTTTTACAAAACAATCAGAATTGCGTAATAGTCAACATTATATAAAACTATGTTCCTATTTCTAAGATATAAAAGAAAACATCCTAAACATCAATAAACTCACTAGGCCTATACTGTTAGTATTATTGATCATCTAATTTGGTTAAGGAATGTTGATTAAAATTAATTTACACATGATAATTACGGCAGAAAATGTTTTATTATGCTTACGTATCTGATCATCCAATTTTGTATGTGTCTTTCTTGCTTGACTTTCAATTATTAAGAATGTGCGTTTAACTTATACAAAACAGTCAGAAGTGTGTAATATTTAACATCTAATACAAGGCAAGATGATGACAACATACATATCGTACTGGGTTAAAATTTCGTAAAGGTATAGTTAAACAATCATTAACTCGCTAGTATAATATTCTTACTCATCTCATTTGGTAAAAAGCAAGACCCCACCCCTAAGATACCACTTATTACCACATTTCATCCCAAGCTCCCTCCTCTACGTCACATCACCAACACTAACCATCACATTCTCTACACATCATACTATCTTCGTCGTGCAGTTCCTGTCGTACCCGTCCTGACCTACAGACGCCCTCGCAACCTACGAGATATTTTAGTAAGTGCTACCATTCCCCCATTATCTGACGATTATCTTCCTACGCAGCATGGCACTTCTAATTGTGAGTCAACCAGCAGGTTCGTCGTTTGCCGGGAACACATCAAGGAAGGTGATTCCTTCACTAGTCACACCACCCTGGCCACCTATATACAAGACGAAGGGTCACATCACTTGTACCACATCTAATGTCATTTACCTCTTATCATGTAGAGTGTGTGGAGTCCAGTATGTTGGTGAGACCAAAAACTCACTGAAGAAGCGCTTCTATGGACACAGGTCGACGGTCAACACCAACAAGCCACCTGTCGGTAACCACTTTAACCTTCGCAACCACTCCATGTCTGATATGATCTTACAGGGAATTGAATCTTTAGGTAGCCGTTCAGAAATGGTACGTCTCAAATGAGAGAAGCTATGGATGAAGCGTCTTCTCAAAATTTGGCCCCATGACCTAAACATCAATGAAGGGAATGCTTAGTCTCCAAACCCGCCCCCCTCCTCCATCTGTATCGTATTAACTTATCACATGAAAAAAACAAATTCCCATTTATTTTTCTTCACTTTATTTTTCATTTTTTTACTTTTTGTTATTGTGATACTTTGTTTTTATTTTCGTCATCGTCTCCAATGCACAGTCATTTTTAATACTCGTTCTATATATACATATAGATAGATATATATGTTGTGCATGTTTATATTAGTCGAGAAACGACTAATATACTGTATTCTACCTGTTTCTTCTTCTTCTTCTGCTGCCATGAGACCTATAGCTCCGTAACCATTGGGCCTATTTTTACCATATTTGGTCAAGTACCCTTTTGTGCACCACTACTCAGGTTTTCAAGCATAAGGGGTCAAAATCACACATAGGTCACACGGTGTCAAAACATGATTCAACATGCTCTGATTTTGCTCTGATTTGTTGTATCTTGTGCGCATTGACGAAACAAGAAAAAAATTCAATCATGACCTTGGGGTCAAATGTCAAACGGGGGTCACTAAGGGTCAAAACGTGATTTTCACATAAACGCCCTTGCAATTTAATGAAATTACCTACGATCGTCAGAATTGGTCAACATATTTCTTATGACCATACGCATGTATGATAAATCGGTTTTTAAAATCAAAACATATTTGGGGTCACTAGGGGTCATAATGTAAATTTTCACTCCATTTACTCAAAATGCTACTTGTCCGAGAGGAAATGACCTATGATTGTCAGAATTAGTCAAAAGAATCCTTGGATCCATGTACATAGGTTGTTCAGCGATTAAAATTGACATGTTATATGGGGTCACTAGGGGTCATTGACCTAAACAAGGGTAAAATGTAAGACATGCCCCGATTTGACCGGACTTGTTTTATCTTGTCGGCATTGATGAGACAAGAACAACAGTCAATTATAACGTTAGGGTCTAAGGTCAAGAAAAGGTCACTAGGGATCAAAATGTAAATTTTCACTCCATTCACTCAAAATGCTACTTGTCCGAGAGGGAATGACCTATGATTGTCAGAATTGGTGAACAAAATCTTTGGATCCATGTACATATAGGTCAGCGATTAAAATTGACATGTCATATGGGGTCAATAGGGGTCATTGACCTAAACAGGGGTAAAATGTAAGACACTCTCCGATTTTGACCGGACTTGTTTTATCTTGTCGGCATTTATGAGACAAGAACAAACGTCAAGCATAACGTTAGGGTCTAAGGTCAAGAAAAGGTCACTAGGAGTCAAAATATAAATACTCCATTCACTAAAAATGCTACTTGTCCGAGAGAAAATGACCTATGATTGTCAGAATCCTTGGATCCATGTACATATAGGTTTTTTAGCGATTAAAATTGACATGTCATATGGAGTCTCTAGGGGGTCATTGACCTGAACAGGGGTTAAATGTAAGACATACTCCGATTTTGACCGGACTTGTTTTATCTTGTCGGCATTGATGAGACAAGAACAAAAGAAAGTCAATCATGCCGTTAGGGTCAAAGGTCAAGAAGTCACTAGGGGTCAAATGTTAATTGTCCACTGCTAGATGGCCGGATTTAAGAAAATAATTATCCGAAATAGTACAATTTAAAATATTGTAAGATAATTATCTTTTGACAATTATCTGCAATATGATCTGTTTGCTAAATGATCAAAAGGTCAAAGGTCAACACGCCCTCGACTAATATCCGTGATCTCTGATCACAATGTAGCTCTAGTTTGTTCTGTAATTTTACCTTCGATTCTCTTAGAATCGAAACGTCAGGTCCTCTTATATTTATTACATATGTTTTTCTCTTTTTCTTTGAAATTTGACTTTTTAGAAAAGAATTCATGCACGATACTATCATGACTGTAATGTTCGTGAATAACCATCAATCAGAATTTTTACTAAATCATAATCGGCCGAGTGAACCAATAACGAGTAGCTAAAGAATAGCGCTACCTCGCTAGTAACTGAGGCGTAACCTTAAAATTTGGAGAGCACCAAATCGGGGTAAGCCACTAGGCTAGTTACTGGCGGGTAATTTACGCTAAATGTTATACCTGACCGGACCCAAGAGTAAGTTGGGGCATAACGTTTTATGCCACAAGTCAGTCGATTCTAGCACTAGCGTAAATTTGTTGTGAACATTGGAGAGGATGTTTCGCTGATGCGGAAGGACCAATTGCGCTTGCATGCACAGGGGGTGTCTATTTGAAGTTGAATGTGACCCCATCATAAGCTGAAAGATATTATATGTTTAAAACTCCATTCATGCAATTTGATGAATACTTTTAGTTAACATTTAGACAACTCCTTTTGCCCATTCAAACACTAATCGCACCAACTTTGGGTCATATTTTGACCAAAATGTACTAATTGTTGCACTGTGTGATCAATATCCATTTTATTCCCGGCCATTTAAAGTGCCACTACTGGGTAAAATATGGCAACTGTAGACCATGAAAGGACGATGAATTACTAGAGATAAAAATATGTTTAATACGAATGACTAAAATGACGAAATAGAATAGAGAAATTGAAATGAATAGTGGAATAGTTCAACGTAACTTTATTGCTTACATTTTTATTCATGAATTCGTTTGACTGCAAGCAAATAGACAAAGTGCAAACGAATTCGACGTCGTCTGCAGCCGCCAAATACCCCTATATATGTGCGTTTATAATTAAACTACTCCAATATTGTGAAGAATAATTGATATACCATAATAATGTAATAACACATAAAAACGTACGTCAAGCTAAAAAACGATCGTTAACGCGATCGTTAACATTTATTTGAATATTCTATTACTACTAACTTATGCTATTTACGCAATAACACATAATTGTTATTTATATTTGCTCATCTTCGACATGTTACCTTATACGCACTACGTGTTACAATTTAGACGTATTGTCTTACACGTGTTTCTGTGTGTATGGCGACTAATATAATCATTTTTACGGAATAAACCATATTGACTACACTGTAAAAAATACACCGTAAATTTTACGGGAAAATACTGGCAGCAGTTATGCCAACAAATAACAGTAACATTTACATCGGCAATTTCAATACCGTAAAAGTGTTTACAGTTTTTTTACTGTAAAATTAACAGTAAACAATAAATACCTCAGTATATAAAATTACTGTATTCTGTATTTGTATTTACAGTTTCTTGTACAATTTACAGTATATTGTAAACATGTTTACACTATAAAAATATTATTAAAGATAATGCAATCAATATCGAGGATGCAGTGTTTTGAGACCTGTTCAATGGTAAGAAAATAAAATAGATTACCGTATATTATAAAAAAACATGTAAAATATGAGCATGATTCTTTGTGTTTCCCACTGACATGATGTTAAAAGTATTATTTCCTATCAGGGCTTTTCAGGTTGTGCTTAAATTCATTGAGGATCGATACATATTCACGGTTCCATGCAATTCATTCGGGGAGGGATGATTTCATATACAGGGATGTGCCACTTTAGAGGGTCATTTGTTATAGGAAAAACTTCTTAAACATCGGTCTTGGTTTTGTGTGAAATCTTTAGACATTGTTCTTGGTTTTTGTCTGGATAATCTCTGTATATTTTGTGAAAGTCCTGAGACATAGAATTAACCCAATATAAATACCTGCACTTTCCTAGAAGTGTTGAATCCGTTGATGTAGCTTTACCTCCTGTGGCACACGGGGTTGACGTTGCAAGGGACGGGCAGGGGGCGGGTTTCACCATATGACGCACACGAGGATTGACGTTGCAAGGGAACGGGCTTCTCCCCCTGATGATGGTGTTAATTCCAACTGCGA
>CM069454.1:52983522-53052523 GCA_035610835.1 Ophiura sarsii
AAATAATATAAAACAAAAGAAATGGATCGAAAATAATATAAAACATAAGAAGTCGATTTTTTGGGGTACATTATTTCGAAACACAACACAAAACAACAAATAATAGAAAACATAAGAAATAGATCGAAAATAATATAAAACATAAGAACTGGATTTTTTTCAGGTACATTTTTTCCGAACACAACACAAAACACAACATATCATAGAAAATAAAAGAAATATATCGAAAATAATATAAAACATAAGAACTGGATTTTTTCAGGTACATTTTTTCCGAACACAACACAAAACACAACAAATAATAAAAACAAAAGAAATGGATCGGAAATAATACCTCTGTCGATGGGGGCGACATTATATTGTGTTTCGTGTTGTGTTCCTAAACACAACATATTTTTCCGTCCTTATATCGGGCGCTACATGGGTCGTTTTATCGGTGAAAACATTAGAATTGTTTATGATATCATTTTTCACGCTGAAGAGAAATCAATACCTGTAATGGGATGCTGCTTCTTATAGACTTTGAAAAGGCTTTCGATACTGTCTCTCATAGTTTCATTTTCAAAATTCTTAAGCGTCATGGCTTTGGTACTTCAATTCAGAAATGGATTAGACTTTTCTATAACAATGCTGAATCTAGCCTGCTTATTAACGGCAATAATGTCTGATAGATTCTTTGTCAACCGGGGTTGCTGTCAAGGCGATCCCCTCTCGCCTTACCTTTTTTCTACTGTGTGCTGAAGTACTTGCGACGATGGCAAGAAACAACCATGATATGAAGGGCATTGTTATTGATAACAAGGAGTTTAAAATCACACAATACGCCGATGATACCACATTTATTCTTGACGGTAGTGAGAGGTCGCTTGTAGAAACCTTAAATGTTCTCGATCAATTTGCTGTTATGTCTGGGTTACGTATAAATAGCAATAAAACAAATATTGTTTGGATAGGCTCTAAGCGGAAGGAGCTGCCTTTAAGTACTTGTAGTCATCTCAACTGGGTTAGGAATAGATTATCCATGCTTGGTGTTGATTTCAGTCTTGATCTGCATGAGATGCCAGCATTAAACTACTCTAGTATTGTTGAAGATATTCGCAAATCGATGAAACAATGGTCGAAGAGATACTTGACAGTTTTGGGTAGAATAGCAGTGGTTCCCTCTTTATCTCGAGATTCAGTCATCTGGTTCTGGCCATTCCCAGTCCAGATTGCAACTTGATACATGAGCTTAACAATATGTTTTTCAATTTTATATGGAAAGGCAAGACGGATAGGATTGGCAGGGACCAGATGTGTGGCGATTATGACGAAGGGGGTACAAAAATGATCCAAGCTGGTATATTTGTCAACGCTCTGAAAATATCATGGATTATACGTCTTTTAAGGGCTGGTAATTCCAATAAAGCTGTTATCATGTTTCTGCATTTCTCACAGCTGAAGGACATGGGTAACTTTAACTGCGGCTCCAGTAGGCGGACCAATTTTATTAATAAGATGAGCAATACCTTCTGGAAGGAAGTTCTTCTTGCCTGGAATTCGTTTCAGCAACACAAGAAGCCAAACGATTGCAGCGAAGTTCTACGGTCATGTATTTGGAACAATCCTTAGATTAATATCGGTGGTAATATTGTTTTCTATTCCAGTTGGGTTCAAAATGGCATTCTCTATATTAATGATCTCATGGACCCAGAGGGAGGATTTTACTCTTTGGAGGCACTTAGGAGAAAATATGTTAATCTTAGAACTAACTTTCTTGAGTACCATGGGCTCAGACGTACTATTATTGAGAGTTTTAGAAATGTGTCATTGTTTACTAATGCTAAGCCGGTTGCTAAACCATTTATTCCTATAAACATTGATATTCTATTAAAATACAAAAAGGGCTGTAGGCGTATCTACAAAATCGTTTTACCCAATTCCAATAATAAAGCCAAGCTAAAATGGTCGCAAAAACTTCAGTACATCGACGATAACAAATGGAAAACTATTTGCAACGCGCCATTTAAATGTACTGGGGATAAGATGGTTTCAGTTTTGAATAACTCAGCGTATCCTGAGCACTAACTGCTTCCTTAAGATGATAAAGATTTCCAGCGACGATAGATGTTCTTTTTGATATCAGGTCCAGGAAACAATTTACCATATATTCTGTATGTGCCCTATTACTAATACCATCTGGAGAAAGCTCGAGGATGCATGTGCGTGTTTGGGTGCGTGTTACTTACATTAACGCCGCCCACGTTCAAGCTGCGCTTTTTTACCCCAGATTTTGTCACAGCGCATGTGCAGTTGATTTTTTCCCCGCACATTTCGGCCTGCATTGAAGATGAATTAATGTTTATCTTTTGATATGTACAGTGTTGGGTGTTAAACAAATTGAATTTGTGTGTGTTCATTTTTTTTTTGGGGGGGGGGGGGGTAAATTTGGGCTACATTTCAATCAAATTGTTGGTACATTGGATCAAATTGGGCTACTTTACACTTAAATTGGGCTTCTTTCTTAATTTGAGGTGTTTTAAAGACTTTTAGGGTTATTTATAATCAATGTAAATGTTTTTCCAATGTCTTGTGCTTTAAACTAATGCTTTAAAGGTATATTATGTGATCTTTCCATGGAACGCCCTTAACATCGAAAACAAAAATTGAAAGTAGATTTTCTTGCAGTTTTACATTTCGGATCATAATTTATAAAAATTGACATAACAATGATGTTACATTAATCCACCATCAAGTTTAAAAGATAGAAAAATAAAAGGATAACAATCAATTTCCGGGAATCGAACCCGTGATTGCCGATTGCCAACGACATGTCAAACGTATGTACGCCACAGAGATCAATCAGTATAATTGTGATAGTTTTATTATTTAGCCATATCGATTTATTAATAACGGACGGATTTTTATTGTGCCATTTTTTGCCAAATTTGTGTGTTTCTGTCGCACAAAATGTGTTTGTAATGTGATTATACTCCTTATTTTTGAAAGAACGGTAACAAACTTTGACATTTTCGAACACAAGAAATGGCGTCATTTATACGGTCCACACTCATTGGTAGCGGTATGGTGTAGAAGTCCCAAGTATGCAAATGATCCACTGAAAAATTGTCAAGCTCTACCACACATCTACCCAGTACTCAACAACAAAATAAATCTCATAATCCTCATTTGCATACTTGAAACTTATACACCATACCCAAGTACCCAATCATTGCTCGACTGAAACGTGTTGCATTATTCATGTTACGATCTGTTATATACACAGCGAACATGCACCGGGGTCATGGGTTAATGCACTGGTAATTTTACATTCCCGGCAAACACTCTGTTCAAAGGCACACAAAATGGACTTGTTTTAAGCATTTTTTTTGCAATTCTGAGGTGTGTGGATCGTGTTTCTTTATGAAATTGGTTAGAAATACATCCATTTTAGAACATCTGAAATTTAAAGTGGACCCATACACCTGGGAAAGTATGATGTCAAGGGCATATATTTTGCACGTAAATCTAATACAAAAGTTCAAAAAATCGACCAAAATATGACGTCATGACCATTGCTTCGGGACAAAATGACGCGGTACCCCTCCCCCTTCTAGATATGCGCAAGCGTTGTGACTGAGATGTGATCACGCCACCCGCGATGAAAGTAATTAACAGGAATATACTGTCAGGATCGCAGATTTACAATATTCGTTCGAAAAACCTGTGAAAATACCGCAAATTACTGTAGATCGCAGAAACGGTCGTTCGTTGTAAAATGTAACAGTAAAATATTGTAAAATACGCTGTTATTTTTTACGGTGTATAACTAACTGGTTTATGCTATTTACCAAATAACCCTTATTTGTTTATTTTGTATTTGTATTTTACGTTACACTTTGTTTAAACCTTACACGTACTAACGTGTACACCTTACACGTACTTCGTGTTACATTAGACGTATTATCTTACACCTTATTTTTCGCATGGCCACTCATAGAATCACCATTTTTGTTGCTTAAGTACACGTATTCCCCCATAACTACGTCAGAAGTGTATATTTGTATATAATCTCCTGGACTCATGCACCAATAGATAGCTAAAGTAGGTACATCACATCTCAGTCATGACTGACAGCTCGTAACTTTGGTGATGACACGCCACTTCCGTCGGTCAGCAGCCAATCGATAATGACTGAAGTAGGATGCCCAACCAGAGTTTGTACTCTGTCGAACCATCTTGATCTTGACCGTCCTTGTCCGCGTGCACCTACAACCTTGCCCTGCATCCGGCGCCAACAACATTTATCAAATGTATACATTTTGTTACAGCTTGCAGTTGTCAGTGTCCAGGATTCACAACCGTAGGTTTAAATAGGGTAAAACGAGTGATTTGACAAGGCGTAGCTTGAAGCCCCTAAAATATGCCAATTAAATAACAAATGCTTACAAATATTTATAAAATCGTTACATTATATAATTTAAGATCGTAAAAGCTAGCATGTTCGCATTTTTACCCATATTTTGTCTGACCGACAGTCGGGGGGTCAGATTCTTTGCCCCCTCTTGACCCCCCCCCCCCCCCCCCCCCCCTAGAAAATTAAAAAAAGGCAAAATTGCCCCCTCAGACGGACACCTTCCCCCCCCCCCCCGAACTGTCACTGCTCATTTTCGGTATTTAGTCCCTCATCATAAACCGGGTTCCTGCACAAAGGAAAGTTCAGTAATCACTCCACCTCTTACCCCCCCCCCCCCCTCCACCCACCCCAACTCACGCACACCACCAAAAAAAAAATTATCTCCCCTCTCTCTCTCTCTCTCTCTCTCTCTCTCTCTCTCTCTCCCCCTCCCTCTCTCTCCCCCCCCCCCCCTCTCTCTCTCTCTCTCTCTCCCCCTCTCTCTCTCTCACTCTCTCTAAATCGGTGGTGTTTTGTATACATTTGTACGTAAAAACGCTCACCCGGCGATTTTTAGCGTTTTCAGTTTGATTGTTTTTTGATCAAATTATTGTAAAATTTGATCAACTGTTTTTAATAAAATATTGAAATCATTTATTGCACATCATAAATAATCAACATTTCAAGGTCAACGTAATTTCTTATGTATTTCTTTATATTTCTCACCCGGCAATTTTTAAGCCATTTATCTTTAAAAATCAATACAAAATAAATGCTAATATAATTGCGATTTCCATCCAAAATAGCTCAAAATGTGTCTAAATTCATGCTCTTCCATAATAGAACAACTATTTTATCCCAAATGTCAACTTATTTCTTTCTCGCCAATTTTAATATTTTTTCCCAAATGTCAACTTATTTCTTTCTCGCCAATTTTAATATTTTTCAATAATATCGTTTTGCACAATATCGCAAAAATATAACACACGCAAACTTGCAATATGGGAGCAAACGTAACTTAAAAACGAAAGCTCGTGTAACCATGGGATTTAGACCAGATGTTAAGCACACAAGGGGCTATGAAACCATGAAGCCCGATTTTTAATATTTGTTTCAAATTTGAATTATGATACAAAATTACCTGATTGGTCGGTTCACGGTTACCATGGCAACCGTATACAAAATCCGGATCCATGGTGTATATTATGCAACATTTCGTTTTCTAGTTATTCTCAATGTTTTCAATCTCAATATATTCATCGAACGGATAACCTTCAGATCATAACAGTTCATACATGAAGGTGTGTATAATCCAAAGCAAATATTTTGGTAAATTTGGCTCATTTTGATTAATAACTTTGACACCAAACTGATTTATGAAACAATGCCAAAACCCATTAATATTTTTTTAATTTTAATCTTTAGCACGAGGCAGCGCAGCTGCCGAATGCTATAAGGAATGAATAGCACTCATTGAAACCCCTGCAACTCAGACACTTCAATACAATATACATATAAAATTGCACAGCAGGACACCTCGAAGTAACACTGATAAAGATGAATAATAATTTACTCAACACACACACACCAAGTTGGGTAATAATTACATAGATATAATTAATCAGGTTATTTACGATGTCAAATTTAAAGCACTCTCAAGCTGTAATATAAGTGAAATTTGTGGAATTCTGGACTGGCTGTGTATGTGCTATTATGCACCTAACAAGAGTAAATTGAGCCCAACTATTTCCTAATATAATAAATAAAATTTAGATCTAATGTTGACTGATAATGACAAAATGGGGCTATACATAGGCACCTCAAGTCGGGTGTGTGTGTGTTCAACCTTGTAAGTAATACCAGGTCCTGTATCATATAACAGCTAGCTTTAGTCTGTTCAATGTCATATTGGCCATTACTGCAAAAGAATGGTATGCAACGTTAATGGACAGTTCAATGCTTTCATGCTTTATGTTATGGCGAATAATTTATATAACTTATAGTCTATTCAGTGTTGCATGGACAAGATTATGATGACCTTTTATATTGCGAAATAATTATATATCATAAAAGGTCATGTTTCATCTTATGTTGAATGAGCTATATTAGGCCAGGACTGGTGGTTATGTGCCTTTGTAGCAATGTTGGACTTGAGTCCATACTTTTGGAATGTAAAACCATTTCAGCTAGACAGACAGACTGGAACTTAAAAAGCTGAAACTAATTTAATTTAATTTAATTCAATATTTAACATTAATCTAAAATTTACCAATTCATTTCAATACAAATCGAAATTAATTCAATTCAATTCAAATGAATTCAATCCAATTTGAATTAAATGTAATTAACATTGAATTGAAATGAATTCAAATTCAAATCAAATTCAATAATTCAATTCAATTACAATTCTATTAAAAATCAATTAAATTAAATTCAATTCAAAATCAATTCAATTAAATTAAATTCAAAATCAATTCAATCAAATTCAACATCAATTCAATTCAATTCTAAATTCATTCCATTCGTTAGACAAACGCTATGTATACATGTACGTTAGTCATTCGCTATGACAAATTTCGATATGTTTGGACGTTCGTCGAACAGCTGACGAAGAAGCAACCTACACCCAACGTACGAAGCGTTCACACAACGAATGCGTTTACAAAAAAAATCCTAGATCCCAGCCCTCTTCTGCGAACCACTACGAACCGCTAATGAATACAACTTGAAATTTCCAAAAAGGTCGGGTAACGTTAGCTCAACAGTGCGACAGTACTACGCCAATGACAGCGAATAGGACGTATATTGATCAATGGAAACATTTCCAATCCACATCCCATAATAGAGCGGTGCGTTGTTAGCATCCACAAATAAATAAGAGAAATAAATAATATGCCTGTTGCTCTACCAAGACTGCGTTTTGCAAAAAAAAACACTGCAAAAAATGAACATTGTACTTGGTTTTTGTTTTGGACACATACCCTCTGTTAACATGGTTCAGTAACTAGCCTAGTCTGCTTTAGTATACCTTTTTCCTTGTACCGATAGAGGGCTCACTCCCCATGGACCGCTCCCCATCCTCTGATCTCACCCCGGGAAAAAAAGGTCTACTTGCATTGGATTGACCTCGTTGACCTCCGTATACTTTCACATTGTGCTCGTCCAAAAATTGGACGCATACGTAATGAGCAATTTGTTCGCGTGGGGTTCAAAATTAACCAATGGCAGACATGATAAATACGAAGTATATGATTATGTATATACGTCTTCGCAGAGAGACGAATCTTGCTCACTTGATAAATTCAAAATGTCGATTTTCTGGCACTGTATAGCCGCCGTTTCGGTCTAAAATCACACTTTAGGAGTTATCTTTGACATTGGTCCTCGCCCAAAATATGCTCCTCAGAGATATAGCTACATTTCCGCATATGTGACTATTTCCATGCTATTTCCTATCTTTCAATATCGTGTAATAAAAAACCTTTTTACGTTTAAACAGAGACAAATAATTTGATCATTGTTTACGATAACTAGAGACTCTTACACAGCCACAGAAATACCCCCTTCACGCGTTTCTAGATGTACAAACAGCAAATTCAATATTAGCGCGTTATGAAGGGGTGTGATACTATCGTGACGCATAAAAAGCATCGTCCCTAGTAATCCCTAGTGTGCTCAAGCACAGTTCTTTTGTAAATCCAATGCCAGTAGACCTTGTATTTGGTCGGTTCTCGGATGGGAAGTATCAGGGGTGTTGTTCGATTGAGTGACAGTGAAATTATACAAGGCATACGAGTAGACTATAACTAGCCACGTGTTATATACTAAGTCTCAATTCTTCCCATATGTGATGCGATCTGTGAAAACCCGCCACATGGTGGCATTTTTCATATTGGAGATATTTATATCATAAGAAAGCTAAAACTGTGCTGATTATATTACAGAACTGTTTCGATCATTTTTTCTACGATCACTACAAAAAAAGTTATGAGTGAATGATGATTGTGATGTCATCAAAAGCTACAAAACAAGAAATCATGAAAACAGGCCAAAAAAGATACATAATTCAATATAATAACATTATAAGGTTAATAATAAAAGTGACTTAAGTAAGTTTTTGAAGGTGAAATTTTATGAAAGATGATGATACAAAGTATTGGAAACTAATTTTCTTTAAAAAAATCTAAAAATCTAAAAAAAAAAATATTTATTTTATTTTAAATTACCCATAATCCCTAGTTCACATTTTGCGACATCCGACGGGTTTTCACAGATCACATCACATATCTATATTTATATTTAATCATGTTTACGTTGGAACTATATTTTCGAGTTATAAAGATAATATATAAATACCTGGCAAGTTCTATTTTGAGCACTGTATATAATTGATCTACAATCTACAAAATAAACACTCATTTTTGTTTAAGAAACAGGTCAGAGGTCAAATCAAAAAGTCCGATCGGCAATTTATTTTATCGTTTTCTCCTCCGTCGAATTATCGCTTAATATTATGATAATTTAAAATAGATTATGTGCAGAAAGTAGAAGACACGGTGTTGGATCAAAATAACAAGTACAATTGCTTAGGGTGAGGGGCTACCTTAATATATCTTTTCTTTGTGTGTGTGCAATAATACACCCATCAACATGATGAAGTTCATATTAAACAAATGAGGTAGCTATTAAAACTCAAAAAGTCACCTAATTGGTAGAACAATGTCGGTTATCTTGATTTTTGGAAGGTCTACAAAACTACCTTGAATGTGGTAATATAGCCTACATGCAATCTAGAAAATTTTGACTAATAATTCTAAAAAACACACATTATATATATTTTTTGAAGGATTTATGGAATTTTAAAGGCAAAATTGATAAAAAAAGTAACTGGTTTTAAAAAAGGGAAAATTTAAACAAATTGTCTCGATTTTTTTCCTGGGTTTTTATTGTTTTGTTGCGAAAATGACGATAAATTTCAAACCAAGTATGTGACTCGAATGAGACCAAAGTAATGAGATAATTCGGCTCTGCCACCTCAACGAATAAGGAAGAGAGGGTGTTTGTTAGTATATATATGGTGGTCAACAGCATTTTGTAGTTCAGCATTACTAGTCCTCATAGCTTAAGGGATTGTGAATGATTTAGCTCAAACATATGATCTCTCTAGAGTTAAGACAATCAGTTTCTTTTTCTCCTCTGAAAGTATTTATCAAAAACGTTAGGTCTTAAGACCTCAATTTAAGCTCAATTGTTCACGTTCAGGGTTTTTTTCTTCTCAAACAATTACCAATCATCGGAGAGTAGAGGACTTGTTATAAGTTGGCGCGGGCATTCTATATGAACTGAATGAAGAACGTGAACAGAATTTTCCTTCAGCATCGACTTGTATTTATAATGTTGCCAAAAGCCGCCCGTCCCGGGTAAGCAGTACTTTTGGATTTTAAACATTATATTTGAAAATGTGATGTAGAAGTGATAGATTAAAATAAGTGCAGAATTTAATTAAATATAATTAGGATTAAATAAGAATTAACATTTAATATGTTATTAACTAGCTGCTCACTTATGACACAGATCACAGCAAGTAAAGTTCATTTCCGCTCCTCCGAGGTTGTACTGTGTACTACTAGTGGGGTAATTAACTCGTCACGCGGACATGGGCGTATATTTAGCCTACGAATGAACTATATATGAGCACAAGTGTACGGGTACGTGAATGTTGGGCTAACATGGAAATTCCATTTATCAATGGAGTGCTTACATTGAGTTGCTTAGGGTTAGGAAGGGAGGTGGTGTTAATATATTTGACGCTCAGAGACACTTGCAGGGCGATATGTTGAGTGGACTTCGACAGCGGTCATACTTTGGATTCCCGATTGAACTGAAATTATATTTTCTGTTAATCATTAAATGTATTCATTCTAAAACCATTCCGGTGGAGTTTGAGCATTGGGCTGTTCCAGTTGAAATCCATACACCCCCTATTGAAGACATGACATTAACCGTGCTCACAGGGAGTGTATATATCAAATTGGGCCACCTGCAGGGGTGAGTCCGTTTGAAATGTACACTCACTCTGTGCGGACAATTAAGGTCACGTCTTCCATAAGGTGTGTATTGATTTCAACAAAGAATAGCCAATGATCAGTCGACCTTGAACATGTTGAAAGGTTGAAAGGACAATAAATAAAGTTCAATTAGCTGCTCAAACACCATACCTGCGCATACGATTTACAATAAGTTCAAAATAGTGCCCTTAAACAGTTATCTACAGTTGTCTATAATAGGCCTAGCAATATGGAAGTGAATTCGTTGACGTAGATCACGTTAGTAATCGTTATGGTTACTAGTTCAAGCCTAGGCCCATAACGACTTTTCCGAATTATGATATACTATAGGTTTTGTGTTATGATCAATGTGATCAGTGGTTCGTAACAAAGTTAGCGTGAACCACATGACCTGGCAACGGTTACATTATGTCGTGCACTACGCTAGCGAATAAGCCTATTCAGACCATTAGTACTAATTTTATCATCCACTCCCTGAATAACTTGAGGGATTTTTGAAGACTATTTAGTCAGTATTATATGCGTCATTCTTTAAAACTTCCCATTAAACTTCATAGTATGGCCCGTGTATGCAACGAACCATGTGTTGCCAATTGGTTTGTGAAATAGCGGGCGAGGGACAGGGTTATGGTAAGGGTTTAGAAAGGTGATACGTTTGCCGTGTTGATGGAATATCAATTTTGAGACCCACTCCTAGAGAAACAAAAATGAACTTCACGCACTATGCCGGGAAGCGATTTTTTTTCCCGAAGTTAACATTTGAATAGGGTTACTGAAATACATGCTGCATAAACACAGTAGTCACCATATATTATATATTAGCTTTATTCCGTGGTAATATAGTTGACTTGTTTTGTTTCATCCTACCCGACCGCCAACACCACCATATCCTTTCCATCGTGTCAAGAATATTCCACACCCTATTCAAATGTTAACTACAGACAAAATATCGCTGCCGGGACACTATTTTGATGGGCAAATGGTTTCCTTGTTGTAACCGGAAATGTAGCCTTCTATGTTGAAAGCAGTACTACATGGGGAATTTCCCGGTGGACTGTAACGGCACACCACGTACAGAACATTGTAGTTTGTTCCTCCAAAATCATAAGTGCCGGCTTGCACACCGCATCCGAGTTGAGTTGTGCTTTTCCAAAGTACTGCTGTCAGGTGACCTGAAAAAGAAAAAAAATCAAAACAGGCAATCTAATCAGACTCGGGGATATAACTGATAGACACGATTCTTACGCGAGATGTATCATGTTATATAAATTTAAGTCTGATTTAAGTCATTTTTTTTACTATACAGTTTATATTATATATAAAAATACAAATATTCCTGTCATTTGATTGGTGGATACTACATCATGTGACATAAAATATTTTGATTAGTTCCCCAATTTTTCGCGGGAGGGAAAAAAGTTCCCATACAAAAGTACTATTTCCCTCTGATGAGGAGCTACGAGGGAAATAGTACCTTTTTATGGGATTTTTTTTCCCTGCTCGTGATCGCGGTATTGATATGACCTTTGACACGTGTCAATCGATCAGAATTCGTGTCGTCTGCATTTGTTTACTTTTATTTCACTGCCGTCGGACTTATGTTCCAGGAGTTTATCATCAGCTATTTGGTTTAAGATGCTCTTGGAGCAATTACTTGACAATGTAGACAGTATATTCGTCGCTATTCTTTCAAAACCGTGTATGTTTTTTTCCCGGCCATTCAGCATGTATAAAGTAAAACTGCCAACGGTTATGCATATGAAGATGTGATTTATACATGTTCCGGGACAAGAGAACTTACAAGATGTTGATAGATGTGATTTTGTCACTTAAAAATGTTTAGAGCAGACCGCCTAAAGGTCATACATATGATAGGAAGTATTACTGTATACATGCTAAAGGGCTGGTTGGAGATACAAGGTTTTGAAAGAATTTATATAATATAATGCAGTTTACCAATCTACGGTGTTTAACATTTTGTTGTTATATCGTCTATTGCAAAACACCGTAGGCTAGTAAACAGCTTGATATTATATTATGTATAATATAAATATTATATGTAGACAGTGCTAAATCGAAAAAGCAAATAAAATATGCTGTAAATCTGCTGGACAGTTCGAGAAAAAAGCGCCTATGGAGGTAGGCCTAGCGGCTGCACGATGTTACACCGAGTGATATCTTTTGTTTATGAAACAATTTCTAATGACAGAAATATTTGTTATATGTTATATAAAACAAATATTTACTGCTCTATATTCGGGAAATGGTTCAAAATAGGTCCCCTCGGTAACTGGATACCGTGGCCCTACTATTTTTCCGAGACCCGGGGGGGGGGGGGGGGGGGGGGGGGGGGGGCTATTGTGCACCATTTTCTCATGAACAGTAAACATTTATATACTATTAGTACAATGCTTGTAATCAAAAAATAATTCTTATACAAATATTTACTGCTCTTGAGGGATCTGGTGGAATCTATTGGGCCCCGAGGTGAACTGGAGACCGTGGGGTACTATTTTAAAATAGTACCCCACGGTCTCCAGTTCACCGAGGGGCCAATAGATTCCACCAGATCCCGAATACAGAGCAGAAAATATTTGTTTTATATCCTTCATCAATATATTTCTTGTTCATTAATTTGTTAAAAGTAGACTCTCAAGACTGAGCTAAGCCTAGGTCGTACTAGGCTAAGACTAAGCTTTGTAAATGTTAGCCTAGGCAACGAGAAATGTAAACAAGAAGAGTCTTAAAAAAGACAAACATCGCTCAGGAGGGGGTAAATCTGTATAATAAAATTGGGCAATATGAATTTATTGTTCGTTTCTACCAGAAAGGTATGTTCATAAACTTCATTTAAGTATTGCCTTTGAACAAATACAACGTTTACATTGTTGTCATAAACTGTTCACTGAATACATAGTTATTTTATGTGAAAAAACTTTAACACATTTTGATCACCTGTATTTTTGTTTGACAATCAACCACGACCACCATGACTGGAAGGGCCTTGGCTTTGGATTCTAAAATCTTGAATTCTATTCTTATTTAAATTTACTACGATAAACTAGGATATATACAGTAAATTACATTTACTTGTAATAATTCTTTTGTCACACTGTAAATATTTCCTAAGTCACCCTGTATAATAGGCCTATACTGGAATAAACATTTTATATTTTCTTTTTGTAAGAAAGCGCTACAGAAAGACGCCCATATTATTTTGTGTGGAATGAATTATTGACCTGGAAATTGCTGTGTAGACAGAGGACTGGGAATTAGCAATACACTTTGTCAAGTGTTTCCATTAAAGGCACATGTGGTGTCAAAGAGTGTGGACGTACCATTGTTACCTTTTGACAGGTAAACACAAACATTTTATTCTTAGTTAATCAGTTAAATGAAAATAGGTTTTGTTAACGACATTGCCCATGAATATTTTGTATGTAATTAAGAAAAGACTTATCACAATAAAGTCAACCAGGGACAAAAACAACTAATTAGGTAATGGCTAATTAAATAATGATTAATTGATGATTAATTAAGTATCAATAATTAATGGTCAATAAATAAATATTAATTAATACATCATTTATAATTAATTATTAATACTTATTAATAATCACTTTATTATTGAGTAATTAATATTTAATATATAATTAACTTATGATTAATTAATAATAAATAATGAATGATCAATAATTAAAAAATAAATAAGCAATCATTAGGCCTAACTACTTTATGTTTAACTAACACAGACCTTAATTTAGATAATAACACACCAAACAAGCACTCGTTAGTAATACTAAACGATAAAAAAATATCAGACCATATGAAAATGGGTAAAATGGGATCTTTGATACATTTTTCTCACCAGCATTGCTGTTATACACAGGGTTGGTGAAGTTGAATGAGTCATACTCGTCACAGTACCATTGGTCACGTACAACTTTGTATACTGTAAGATAAAAGAGAAAGAGTGGAGAAGAAAAATCACAAGGTTTATCTAAAAGCATATGTCTGTTGTAAAAACTAGCACTTACATCTTAATTAAAATCTTACGAGAAATTAAAAAAACACGTTCAAATTTATCAATCATTAATCATCGAAAATCTATTAAAATGTAGAATAGTTTAATTATTGACTATATCTCAAGAATTTCAGTAGGACCCGTGGTCCTACTGAAATGTAAATTTAAAATCTGAATTTTCGAGAAAATGTTCTATAAGATGCATAGCCAATTAATTAACCAAGAAATAAAGTATATATTGTAAATGGATATAATGACACCAGAGGGGTATTTACATGTAGGTGTATCCAACAGTTGTAGAAGTACCAAGAAAAAAGTAAAACAGTTTGAGAAAGAAATTCACTTAAAATTACCAACATTTGTCAAACATTTTAAAAATATAACTCGTTATTTATTGATATAATTGATATAATACGTATTCAGTACTAATAATTACCGTTACTAAGAGACGTGTCAGAAGTCATTGCAAGGTTCTCCCCAATACAAGCAGTATCATCATGAGCGAAAGTATGTGTATCAGCCAAATGTTTTGCCCAGATTTGCGCTTCCTATTGAACACAAATAAGAAGAATTTTATGATTTGATAAACGACAAATAACAACACCATAATGGTGATATCTGTACCACGGGCTACTCCCATATTATTGGGTGTCACATACATGTACGTTAGCTTGTAAGACTCTTTAACAGCCTCGATCTCACACAGTTACCCCCATTTTAATCAACTACTGTTGGAATTCAATCAATATTTCAGAGAAAGGGTCTAAAAGATATTTATGATTTAAAGGTGGATGTTCCGATCACTTAAGTTTTTCCCCCATACGAATAGATTGTACCATTTTGTGCTCATTATTTCTGTAAAATCATTGGCGCAAGATATGTTCCATTTAGAAGTTATAAGCCGAAATGTAGTGAATTACTGCCAAAAATGGTTAACCTCCCAGCCAGTAAGTGTACTATGGGTATAAATATCATGTCACTTTTTTTCTTCCGAACTAAGAACCATTGGAGTTAAGCAACTCAAACTTTTTAATACGGCTATTTTAAGGATGATCCTTTTTTGTAGAATAGAAAACGTCAAAGTTGAATATCGGGCCACCAATAGGAACACATACCTTTAACAAAGTTCTCCGTGACCTTTCACCACTAATATCAATTCTTCTGTTACCCCCCACCCCCTTCTTTTTTAAAAATTCAATTACGTGCTTTTTATATTGGCGAAGAAAACGAAACCTAATTATTTTCTGGCTAAAGAAACTTTTTTCGTTCTTTACTAGGGCTCCAAAAAGGTTCTTCACTGGTTAAAGAACCTTTTTGGGTTCTTTCCTGATAACCCATGGGTTCGTTGTTGAACTTAAAAAGGTACTTGAGCCAAGAAAATGGTTCTTTGTAGAACTTTTAAAGTATATTGAAGACATTTTGGGGAAATGAAAAATGTTTCTTTAGCCAAAAAATAAGTATATAAAACTTAAAAAAATAATGTTGTTAACACTTTTTTTCATTCTTTTAAATGTTGTGATGAGCCCATGAAGAAAGTTCCTAGGCCTACTTAAATTGAAGGTTCTTTATAGAACCTTTGACAGTTCTTTATATAACCTTAAGAGCTCTTAGGGTTCTACATACAGGACAGAAAAAGGTTCTAAGTGGAATCTTTTTTCTTAGAGTGTGTGTGATATTTTATTCACATTTCGAAAATTCAACCTAACAAATATGTGCCGGTTGGGCCCGTGGAGCAGGGTTTTATCTTTCTTGTCCTTACCGCTATAAGGTCATCGTTCAGTTCCAAAGCGGGAGCATTGTGCACACAGTGGAGGAAATTGTGCCATTCCAACATCTCATCGTTGAAGGCTTCAAACTCTTCAGATGCTTCGGTGCAGGTTGAAGTTCTAACATCACCTGAAATATCAAAAAAACATACAGGGTAAGCTCGTATTCTTTGTCCCGTTAGTGATGTACGCATGCTCAATCCTTGTAAAATGTCCATAAGATATAGTGTAGCCCCCAGAAATAACTAGGTTAACCCGTATCTTCTTCGTAGACCATTTCTTTTCCTTGACACTCTACACCAGTGGTTCTCAACCTTTTTGGCCCACGACCCCTTTTGAAATTCTTGGTCAGTACCGTGACCCCCCCCCCCCCCCCCCCCCCCCCCTCAAAAAATGAAGGACACATTCACTTTTTTGATTGCAGTCAGTAAAACTGGTCAAAATGACCAATTTCACTAGGTTATTTTAGCTTAATGCAATATAATTTTACATTTTTTTTAAATTTAACATGGTATATAGATATTCAATTGTTAAAGAAATATGTGTAAATGGTGTTTTAAATGTTACATTATTAACAAATTGAGCTCTCTAAATCCTGATAAATTATATTTGTGGGCATTGTTACTGTTTTTGGCAGGTTTTCGGCCATTTTCCGAGTGTCTCAAAACACCGTACCACAAGAATGCATTGACCGATTGTCATAATTCTTTTTGGAAAATAAATCTTTCATTGCAATCTTTACAATTGTTCTTGTAACATCACCTGTTGTGCTGTCACCTGTTGTTGTGGCGTTAATTGTTCTTGTAACATCACCTTTTGTTGCGTCACTTGTTGTTGTGATGTCACCTGTTGGTGCGCTGTCAATTGCTCTTGTAACATCACCTGTTGTGCTGTAACCTGTTGTTGTGCTGTCACCTGTTGTTGTTCTTTCTCTTGCTGCTGCAGTATCTGCTTTTGCTGTAATCTCTGTTGTTCTTTCTCTTGCTGCTGCAATATCTGCTGTTGCTGTAATCTCGGTTGTTCTTTCTCTTGCTGCTGCAATATCTGCTGTTGCTGTAATCTCTGTTGTTCTTTCTCTTGCTGCTGCAATATTTGCTGTTGCTGTGATCTCTGTTGTTCTTTCTCTTGCTGCTGCAATATCTGCTGTTGCTGTAATCTCTGTTGTGCTTTCTCTTGCTGCTGCAATATTTGCTGTTGCTGTAATCTCTGTTGTTCCTGTAATATATGTTGTTCTTTCTCTTGCTGCTGCAATATCTGGTGTTGCTGTAATCTCTGTTCTTTCTTTTGCTGCGGTAATATCTGCTGTTGCTGTAATATCTGTTGTTCTTTCTCTTGCTGCTGCACTATCTGATGTTGCTGTAATTTCTGTTGTTCTTTCTCTTGCTGTTGCCATATCTGCTGTTGCTGTAATATATGTTGTTCTTTCTGTTGCTGCTGCAATATCTGCTGTTGCTGTAATCTCTGTTGTTCTTTCTGTTGCTGCTGCAATATCTGCTGTTGCTGTAATCTCTGTTGTTCTTTCTCTTGCTGTTGCAATATCTGCTGTTGCTGTAATCTCTGTTGTTCTTTCTCTTGCTGCTGCAATATCTGGTGTTGCTGTAATCTCTGTTCTTTCTTTTGCTGCGGTAATATCTGCTGTTGCTGTAATATCTGTTGTTCTTTCTCTTGCTGCTGCACTATCTGATGTTGCTGTAATATCTGTTGTTTTTTCTCTTGCTGCTGCCATATCTGATGTTGCTGTAATATATGTTGTTCTTTCTGTTGCTGCTGAAATATCTGCTGTTGCTGTAATCTCTGTTGTTCTTTCTGTTGCTGCTGCAATATCTGCTGTTGCTGTAATCTCTGTTGTTCTTTTTTTTTGCTGCTGCAATATCTGCTGTTGCTGTAATCTCTGTTGTTCTTTCTTTTGCTGCTGCAATATCTGCTGTTGCTGTAATTTCTGTTGTTCTTTATCTTGCTGTTGCAATAGCTGCTGTTGCTGTAATCTCTGTTGTTCTTTCTCTTGCTGCTGCAATATTTGCTGTTGCTGTAATCTCTGTTGTTCTTTCTCTTGCTGCTGTAATATCTGCTGTTGCTCTAATATCTGTTGTTCTTTCTCTTGCTGCTGCACTATCTGCTGTTGCTGTAATCTCTGTTGTTCTTTCTCTTGCTGCTGTAATATATGCTGTTGCTGTAATCTCTGCTGCTGTGGCATAATTTGTTCTCGTGGTGTCGTCCGCTGTTGTGGTGCAATTACCGGTTGCTGTGTTATTACGTCTTCTTGTAATGTCTGTTGTTTTTGTGTCAACCACCGCTGTGGCATTATTTGTTCTTGTGGCACCATCCATTGTGATGTCAGCTGTTGTTGTGGCACCATCTCTAATTGTTCTTGTGGCACCATCCATTGTGATGTCAGCTGTTGTTGTGGCACCATCTCATTGTTCTTGTGGCACCATCCTTTGTGATGTCAGCTGTTGTTGTGGCAATATCTCTAATTGTTCTTGTGGCACCATCCATTGTGATGTCAGCTGCTGTTGTGGCACCATCCATCGTGATGTCAGCTGCTGTTGTGGCACCATCTCTAATTGTTGTTGTGGCACCGTCCATTGTGATGTCAGCTGTTGTTGTGGCACCATCTCTAATTGTTCTTGTGGCACCATCCATTGTGATGTCAGCTGTTGTTGTGGCACCATCTCTAGTTGTTCTTGTGTCACCATCCATTGTGATGTCAGCTGTTGTTGTGTCACCATCTGTTGTGGTGTAATTTGTTGTTGTGGCACCATCTGTTCTCGTGGCGTCATCTGTTGTTGAGACATCACCGGTTGCTGTGGCATTATCTCTTGTTCTTGTACCCCCTGCTGTCGCACCATCTGATGTGACATTAATCGTTCTTGTGGCGTTGTCCGTTGTTGTGCCGTAGTCTGTCGTTGTGGTGCCATCTGTACCTGTGGCGTCATCTGTTGTGGTACCATCTGTACTCGTGGTGTCATCTGTTGTTAAGACATCACAGGTTGTTGTGGCATTATCTCTTGTTGTTGTAATGTCTGTTGTTGCACTATTTGTTGTGGCACTATTTCTTCTCGTGGCATTGTCCATTGTTGTGACGTAGTTTGTCGTTGTGTACCTACTGGCTGATGTCGCATTGTGTCTTCTTGGAATATCTGTGGCTGTTGCGTCATTCGCTGTTGTTGTGGCACCATCTGTACATGTGGCATCATCTTTTGTTGAGACATCACCGGTCGTTGTGGCATTATCTCTTGTTGTTGTAACCGCGGTTGTCGCACCATCTGCACTCGTGGCGTCATCTGCTGTTGAGACATCACGAGTTGTCGTGGCATTATTTGTTCTTGTGGCGTTGTCCATTGTTGTGGCGTAGTTTGTCGTTGTATAATCACTGGTTGATGTGGAATTGTATTTTCTTGAAATATCTGCTGTTGTTGCGCCATCTGCTGCTGTGGCATAATTTGTTCTCGTGGCGTCGTCCGCTGTTGTGGCGTATTTTGTCGTTGTCGCACCATCTGTATTTGTGGCGTTGTCTGTTGTGGTGCAATTACCGGTTGCTGTGGCACTGTGTCTTCTTGTAATATCTGTTGTTGATCCATTTGCTGCTGTGGCATTATTTGTTCTTGTGGCGTTGCCCGATGTTGTGGCATAGTTTATCGTTGTGGCACCATCTGTACTTGTGGCATTGTCTGTTGTGGTGCAATTACTGGTTGCTGTGGTATTATGTTCTCTTGTAATGTCTGTTGTTGTTGCGTTAACCACAGCTGTGGCATTATTTCTTATTGTGGCATAGTCATGGCTACTCCAGGATTGCCTAAATCTAGAGACATCCCACACCGTCTGGGCTGGACAACCTCAACTTGTTATTGATTACGTTGCAACAACCAAAGTCTATGTTTTATTTACAGTCATTAAACTCATGATGGAACTAGTACTTCAACCACGAGTTTGCCTAAATCTAGAAGTAGTAAAGGGACATCCTGCACCGTCTGGGCTGGATTGAACCTAGCCTGTGAAGTGTAGCGATGGCGTAGCAAAGCCTATTTCTACTGAGCCTTTAAGTAGTTATGGGCGTGATATTTATTTGCACAGAGATGACGCTCATGCATATTTTTGATGGGTAACTTCTATCCGGCGTAATGAATCGGATACGGGTAGAGAACTGGGCCGTTTTACGAGACCTTGTACAGCTAAAGCCATATGTTTTTAACAATGTGGAGGCTATTATCGTCTGTTCCGTTTTAAAGTTTTAAACCCCATTTTTGCTCCTATCTTGTGCAATGGTACCTAAAAAATGTCCGTAAGAAACGCTTCCTGACATCAGTATCTTGTCTTGTCATCCATAATCTTTAATAACTGATCCATAAAAAGAAGGTTAAAAACATATTTTGCATCCTAAAATACCATCGCAAAGACGATGCTTATGTCCAAATATCTCGAGTGGCCGATGCATCGATCCCAATACAAACACGCAATCGATCAAAACCCAGAGAGGGCGCAATGCATAAACCACGACAGAGAGAGGGGGACAAGTGGCACCAACATAAGCCCTCTTTGTACAACAAAAAGTCGATTCAAAAAGGATGATCTCCGGCAGATCAGCATTTTACGACAGACAGTATTCCCCTGCAGTACGCGTGATAAATAACGCGAACCATATTTGCATATAGGGCGTTTTTCAATAAATAGCGATGGTATTGTTTTAATCAAGTTTTGCTGTGTTTTTGTTAGTAGAAACAACAATAAGGCAAAAAAAAATTGACTTGCCCTTTCCGACCGACCCGAATTTTCGGAAATCTAGGATCACAATTTTTTTGTTCAAAGTAAAAAAAAAAAAAAGTTAAACAAATAAATAAATAAAAGAAGCACATCACAATAAAGACAGATTTTTGAGTGGTTGGTACCTGCTTGTTAAAAAAAAAAATCTTTTTTTTAAAACGTGTTTTTGTGTAGTATCTCTCTATTTAAATTTAACACAAAATCCGACCGTCCGACCCAGAAAAAACTTTTTTTGTTTTGCATAATGGCAGTTTTTAATATTCATCTTGAATTCTGAAGTAAATATTTAAACATTTAAAAATGTCAACACCACTTAATGTCCCTTTAAATCAAGGCGGTATATCCAACGAAATATGCTGGGTCCTGGCCCTGCACAATGGATCACCAGGCCAACTCATCCATAGGTGCAGGTAGGGTATACATCACCAATGCGCTTCCAATAGGCGCTACAGGGCAGTACTAGGGTCAAACAACCGGCTTTAACTTCAGATATCACCTATGTTCTTATATGACATTTACAGAAATTATTCTCAAGGGATGCTCGCAAAACATCAACAGTATACCTACATGTGTCTGACTAGTTTTATCAATATATTGCGCGATTAATATAATGTAGAGATTTCGACACTTTATTTACGTCACGCAGATGCATGTATGTATAGATACATTGTAAAGTAGTAGATCATCATCAATAATATTAATAATGGGCGACCGGCGATCTTTATTACCATAAACAACATTTGATACCTGACGGAGTAAAGTGCATAGCACATGTACATTGTACAGCAATACATTTCGTCGCTGTTCTGACATACCGGCACATCACGAAAAACAGCGTTTTGAGAAAATCGTGTTTGAAAATGTTCCAATTTTTAAAGACTTGTTAGAGCATTTACATCAAATGTCACTATCATTGTCAAAGAACACTAATAGATATACTTAATATGTTTGTTATGAGCATGTTACAACAGCAAATTGCAATTATTAATTAGGCCGAATTATGTCATAAAGTCATGTGCCGGTATGTCAGAAATAAGAAAACAAAATTCATATTCGTCCTACAGTGATATGCCAGTGATGTGCCGGTATGTCAGAACTGCAGTTACACGGTGGTCTATGGCAGAATATTGTGATGTGCCGGTATGTCAGAATTAAAAATGAGGTTTTCATGCCGGTATTATGTTAAAACCATGGCATATCACACTAATTAGTGCGGTATCTCATTCATTAATTACCTTTTTCTCTCAATTTTTTTGGAGAATAAAGAGTTTCATTTGTAGATCATAAAATGCAACTTAACTCATTTTGCCCAAAATGGCACATGTGCCGGTATGTAAGAACAGCGACGATGTATACAGTGAGTGAGTACGGTTAATAAATTCGCCCGGCTAGCCTCTTGTACAGGCGAGGCCGCATCATACGCGTTGATACACAGTATACAAAGGTCAAAAGATAATGATTTATTATACGGTACATGTATTTATCTTTTTAAAATGTGTGTAAATGGTCTAAAAATAAAAGGCCTACTGTACAGTTGATATCGTGAAATACGGCAAGAGTCTAAGAATAAGTATTGTGGTCAATATAACCAATGATGCGATACAACTCTATGAAGTTAACCCATGAGCTACTTTAGATAACTCCTTTCATGTTGGAGTGTCACTTCCACAATAATCATCTGATCCTAGCGTGCAATATCTCATATTCAAGAAGATAAATTTCTCAACAACTTTATGATTTAATATTTTTAGGTAGGATATAATTATGTGTTTAGAGTTAAAAGTCCATTTATTACCTGTATAGTTACTTTTTTATGACTGTAGTACCCAGACCACTAAAATTAAAAGCTCGGCTTTGTAAACATCGTACCCAATAATATATTGATAGTATCGTGAATCAACAACAATTATGAGGGAACGCTAAACGATCTAAACATTTACTAAATATAATATCGAGAAAAAAACCCCAAACATCCTCGGTGGGATTCGAATCCTTGGCCTTTCGATTATTAGTCCGAATCTCTACCATTTGAGCTAACGGATCATTGCATGATACATAAAAAGCTAAATATAGTTCATGAACTATCCCATAAGAATGCTTTATATTTCTAATGTGTATGTTTTAAACATAGGATTCTCGCTCAAATATTGATTCGATGCTGTTTCAAATTGTAACTCTGGTTTCATTGAAATGAACCTAACGACTTTTGAAACATTTTTAGACATAAATTTCGTTCGTACATTTGCTGATTGTAACCAGTCTTCGGTCACGTGATTTATCACCATTGCATCATGGGTTTATTTGATGTGTACCCGGACACTCGCTCGAGGATGTACATGTAGCTAGTCATATGACTTTTGCCCTAGGAAAACACTTGAGATCCAGACGCCCCTTTAACGCTACGTTGATATTATCAATAACACAGTGGTACCTGAGTTGTTAGCACATGGATGATACTCGTTGAACCAGAATGGCTCTATATCTCGTCTATGGTGGTTTTAGGATGGGATACCATGTCAGAAGGATTAATGAGCTATTTCATTTATAATGAACTCAAAGAAATGTATCAAGATACAATTTGTTTTAATTTTATTTTCATGAATGCACTTATTGAAATGATATAAAACTATTTGAAAAGGAATGTTGTAGTTCTCTTAATGTTCCTAACCATTACTCTAACCATTTAATTATAATGTCTACAAACAAGATAGTATACTATGCTAACATTGGCCTAAACCGATTTCTAGACGGCTAAGTAGATTGGTCATAACTTTAAAGCAAAAACAATTAAAAAGACCTAGTAGATAAAAGACAATACATCACTTATCATAGAGTGTAAGAGATCTTGACATTGCGTGATTTTAATATTGGTTTAAAAACGAAATTGCAATTGTATACGTTTTGGTTACAGTCTCTATACGGGGAGGGGGGGGGGGGGGGGGTCTGGAGATATAACTGTTATTATTATTATTATTATGCAAGAAAACGAAATCAATACTGTACCGCAATCAAACAAAATTAATAGTATCTCAGATTAAAAGGCTTTACATTTTAAATTTAAAATAAAGTGTATTCGAGGTTAAAACCTCGAATACACTTTATTTTAAATTTTCGAATGTTAGAAACATGAATGAATATCAATAAAAATGTGTGGTGAAAAACTGAAAATAACTCAGTATATAGGCCTAATATGTAAACGAATAAATTGTTGTAGACACATTAAACGGCAAAACTATAAAGTAATTTACATTTTGATCGTTCGTACGTCACAGTTTTAAGTACGGTGTAAAGCTGATGAGGAAAACAACAACCATGAGTATGTATAAAGCCTACAGATAAACGGGATAAATGCTGTATGAAAGTTACGGTTTAACAATAGCATACCCAACATTTAGTAAAAGGTAATATATAGCCACTGCATAGTTAGGCTACTATAGTAAAGTTAGTACTTACCAATCCGAACACGTTGAACCCGTACATCAACGCCAATGTATGAAGGATGATAAATGAAACCGATACGTGCTGCAGGTAGGCCATGGTTGAAAGAGGGTTCTCTCAATGCTGCTGCTGTCTATCTGTAAAGAAGCTTGCACAAATAATTGGCTCAACAGTTCTCTCTAAAAAGACAGGCTGCTCTGAAGTTGCTCTGATAAACCCATGTTTTATATACACTTAACCCAGACGATGAATATCATTTGTTTGTCCATCAATGTAGTCACACATATGCTACTGATACTATTTCTGTCACTCAATTCCAAAATTTTCAAAGAAATTGATACATTAAATGAGGGTACTAAACAAATGTAGACATAAATTTCGTTCGTACATTTGCTGTTTGTAACCAGTCTTCGGTCACGTGATTTATCACCATTGCATCATGGGTTTATATGACGTATACGCCTTGGGAAAACACTTGAGATCCAGACGTCCCTTTAACGCTACTTTGATATTATCAATAACACAGTGGTACCTAAGTTGTAAGCACATTGATATGGTACTCGTTGAACTAGAATGGCTCTATATCTCGTCTATGGTGGTTTTAGGATGGGATACCATGTCAGAAGGAATAATGAGCTATTTCATTTATGAACTCAAAGAAATGTTTCAAGACAGAATTTGTTTTAATTTTATTTTCATAAATGTACTTATTAAAAAGATATAAAACTATATGAAAAGGATTTCTGTAGTTCTCTTATTGTTCCTAACCATTACTCTAACCATTTAATGTCTACAAACAAGATAGTATGCTATGCTAAAATTGGCCCAAACCGATTTCTAGACGGCTAAGTAGATGGGTCATAACTTTAAAGCAAAAACAGTTACAAAGACCAAATCAAATTCTTCTGGTAGACAAAAGACAATACATCACATATCATAGGGTGTAAGAGATCTTGACATTGCGTGATTTTAATATTGGTTTAAAAACGAAATTGTAATTGTTTACTTTTTGGTTACAGTCTGTATGTACGGGGGGGGGGGGGGGGGGGGGGGGGGGGGGATCTGGAGATAAACCGCTATTCTTGAGAGAGAAAACGAAATCAATGCTGTACCGCAATTAGGCAAAATGAATAGTATCTCAGATTAAAAGGCTTAACCTCGAATACACTTTATTTTGATTCTTCGAATGTTAGAACATGAATGAATATCTGTAAAAATGTGTGGTGAAAAACTTAAAATAAGTCAGTATATAATATGTAAATGAATAAATTGTTGTATACAAACTAAACGGCAAAACTATAACGTACCTTCCATTTTGATTGTTCGTACGTCACAATTTTATGTACGGTGTAAAGCTGATGAGGAAAAAACAACTATGATATAAGCCTACAGATAAACAAGATACATGCTGTATGCAAGTTACTGTTTAACAAATAACAAGAATACCAAACATTTAGTGAAAGGTATTATATAACCACTGCGTAGTTAGGCTACTATCGTAAATTACTTACCAATCCGAACACGTTGAACCCGTACATCAACGCCAAGGTCTGAAGGATAATTCTATATTGTGTTTGTTTTTAAATTGAAGCTTAATAAATGATTTGTTAGTGAATATAGGCTTACACCTTAAATGTTTTAAACCACATTATTGGAGGGAAAAAAAGAAAAAATAAAATAAAAAGAAACTGCCTGTTATTTCTAACTCTTCCTTTAAACGTGTTTTTTTAAATGGGATTCTTTAACGCCACTATGTGATATGTATATATATATATATATATAGTTAAACAAATGACATTGTAATATGAATTTGTGTAGTGCATTGCTGTATTGATAATTTTGTGAAGCATTTGTAAACAAATTTAAAAAAAAAAAATAATAATAATAATAATAATAATAATAATAATAATAATAATAATAATAATAATAATAATAATAATAATAATAATAATAATAATAATAATAATAATAATAGTCATTATATATAAGTCATTTTAAACCATTCATATCGCCCTAACGAACAAAAGACGGAATAACACGCATTGTTCTCTGTCGCCTTAATGACGGTTTTAGGCGTATAATAATAATAATAATAATAATAATAATTGTTTTAGCTGTAATATTGGTCATACAAAATCTGCAAATGCCTACCTGTATACATTACAAATATTTATCAGTATAAACATTTTGGATCACGTGTCGTGATCGCGTATCCATGGATCGCGTGTCGTGCAAACTGAAATTGCCGACCCGCAATTAAAAGATTTTTAAAAGTTGTTGTTATATCATAAAATAACAGGAACAAATGTATAGAAACCTAGATAGACCGTTAGTTACTTGACTTGTTTGTTTAAATTGTAATTTATTGGAAACACAGTTGTGCAAATTTAAGAATTTAAAAACTGTTTGGGAATAAATCGGTGAAAAAAATAGTAGTATTGCAATACACAAGCAAAATCCCTATACAGGCTGTCCCAAAATGATTAGTACCCATCGATGCCCAAAGTTCATTAATATTTCATCATTATCGAAATCAACGGGATTAGATCCGTTGCTTTTTGATCATCTTTGTCATACTGCACTCATCATCATCATCATCATCAGGGTGTAATTCGCTCGCTTGAGAGGAACCCCTCCCTAGAATGCCTCCACAGACTTCTGTTTCTAGCTAGCCTTGACCATGTAGTGCCCAGCTGTCGGGTAAGGTCGTCTCTCCAGCGCGTTTTGGGGCGTCCACGTTTACGGGTCCAATTTCTTGGAGTCCACTCTGTTGCTCTGACTGTCCACCGGTTATCTGTTAGCCGTGCAATGTGTCCTGCCCATCTGTGTTTTGCCATCCTGATGTTATCGATGATGTCGCTGACACCTGTTTGTTGTCGAATCCAGGTGTTACGCTTTTGGTCGAGAAGAGTGATGCCCAGCATTATGCGCTCCATCTTGTGCTGTGCCATTGCAAGCTTCTCTAACATGGTGTTGGTCGGTGCCCATGTCTCACTACCATAAGTCATTACTGGAAGAACGTACTCATTTAAAACCTTCCTCTTGATCTTCATACTGGTCTTACGGCTTCTCATGATATTTCCCACTTTACTGAAGGCTGCCCAACCGAGTCCAATTCTCTTATTTATTTCAGGGAGCAAATCACCATCTCGTGTCACCGTCTTTCCCAGGTATACATATATGTCCACCTCCTCGATGATTTTTCCATCAACAGTTATTACGGACTTGTTGACATGGTCATTGAACATCACTTTGGTCTTGCCTAGGTGCATGTTAAGGCCAACTGGTTTGCTGGCTCTGTCGATGTCAGTGAGCATACTTTCCAACTCCTCTGGTGATTTGGCCATCAAGATGATGTCATCGGCGAATATTAGGTGTGAAAGGTGTTCGCCATTGATGTTAAGGCCCTTGCCTTTCCAGTCTATTCTACCTATGATGGCATCTTGGAGACATGATGTGAAGAGTTTAGGCGATATGTTGTCACCTTGCCTTGCTCCCCTCTCCAGCTTGATTGTATCACTGTCCTTGTGGAGTTTCAGGATGGATGTGGCACCGTGGTATAGATCACGTAGGAGAGGTATGTACACCGGATCAACACCCTGGTTCTTCAATGCCTTGAAGAGCGGTGAAAACTCGATGGAATCGAAAGCCTTCTCGTAGTCGACAAAGGCAAAGCATAGGGGAATCTTGCACTCATTTGCCTTTTCTTGTAGCTGGTTTACTACTTGGATGTGGTCGATGGTGGAGAAATCTGCCCTAACCCTGCCTGCTCTCTTGGTTGATGATGTTCCAGTGTGCGTAGCATTCTGCGTAGGAGGATTTTTGAAAATACCTTGTATGTGACTGGCAGGAGGCTGATCGGCCTGTAGTTTTTAATGTCGGCCGTGTCTCCTTTCTTGTGAAGGATGATTACAGACGCCTTCTTCCAGGAGCTGGGGACTTTGCCATCTTCAAAACATCTGTTGAAGAGCTTGGTAAGCATTTTGACAATGGGCTCCCCGCAATCTTGCAGAATGCCAGCAATGATGTTATCCTCCCCAGGAGCCTTGTCACGTTTCAATTGCTTGATGGCATCTCTCACTTCTGATGGTAGAATGGGAGGTGGTGGAATTGTTGCAGTATTGTCGACATCAGTAATGAGGTCTCCTAGTGCTATAGAGCTTTGTGTAGAACTCCTCGCACCTCTAAATTATCCTGTCAAGGTCTTCAATGAGCGTGCCATCGTCTTCTCTAATTCTGATGATTTTATTTCTGCCCAGACACTGCCTCTTTTTGGTGGACTTGAGACCTCGGTTGTTTTCCAGGGCTTTCAGCTGTTCCTCCTCATTGTATCTATTTAATTCCTCTTTCATACGGAATCGGATGGCTTTACAAGTCTCGATGTATTCAATATTTTGTACATTGGTCCCACTTCTCTTCATCTGCCTCCGCTTCTCTCTGAGGTGTTTTGTTTGCACAGAGAGCTTTTCTGGTTTTGGTGGCTTGTCACTCCCAGCGGTCTCTACTGCAGTTTCCATAATGATGGTAGTGAGTTTTTCACATTGTGTGTCAAGGTCATCTGCTGATTCAAGTGTAAGGGTCTCGAACCTGTTGGTCAGCAGCAGCTGGAACTCTGTCGCCTTTGTTGAGTGTACCACTGCATTTGGCTTCTTTGGACGGCTCATGAGCCTCGCCCTCTCTCTCTTGGTGTTGATTGTTAAAGAGCCACGTACCAAGCGGTGGTCACTGCCCGTGTTGAACCTGTTAATAACAGAGACATCTGTGAAAATATGAGGCTTGTCTGTGAGGATGTAGTCAATCTTATTTTTTGTAGTGGTATTTGGGGAGATCCACGTCCAACGTCTATTTGGTGATTTCTTGAAGAACGTGTTCAATTTTCAACTGATGTCGTTCAGCAAAGTTGATGAGGGAGTTTCCTCTGCTGTTGCGTGTACCAAGTCCAAACTTTCCTGTGCAGGACTTTGTTGGTTCACCCAGTCAAACTTTAGCGTTGAAATCGCCCATGATGATGTTGTAGTGAGCTTTACTGTTAGAGATGAGGTTTCCCACATCCTCATATACTATGTCTACATCTTCATCTGTATGGCTGGTTGTTGGAAAGTAGGCCTGGATTATATTTAGATGATACCTTCCGCTGATCTTGATGGAGAGTTGAGCCACCCTGTCAGATACGGCTTTAAAGCTGGTGACATTTCCGGCAATTTTCTTGTTTACCATGAAGCCGACTCCCCTATGGCAAGTGTTGCCAGCCTTGTAGTAAAGGTTATGACCACTGTTGTTTACTGCACTATTTCATTAAAATTTTAGATCATGAATATCGGATTTATCGTTCTTATTTTAATGCTGGTTTTTGTTCAACATATTTTTATCTAATGTTTACATATTGTACAGCGCATTGGTCTTTTGGGAATGCGCTATATAAATCCTTATAATAATAAGAATAATAATAATAATAAACTCAAGATACGCTACATTATGTAAGACATGGTGATTTCACCTTTTTGACAAAGTGCTAAAAATGTGTGTGTTATTATAGGTTTTTTGAAAGAAACTCGTGTATTCTCATAATCTCTTGTCTACTAAATATAATCTTGTGTGTCTATCTGTTGTAACTGTTATTAGTTATGGGTGTTCAAATCATTATCAATTCTTCTCTTTAATTCAATTTAAAGGGTAATTTTTTGTCACACTTGAGAGACCCCATGCATTGTTTTATTTGACAAGTGTTTAGGGACTTCTAAATTAAGTGGTATTTGGTGAATCACCAGTGGCTTATATTTCATTTTCATAGTAGAGAATACATTTCATGAGGTTAAACGGTAAGAGACTATATCATTTTACCAAGTTTGTTGGAAAATGCATCCCCAATATTAAAAAGAAGTCTAAACCACTGCTAATTATCCATGAACACGTCTTTACCGGTTTAAATGTCCCTAAAGTTTAGCCTCAAAACTAGCTCATTATAGAATCAAACCTTGTGGTCGCCCATGCGTGACGATCCATTTTTACTCTTCAAATTGAATCCAACTGTACAATTATTAATGGTTTGAACAACCATATGATACAATAGCAGTTTAAAATAGATAGAAAGGAACCAAAGATATTAGCAGACAAGAGATTAAGAGAATGTATTAGTTTCTTTCAAACAAGCTGTTTAAAAACATTTTTTTGCACTTTGCCAAAAAGGTGAAATCACCATGTCTTACACAATGGAGTGTAACTTCAGTTATATAAGTCCGATATTTATGATCTAACATTCTAATTAAAGGGTACAGTATATTAAATATGATAGATTTAATGTTATTGATTTTGATGATGAAAAAGAATTAAACTTTGAGCATCGACGGGTACTAATCATTTTGGGACAGCCTGTATTATATGGGGGTGAGTACCATGCCTTTATAGTTGTCTTTCTTCGCGATTTATTCCAATGTGTCTCTAGGTGTTGACTATCACACAACCCTTGAATCAGATGGATATAAATACGAATACATGTTTTGCTCAAAACGGCATTTAGTGGCAAGTTTTCCACTACTACTAAGAATTTCAAATGACGATAGTTCAATTATAAAAAAATGTCAGTCGTTACGTCAAGCGTTGATTTAAATAACATGAATAATGCATCACGTCACACCACGTCCAGTAGAGTAATGAACTATGTGAATATGACGCCATTTTTTGTGTTCGAAAATGTCAAAGTTTATTACCATTCCTTCAAAAATAAGGACCATAATTACATTATAAACACATTTTGTGCAATAGTAACACACATAATAGAAAACATTTCAAGATCAAAATCCGTTCATTTTAAATAAATTGATCAATGGTTAAATAATAAAAAATATCACAGTTCTAACAAGTGATCATCTAATGACCACAAGGGATCATCTAATGACCACAGGAGATCATATAATGACCACAAGGGATCATATAATGACCACAAGGGATCATTTAATGACCACAAGGGATCATCTAATGACCACAAGGGATTATCTAATGACCACAAGGGATCATCTAATGACCACAAGGGATCATCTAATGACCACAAGGGATCATTTAATGTATTCAACTCAATACATATTTTGGTGAAACATTGTACGCCTACATAATCGTATTTTTTTTGGTAATCTTCGTATGTACCATAAAGATGGCCAGATTTGTGTAAATATCTTTTAAAATAATCGTGCGCTACGCCTGCATTGTGTTTATGATACGAGGTCATTCAGTGGAATAGAGAGCCCAGCCCAGCCGCAACCTTGTCAAGTATTCAACAGGGGGAAATACATCCCCCCCCCCCCCCCCCCCCCCTCTGACAGGTGGCCGCGGAATCCCAGATACGCCACTGGTTCCTTGCTCCGCTAATCAGGTGTCCACATGTATGTACATGTAGCAGCAACCTTTCCGGGTTGGGCAAATTAGTTTGTTAGATTGCACTGTCATTGGTAGAGCTGTTTTACTTGGGTGCAACAGTCACACCAATCAGATGCCACCCAAAAAGCACTGACTGTAACTGTAGTTGCTTCATAGTTGTTTGAGCAGATTGAATGTAAATGTAGTCGATCAAATACCATTTCTTATTCAGATATACATTTAACCAAGGAAGGGACCCATCTTATCACTCCCAATATGTTTATTACATTGTTGTATTGCCATGTATTTCTCACACGATCATCCAATTTGTTTTTTAATGTGTATGTAATGATGGTGACTTTTTGGCCATATTATCCATGTAAAGCGCATTGAAGCTTTGCGTACTGCGCTATACAAGTCCTGTATTATTATTATTATTATTATTATTATTATTATTATTATTATTATTATTATTATTATTATTATTATTATTATTATTATCATTATCATTATCATCATCATCATCATCATCATCATCATCATCATCATCATCATCATCATCATCATCATCATCATCATCATCATCATCATCATCATCATCATCATCATCATCATCATCATCATCATCATCATCATCATCATCATCATCATCATCATCATCATCATCATCATCATCATCATCATCATCATCATCATCATCATCATCATCATCATCATCATCATCATCATCATCATCATCATCATCATCATCATCATCATCATCATCATCATCATTATTATTATTATTATTATTATTATTATTATTATTATTAGTGTTATTATTATTATACTCCATTATTAACAAAGTTAATACTGAGTATATTGTTTTTGTTTTTGCGCGGGGCGACTATCATTTTCGAATAGCTCGAAAACTAGTCAACCTATTCCAACCAGAATCGGCACACGTTATTTTTTTCTCGACATGCGCTACGACTCCGCGTTTCGGAAAAAAATACGCACCAGATTTTTTTTTATCATGGAAAAGGCTTATTTTAGCTTATCTCAGCTTTGAGATAATATTCGAATATTATCTCTCCCATTGAAAACAATGGGAAAATACTCCCGATGAGATATCTCAAAAACTAATTGAGCCATTGCACTGAAAATTGACACACAGGCTGATGACTACAACAGCTTTAATTGATGTGCCACTCGGGAAATTCCGACAGTTTCCATGGCAACGGGAGCCATTCACTTTAAAAAATACCAAATTTCACTGGTTTCCATGGAAACCATGCACAAACAAAATTTGTTGAATTCATAGAAATATGCACATGCATATATAGCATCATGCTGCCAGGTTTCAGAGTCACACATGCAAAAATGAGTGCTTGAGAGCTCATTTTGTGGCTCATTTTGTAATTTTTCACTATTGGTCGTCACGGTAACCCGAAAAGCGACGTCACACATTTTAAGCGAACCGACCTGAATCGACAATTTGTGGACTCGACCCGACGCTGAAAATCTCGTTCCAATCGCTCAATTCGTTCCAAAGATATTGCCCCGACAAGGTTTTGGCCCTGTCTGGGCTGCCTGATAGTCTGCTATAGGCTTAATTGTGACAATTTTTGTGGTACCGTAATGTTCGCGCTTACAGTTCACCATGACATTGGTGCACAAATAATTATGCTCGATCTTATTTTCTTGGAGCGTGCACGTCTACGTGTGGGAGCACAGATTACCAAACACCCAAATCAATGTAAATTTTGCCCAAAGAGCACAGAATGAAGTGTGCGAAAATTAAAGAACATTGAAAAATTATTATACTCCATTATTAACAAAGTTAATACTGAGTATATTGTTTTTGTTTTTGCGCGGGGCGACTATCATTTTCGAATAGCTCGAAAACTAGTCAACCTATTCCAACCAGAATCGGCACACGTTATTTTTTTCTCGACATGCGCTACGACTCCGCGTTTCGGAAAAAAATACGCACCAGATTTTTTTTTATCATGGAAAAGGCTTATTTTAGCTTATCTCAGCTTTGAGATACTATTCGAATATTATCTCCCCCATTGAAAACAATGGGAAAATACTCCCGATGAGATATCTCAAAAACTAATTGAGCCATTGCACTGAAAATTGACACACAGGCTGATGACTACAACAGCTTTAATTGATGTGCCACTCGGGAAATTCCGACAGTTTCCATGGCAACGGGAGCCATTCACTTTAAAAAATACCAAATTTCACTGGTTTCCATGGAAACCATGCACAAACAAAATTTGTTGAATTCATAGAAATATGCACATGCATATATAGCATCATGCTGCCAGGTTTCAGAGTCACACATGCAAAAATGAGTGCTTGAGAGCTCATTTTGTGGCTCATTTTGTAATTTTTCACTATTGGTCGTCACGGTAACCCGAAAAGCGACGTCACACATTTTAAGCGAACCGACCTGAATCGACAATTTGTGGACTCGACCCGACGCTGAAAATCTCGTTCCAATCGCTCAATTCGTTCCAAAGATATTGCCCGTCTATCAGGATCAGCCCGACTATCAGCCAGCCCTGTATGGGCTGGCTGATATAGTCTGCTAGTACAACAAATCATACTATGAGCGTGTTTCTGCTGGGCAAGTTACCGGTAATAAACGGTAAGTTTGCCCAGTAGAAACAGGCAGAACCGGGCAATAATCGGTATTTTTGGTTATCCCAAAAACCTTCACAAAGCAGGTTTGGAATCAGCAATTTTCGGCAATAATCGGCAATTTATAAACCCAGCAGAAACAGAAAGGTGATTATTAGCGGTTTGCGCTGTGAACCGTGTCACGCTGGGTTATACATATTATTGTGAAGCAATCTTTTTCAGGTGCGGTTGCATTGTTTGGTTTTACATAAGGTCAAATGTTGTGGCCCATCGACTAGGATCGATAAACTTACCAGTAACTTTTCGTGAGCAGAAACAGGGGGGGTTAAAAACTGACCGATTGAAACTTAGCGTTTATTACCCCTAACTTTTTGCAGTGTCCCAGCAGAAACACGCTCTTAGTGTTATTTGTCATCAGTTGGTATTATTCATCATGATGGGTATTTTGTAGTACAGGAACCCATACGTTGGTGTGTTTTTTTGTTGTGTTTTTTGCCCTACCAACATGGGGACAGATAGTGAAACATGCAAAATACCCTATGATGAATAATACCAACTGATGACAAATATCACTAAGTATGATTTGTTGTACTAGGTATTTTGCATGTTTCACTATCTGTCCCCATAATTTTTTTAAAAAAACACCAACGTATGGGTTTCCTGTACTGATAGTCTGCTATAGGCACTGTACAGAACAGTATTTTAGGCAGATTATTTTACTTCCAAATCCAAGAGATGGTTTATAGGGTCCCCATTGCATTCCGAACTGTACGTGTCGTATATGATACATTACCATTCAGACTCAAAGTAAAAGATGATTGATTCAGAGAGATGTTATTTTTTATTACAGTTACACCTCCCTGATTGAATCAAATGGAAGCTTATATTATAAATTTCTTTCAATAATAATACTGTACCTAACTCGGCCTAACTCTCGCATTCTATCGAAATCTTTATTCCATTTCTGTAAAAGTGTCAAATTCAAGACAAAACCATAATTATAATTAAATAGTGCGATGGTTTGTTTTTGCTTGCTAAATACAGCCTGTAAGCATGACTTAAGGAGCACACTACTAAATCATAGATCTATGACTAAATGCATTATTCCTTCCTTTACTTCCCTTTGACATACCGCAGTCCCCTAAATCACTCTAAATCCATGTAGCTTGTGATTTGATCAATAACATGTTTATATTTTATCATCTTTTTATAAATGTGCATAACTGAAAATCAACCCCAAATTGCCGTCAATATTTTTAGATCTAAACCGATAAAAGTTAACGTTGGGATTTTGTGGTATATTATTCGGCTCTCATTCGCGCATGCACTGTATGTAAATTGGTCGGTAACACAATAAATTAGCCAATATTGATGTGTTTTCCTTCTTTAAAATTGAAGAAGAGAATCCATAAAACCCAAATGTGATCAAAACATTAAAAATTTACTGCCAATTTTGCTCATATCATTCCATCAAATAGGAACTATTATCGTACTCAACTTTGCCGGAAGTGCTGCACACAACGGTAGTGTTTCGCTTCCACAACTTCCACATGGGGGCACGCCACTAAATAGTTCTTCCATTGAAATACACGCATTGTTGCCATAATGTGTGCATTTATTACCCCTAGTTACAACGATGTTTGGAGTATTTTTGCACATGAATATTTTCATTAAAGACATCATTTTTTTTAAAGATTTTTTTTTGTGTGACCAATCTAGACTCAATTTTGCGCTCTATGTGCCTAAACAGTGCCACCATAATTTTCAATGAATAGGCCTATCTGATATTATTCAGGTCTTAGATCAGGCCAAGTAAAATAAATAACATGTTGATCATCCGTTCTTTTTTTTAAATGGTGAGGGAGGCCCTTATATTTGTTATTATGTTATTTTTGTTACTATTCATTTATGTGTGAAATTCCAATTCCTGAAGCTTTTGGCATCATTGTGAAAACAAAGAGGCCCTTATTATTTCATGTTATTTCCTAACTTTCCTACCCTAGGCTGGAACAATAGTGTGCGATGTGTTTATAAATACTACTGAAACACTTCTATACATCTCTTTTATGACAACAGTATATGAATTAATGTTATAAAGCATATAAGATAGTAACAAAAATATTTCAAATTCACCAAAAATCGGTGAGGGCGGGGACATTCAACATGTTATTTATTTTACTTGGCCTTATATGAGACCCTATTTTTGTTGTAGAACCACAATATTTGAAGTTGAAGTTACCGTAATGAATTTAGTTTGACAAAATTATGATGGTTTTCGAGGATTGTTTTCATCTAAAATTGGTTTGCCTCTCGAAAAATGCAACCCTGCTATATATTTTTATTTTTCATTCTTTTTTACTGCTTGCTATTTAATCATAATCTCAATCATAATTTCAATACTAGGCTTGATAGTTGTTGTTCTCTGTGAGTACCAACGAGCCGTTTGAAACCAACGACCCACACGTTTTACTTAGCTTTGTAGAATCTGTCAAACGTATTTGAAATAGGCTGCGCCTACGGCCTATAAGATGATAATATGTAGACTAGAGTGTTGTAAGAACCCCAAAACATGTGTATATTGCTGGGAGCACTCGATGTATAAAAGTTGTAATCATTTGTATACCCTTTATTGCTCGACGAATCATCTCACCTATATCCTTTGCTATGACTGAGATCATCTCAGTCATAGCAAAGGATATAGGTCCTTTTAAAGAGAGTTTAGACTAAAGGGAATTTTGTTAATACATACGTTTAAAGTAGAAAGAAAACAATGAGGTTTATTCCGGGTTTTTTTTGTTCGTTAGGGCGAAATCTATTTGTTTAGGCGATATCTTTTGAAAATAATTTTGCCTTATTCCACTATTAACATCATAATGATAAAAAGTAAGCGTGTGATTCAATTTGTAGGGATATTTGTCTCATTAGACCTGACCCTTTTTTGTTTGTTTTTTACAATGATAACACTAGAGATCTCCAAAGAGATATCGGTTCGAGCAAAGCAACCCTTAGCGCGGATTCACGTTGAAAAAGACACCTTTATTCTCTGTCTGATTGTCCGTGAGATTTTGTTGACATGTTAATAATGGAGTATTTGTTCTCTTTGAGTACCTTTCTTGTTATTATTATTATTATTATTATTATTATTATTATTATTATTATTATTATTATTATTATTATTATAATTAATTCAAAAGCACGCAATCTCTCCTGGCAAAATTGCATATGCAGGTATCAAACCAAATCTAGATGTTTGTTCCTCAATTTTGTCCATGTAGCTTTATGACGATGAATACAGTATAGTTGTTTGTCCCTTACACTGTAGCCACACATATGCTGCTGATACTATTTCTGTCACTCAATTCCAAAATTCCAAGTAATTAATACAACAAATGACGGTACTAAATGATAGAAGCGGCATATGTGTGACTACAGACGAACAAATGACCGAGAGAGGGTTTAAAGTTTTACCCATGTAGCTTTATGACGATGAATATAGTTGTTTGTCCCCAACTGAAGTCACACATATGCTGTTGATACTATTTCTGTCACTCAATTCCAAAATTACAAGTAATTAATACAACAAATGAGGGTACTAAATAATAGCAGCGGCATATGTGTGACTACAGACGAACAAATGACTGAGAAAGGGTTTACAAGTTTCACCCAAGTGCATTTTTATTATGAACAATTCTTTAATCATCGGTAATGTCATGGTTTTGTATCGTCTACCGGGTTTGTTTAACGATCAGGAAACCAAAACGAGCCGACAAGTGGAGCGTCCTGCGACGTGTGGTCTTGCAACATTCTGTTTTTGATGCATCATGGGGCCATTTTCAGTCTATTTTATAAGGAAAATGGTGATTTGTTTCAGCTGAATTTTATCAATATTAATTAGATGCCTTTCAGCGATCTGGTTTATGATTAAGTTTCAGCAAATTACTTCAAAGAACACATATATTTTAAAATATTAACAAGAAATGGCCTCAGGGCTTCCATATTTCAAAATATTAATGAAAATTGCTTCAAATTCAACGAGCACCCGTGAAACCCAGTGACTTAGTATACAACCCAGAACCCACACTTTTTCTCCGACATGATTATTTGCCTTCTAAACATTTGCCACCATTTTGATATTGATTTTTGTTTAATAACAAATACCCTTATTTATCAATTGGAGTCACTGTGACGGCGCCATACATGACCGAGACTTCGATAAGAGACTCCTTTACCTGCCAACCAGCAAGTATACTTGTTTGTAGACTGCTCATGTGTGACCTGCTTCCACGAAACATGATGCAGTTAATTTTGAGTGACGACAGGATTTGATAACAAATATTGTCATGTAACATGGGCAAATTAGTTAGGAAACCATAATAATAATAATAATAATAAAACCATACTTATTGAGCGCATAACACAATGAAGTCCCTATGCGCTATCACAAACAAACAAACAAACAAACAAACAAAACACATAGTAACATGAGTAACAAAAGACAAAACAAAAATAAATTAAACATTAACATTAAATAGGTAAGTTTTTAGCAATGATTTGAACTGTTCAAGAGTTTTGGCGGATTTAACATGATATGGTAAATTGTTCCAAAGTTCAGCAGAAGCATCTTGAAAAGAACGGCGACCATATGAAGTAGAAGGTGAAGACACATGCGCAAGAAGATATTTTGAGCCAGAACGAAGATTGCGAGTGGGCTCGTATTGTTGAATAAGATCTTGCAGATACATAGGAGCAAGAGCTCGAGTACATTTAAATGTTATCAGAAGAATCTTGTAGATAATGCGAGATCTGATCGGTAGCCAATGTAAGTCACGAAGGACAGGGGAAATGTGACAGCGAATCTTAGACAGCGTAACAAGTCGAGCAGCAGAGTTTTGTATCCGTTGAAGTTTTGAGATTTGCGATTATACTGTCAACGTATGTGCTGCCTAAAAGTGCAGTTAGTTTTAATATATTGAATTATTAAACATAGACATTTTAGACAATATAACAGATGCTACCTACTATTTTCAAAAAAATTAACTTACAGCCCAAATTATGTTAGGCAGTTAGGCTCCTCAAGCTATGGAATCTGAATCTGGCTAGTTCAATGTTGCATGCATCTGGCAGACTGGAATATTTTTAGAACTGTAGTGGTTTACAAGCCGTAGATTGGTGAACATTTGTGAAAAAGGAGTTATGTTGTCCTTTTTCACCAAGTATTTCTGCCCAAAAATGTTTATTTTTGTTTATTTTTGATGGGTTCCATGGTAACAAGCACGTACACTGGCACAACCATCCCATCTAAAAGTATGCACAATGTTATTATAGAGAATAATTTATATTATGGTAAAATCTTGTGGTATACATCTCAGAACTAGTTGATTAAGAACAGTTTTACCGAGATGACCGCCACTTTAAAATCCAAGATGGCCGATAGACAAGCCTTTTGTTAAGCAGGTCTTGACCAGGAGCCACTTTTGACTATTTTGAGAAAAAGAGGCTCCTGGTCCTATACTTTACTGTGTAAAGTTTAGAAAACACCGGGAACCATAACTTGGCAACCAGTGGGTAAAAAACTCCTGGGTGCCCGCTTAAAAAAAAGGCTTCCCGATAGACCATTGCTCAAAAGATGTGCGTTCCCTAATGTTTGAAATCTTCAAACACACCTTTTAGACCATTTTCATTCTTCCTGCCAGAAGTGAACATCTTTCTACATCCGGTTCACTATATAATGTTTTACAAACAAATAGATTTCTGTAAATATGTGAAAATTGTTGAAAAAGGCGTGATTTTGACATAATGTTCATCAAACCGCCATTTAAACAGTTTCCATTGATCCACTTAACATTAAAAGGCACATTTCTCATCCGTTAAGCAGACGATAATTAAAGCAACATCATGATGAATAGTTGACAAAAGATCCAAATAAGAGTGATTTTAGAGGTATTTTACCCCAAATGTCTATATTTGATGGTTTCCATGGTAATAAGTAACAATCAAAGTACAACTGACACAACCAATTCAAATGCCATTGCAATGACATTGCAAAATGTAATCCGATTAGTGCAATGTCATTGCAATGTCATTGCACTGATGTGCGTTGATATTGTACATTCTATTTCGAGCTGTACTGTATAGCAATTTCACTAAATCTCCTATATTTGATTTGCGGCTAGTTTGAAATCCATGATGGCCGCCGCACCATTGCTCGAAAAATGTAGGCCTGTCAGAAATGAACATATTGACCATTTTGTTACATATCCGCTCCACAACATAGTTTGATTAGTTCCAAATTCCAAATTCCAAATTGGCGTGAATTGTTCGGTTTTTATCTCTCCGCGCGCACACGTAATCCAAGCGTACACAAACGGTTTTGGCCACACGCAAGCGGTTTTGGACGCACGCACGCGTCACGCATATGATGCACAAGTGCACTTGTCCTTCTGTATTCATTCGCTGCTGTATTATAGTAGAGTCATTATCTTGGATTCCGTGACCATTTTCTTCCTACCTTAGTTTCATAGTGAATTTGTCAACTACTGTAGAACCATTTTAAAACAAAATGTGCTCCCATGCATTTCTCAAAAGTGACGGGAACATTCTTTTATAGCGCATATTATGGCCGCCATACAGGGACCCACAAATTCAAATGGCTTTAATTAAGCTAAAAAGCACACCAAATTGTTCGGCTGAGCACAAGGATTCCGAAAGAGTATAGTTGCTGTGTTTGTATTTCAGTCGAGCGTTGCACACGCAGATGCAGACGCGCGAACACCGTTGTCGTAATTGGTGATGCACATACGCTGAATCATAATTTAATCCTTATACTGTATTTGGTATGTGGATATATTTAGGTTGTGACCGTGGTGGTTCGGTGATAGGATTTAGTTGGTGACGAAGTGAGTGTTGACGTTTGTGTTGCTTTTAGTGCTGGTGTTTATTGGCGGCGGTAGTGGTGGTGTTGGGATAATGCTGACAACATATTGTGCAAGTGGAGCTATGGATATATTCGAGTTCTCCCTGACGCGCACGTGTTTGAGTCCCACCGTCTGAGTCACTCTAAGCCTTTTCGAGTCCACATAAATTTCAATTTAAGGGGGGACTTCAGGAAGGTTTTTTATTTTATTTGGTGAGTGCTGAAATTATTGAACTATTACTCTAATGTATGGAAAAGAAATGGATCAAGGAATTCAAATGTGGCATAATTTTTGACCAAAAATCACAAACAATCACCTTTTTGACCCTTTTTTTTAAACAAAGCTAACAAATCTAATTTTGAGTAAAACAATGCCTAAATCGCTTGATGATGATGTAAAGACACTTATTAAGGTAAGGGACGATCTTTTTTTTAACCGAATCTAATATATATACATTTTTTTAAATTAACTAAAAATCCCCCCCCCCCCCAAAAAAAAAGTTCCATATGGTTTCACTTTTCTTTTCATTTTTTGGTCAACATTTCGAGAAAAAAAATATTTGATTAGTTTTAAAAAAAAATATTGTCCCTAAGTAAGTGCCTTTTGACCCATTTTTTTAAACAAAGCTAACAAATCTAATTTTGAGTAAAACAATGCCTAAATCGCTTGATGATGATGTAAAGACACTTATAAAGGTAAGGGACGATCTTTTTTTTAACCGAATCTAATATATATACATTTTTTTAAATTAACTAAAAATCCCCCCCCCCCAAAAAAAAAAAGTTCCATTTGGTTTCACTTTTCTTTTCATTTTTTGGTCAACATTTCGAGAAAAAAAATATTTGATTAGTTTTAAAAAAAAAAATTGTCCCTAAGTAAGTGGCTTTTTTTACTCAAAATAATTTTTGTTAGCTTTGTTCAAAAAAATGTGGGTCCAAAATGTTAATTTTGTGATTTTCTCAAAACAATCTACATTTTTAGTCAACAGTGACGCCAACATTGGTTCAGGTTGTCTAAGTGCGAACCAGTTGGAGGCAAACAATCGGGTCCGAATCTAAGTCTGAGTCCACCATAGTCCGGCTTCGATCTCGAGTCCGATGTATCGAGTGGCTGAGTCCAAGTTTAAAAAAACCCGTACTCCGGACTTTTTACTCCACACGTTATCAGTGTTTATTGTGTCGGTGATTTTGGTAATGGTATGGCGTTGTGCGTTATTGTCTTGAAAGTTCTTATTTGAAAAATAAAACAACAACACTTACAAATGAATACAATACACCAAACGCCAAATTCGCTGTTACACCACCGAGTATTGGTAAGACCAGTGTCCGAATTAAGGGGGAAAAACTGGTTGTCTGCCGAAAACCTAACAGGAAATTTTGGTTGTCCGGCAGAATTTTTGGTTGTCCGTATTGTATGTGTTTATTTTGTTTAACTTAGTCATCTACACCCAAACTAAAAACGTCGGTTTTGTGTTGTTTCTTTTGCCTTTTATATGTCCCATCAATGTTGTCATTGCACATCTTTTTAGTCAACATGCCCAATGCGAGTATGCGCCGCGCAAGACGTCACAGTAGTAATAATGTACACAATTATGACAGTAATTTAAAACATGGATATGTAACTAATCACTAGTATTGAAATGACTAAAAAGGTGTGCAATGACAACATATAAGGATGGGACATATACAAGGTAAAAGAAACAACACAATAACATGTGGACCGACGTTTCGGAATGATGAAACGATTCCTAGGACAAGTTAAAAACACAACTGTCTCTGACCAGCATAGACTAAAAAAGTATATGCCTATTATAATAGTTAAAGGAATCGTTTTGTCATTCCGAAACGTCGGTTTTGTGTTGTTTCTTTTGCCTTTTATATGTCCCATCAATGTTGTCATTGCACACCTTTTTAGTCATTTCAATATTTTACATTGTTGGTGTAGTGCTGTTTGTTGAACTATAGCATCTACACACGTATTGCTTCATTGTATATAGTTGTTATGTATTAAGAACATCATTTGTTGTTTGTATATTTTCAGACTGTTGTCATCTTTAACATCAATCTGACAACATAAAGAGAAGTATTCTTCATGACAACAGTCTCAAGCCACTAACTACAGGAACTACCAAGATGGTCGTAATTAACTGCCCGGTAGATGGATGCCCATACGCAACACCAGAGTCGTCTGAAGCCGTCGCCTGCGCTCTGCTATCGGCACATTCTACGGTACACATGGCTGGACAAGTACACAAACCTTGCTCCACGTGGCCCAAGATTAGAGCGCCCAAAGGTGGATGTATGTGTGACACCTGAGGAGTGGAATGTCTTCACACGTCGTTGGGATGCATTCATCACCGGATCCGGACTCGATCCTAATGCCTCTTCGCCACAACTCTTCCAATGTGCCGGTGATACTCTCGGGAACAGCCTACTAAAGACGGATCCTGCCATAGTCTCCAAGCCCACTACCGACGTAATGGCCGCGATGAAGTTGCTTGCCGTCATTCCCATTGCTACTGGTGTCATACGCGCTGAACAGTGCGTGGAAAAGCTGAAACCTGTGCCTACGTCACAGAGTGCCTTTGTACACGGAAAGTGAACTTTACCGATACTATAGTCCGGGACGTCCTCCTAGCAGGTATTGCGGACATTGATATTCGACGCGAGGTGCTAGGCACTGATGCCATACTCGGACGCGCGGTAAACGACGTCATTGCCATTGTCGAGAGCAAAGAAATGGCCAGGAATGCCTTGCCCACAACCGCGGCTGGAATATCCTCCTTCCGCCGAGAAAAAGCCACCCCAACAGGCACGCAGTCGACCCCCGACCGTAACCGAACTGCCATGTGCCCTGACTGCAAACAGACATTTTCCCTGTTCTCCGAGGGTGCTCGAGGCTGGAACACTAGACCCCATCGCCAGTGCATCAAATGCTACAGGGCGCAGCGGAGTAGCCGCCGCAGGGACGCATCTCAGCACCAAGCGTCCTCTACATCTGAAACTGGGGTGATATTCGCACAAGTGTCGGCATTGCACGAAACGGGATCAAACCACCAACAGCCACCCATGCGCACTAATAACCGCCACCGTCGCCATCGACGACGCCCCCGTTTCAAGCAAACGCAGTCGGAACCACGTTCTACCCAAGTTCACGCCCACAATATCTTCTCAAAGGGTGCATGGCGCAGGGCCCGCTTCTTGAACCATCCGGAAGTGCAGCTACACATGTCAGTGAACAACTCGGACTATCGAGCTTTCGGACGACGCTGTCCTACCACCGCACCTACAACCATCACAGCGATGGCTGACACTGGAGCCCAATCTTGCCTCTGATCCATGGACGGTTTTTTGGCTGCTGGATTCTCTGAGGAAGACCTCGTTCCTGTCCACGTAGACCTAGTCGCAGCTAACAAGTCTCCTATCACCATAGACGGCGCTATCATCGTGCGTCTACAAGGAGTGCCCCTGAGCGACGACAAGAAATCGTGCGCCACCATGGTATATGTAAGCAAGTCAGCCCATGGATTTTACCTGTCTTGGGAAGCCATGATGGATCTTGGAATAGTATCGCACGACTTCCCCTCAGTTGGAGCAGCTGAACTTCAGCCCCCAAAGGCCCAACGTCCACTTAAGGAGGATCACCATGCAATCAACGCCGGTTGCTCCGCACCACCTTCAAATGGCACAGGCCCATGTTCTTGTCCACCACGTACAGTGGTTCCCGATCGGCCCGATACCCTTCCTTTCGAGTGCACCCCTGCCAACAAAAGTAAGATGGAAGATTGGTTGCTACAACACTTTGCAGCATCGTAATTTAATACCTGTCCTCACCGCCCCCTCCCATGCATGACAGGGCCTCCAGTGGAGATTCACCTCAAGGAAGGTGCACCCCCTAAGGCAGTGCATAAACCTGCCACAGTACCAATACATTGGCAAGAGCAGGTGCACAGCGACCTATTACGAGATGAGGCACTAGGAGTCATTGAAAAAGTCCCATATGGCGAACCAGTACTGTGGTGCCACCGCATGTCGTTACACGGAAGCACGATGGAACTCCACGCCGCACCGTGGACCTCTCCCCACTAAACAAAAACTGCCAGCGAGAAACATACGCCAGCGAGTCACCGTTCCACCTAGCGAGACGCGTCCCCAAAGAAACTTGGAAGACAGTCAGTGACGCATGGAACGGGTATCACAGCGTCCCCCTTCGGGAATGTGATCGCCATCTGACCACCTTTATCACACCTTTCGGCCGATGGAGGTACACCAGAGCGCCCCAAGGCTTCCTCTCATCCGGTGACGGATACAACCGCCGTTTTGACGCTATCCTCTCTGATTTCGACCGCAAGGAGCGTTGCGTCGATGACACTATCCACTACGACACTAACCTTGAAGCACATTGGTGGAGGACCATTGACTTCCTAATTCGTGTTGGCCAGTCAGGAATAGTTCTCAATCCAGACAAATTCCGTTTCGCACGCAGAGAGGTTGATTTTGCAGGCTTTCGGATCTCTGATGAAGCCATCGAGCCACTGCCGAAATACCTCGACGCTATACGCGGATTTCCGACGCCAGCGTCCACCACAGACATCCGTAGCTGGTTCGGCTTAGTTAACCAGGTCGCCAACTATGCACAACTACGCGACACCATGGCGCCCTTCAAACCATTCCTCAGCCCAAAGGTCCGCTTCGAATGGACTCCTGCGCTTGATGAAGCCTTCAATACATCTAAGGATGCCATCGTTGACGCCATCCGCCACGGCGTAGAGATATTTGACCCGACGAAGAGAACCTGCCTACGCCCAGATTGGTCCTGCAAGGGCATCGGATACTTTCTATCACAGAAGCACTGTGCCTGCGAGTCCCGCATCCCTGACTGCTGCGATAATGGATGGAGGGTAACATTAGCTGGCTCCAGATTCCTCTCATCTGCAGAGCAGCGCTATGCTGCAATCGAGGGCGAGGCACTGGCAGTGGCATGGGGACTCGAACAGTCGAAATACTTTACTCAAGGATGCAATGACCTTCTCGTTGTCACTGATCACAAGCCCCTGATCAAGATCATGGGAGACCGTACTCTCGATGAGATCCCCAACTCCAGACTCTTCCGCCTCAAACAGCGTACACTACCATGGGCCTTTGAGATCGCACATCTCCCCGGCAAGACTAATACTGCCGCTGACGCCACGTCCCGACACCCCGTAAGCAACTTTGCAGAGCTATCTAGCCTCACACTACACTCAGCACAAGATGATGCCGAATGCGCCATGACTGCTGCCATCCGTCACGAGACGCAGAACATAACAGCATTGACATGGGAACGCATTGCCTCTGAGACCGCAACCGATCCTGTCACACGCCAGCTTATGGATGCCATCTACACCGGCTTCGGGGATGCACACCGTACCGCAAATGACGGGCTGGCCGCATTCTGGCAATACAGAGAGTCGCTCCATGTATTGGATGGTGTCATCTTGTTCAGTGACCGTGTCGTTATCCCATCATCCCTTCGTGGCGAAGTTCTCCAGACACTCCACTCCGCCCACCAAGGTGTCACGTCCATGGAATCACGTGCTCGCGCTATCGTGTTTTGGCCGGGAATGACAAAGGACATTCAGTCAGCCCGCGAAAGATGCACAGCATGCAACCGGAACGCCCCGTCACAAGCTGCATTGCCCCCTACACTATCGCCAGTCCCCGCAACACCATTTGAATCGATCTACGCTGACTTCTTTGACTTCGGTGGATGCCACTACCTAGTCGCCGGCGATCGTCTATCTGGATGGGTCGAAATCTTCAGAGCACCGCATGGTACTACTCAGGCTGGAGCGCAGGGCCTGATCGCTGCTCTCCGAACATTATTTGCCACGTTTGGCGTTCATGAGGATATCTCGAGTGATGGAGGCCCAGAATTCTCTGCTTCTGCGACTGCCGACTTCCTTACACGATGGGGAGTCCGTCACCGTGTGTCATCTGCCTACTTCGCTCAATCGAATGGCCGCGCCGAAGTAGCAGTCAAGAAGGCGAAGCGCACCCTGATGGACAATGTTGGGCCCACTGGTTCCCTTGATAATGACGGTCTCTTACGGGCACTACTCCAATTGCGCAACACTCCGGATCCTGACTGCAACATCTCACCGGCGGAAATAGTCTTCGGCATACCTATACGCGATGCCTTCTCATTCGTCAGCCGACAGAATAAGTTCACTAACCCATCCATTCGCACTACCTGGCGCGAAGCATGGGCACTTAAAGAAGACGCAATGAAAGCCCGGATGCCACGCTCACTTGAAGCCCTCAACGCTCACGCAAGGCCCCTTGCACCACTATCGCTGGGCAACCGCGTGTTCCTGCAGAACCAACACGGTCCGCATCCTACTAAGTGGGACAAATCCGGCACAGTCGTCGAGCTAAGGGACCATGACCAATATTGGGTCAAGGTTGATGGATCTGGACGCTTATCGCTAAGAAACAGGCGCTTCTTACGCAAGTTTACTCCACCCACGGTCGCAATCGAGGATTCCACACATCGCTCGCGACGACACATGGTCGACCATGGCATGAGCGTACCACAACGACACGCAATGGCACCGCAACCACAGCCAGCGTCAGACCAGTTGGATCGAACAGGGCCCCACCGCTGTCGCACGACCGCACACGTCTACTTCTATGACAGAGGCTACCGTGCCAACGATGGATGCCCCAGCACAGCCCGTGCTGGACCATACAGCAGCATCAGCACCACTGATCCCGCTGACGCCCTCAAAAACAAATCTGCCACCACCGGACATACCAACAGCACCTATTACACCAGTCGCGTCAGGTGGAGTTGCCCTCGCACGCCCTCACAGACAAACAATAAAGCCTCGTCACTACGTGCCTGAGACTGGTAAATGGCAGACCCGCTAATCTGCTAGTTGTTACGTTAGCGCGGTATTAACCCCTCTAACGTGGGGGGGGGGGGGGGGGGGGGGGGGGAATGTTGAACTATAGCATCTACACACGTATTGCTTCATTGTATATATTTGTTATGTATTAAGAACATCATTTGTTGTTTGTATACTTTCAGACTGTTGTCATCTTTAACATCAATCTGACAACATAAAGAGAAGTATTCTTCACTGTTGAATCCATCTGGATCCATCCTAGGTGCCCCTTACTGCTACGGTTGGAACTGATTTGTCTGCCTTTTCAGCTAATCACTAGTAATTACAGTCTCTCACACCATCATCATCTTGTTATTGATAAACTTTTATGCTTTCAGTATCAGAAGTTTTATGATAGATTGATATTTTCCGTATGAAACTTGTATAACATTATCATTTAGCTGTTGATTTTGTTTCATTCACAGTCTGTTCAATATTTAAATGCATATGTTATGATAGTTTTGGTTGTCCCGGCAATCAGACCCCCACTTAATGGGAACGCTGGCTAAGACACCGCGGAGGCAACCTATGTCGTACTTTTAAGAAGTTATACGTCCGTCACTTAATACACATAACAGTGTTTCATGACAATGACATACACAACATATGTTACGGACACTAAAGATAACGATTAAAATGTAGAGGTTTTTTTTCTTTCTTAAACATTCATATTGTTTTTTCAGAACTATCGTTAGCTGCAACTAATGTGTTGCCATTTTTCTCAGTTGAAAACCCTCATCCAGTTTATCTGATAATGAGCAGACCATTATACAGTCAACAGTATGACCAACATCAATACCAAAGGGACTAAGATGCTAACTTTGTATACTGACACAGAATCTATTTCCAGATCATACCAGCATTGTTTTTGTTAAGAGTAACCATACGGAGAATACAGATCTCTGTCTATTGGGAATTAATAAGTTGGCTATATACATACTCAGGATTTTACAAACTGTCAAACAAGCAGCGTACCTATATAGGATTTTGATACGTACAGTATAGTTTATTTTTTCTCTTGCGTTTAGCTTAACCAATGGATATTTTCCAGGGGACGCCCTCAATCCTCGACAAAAAAATTGGAACCAGATTTTCTTGCAGATTTACTTTTCTGATCATAAATCATAAATATATTCAAAGTGGATACGATTCCTAATAACCTCAAAATCATGGTTTTCGAGTAAATTTAGAGTAAAATTTGAAAAAAAAATTGTACCGGAGCGGTACACTCTATCATCAAACCATGATTTTGAAGTAATTAGGAATCGTATCGATCTGTTTGCTGAAAAAGATGGACCCAGCCTATATACTTGGTACATTATACTACGCCAAGTAGCCTTTGGGACTCGTGGTGTAATGGTGAATCCCAAGTCCCGTGTACCGAAGGTACCTGGTTCAAATTCAGGGGGTCGCGGCGATATTTTGGGTCACTTTTTGGCTAGCGGGAAAATTGTCTGGACAAGTTTGGTTTATTTAAGAGTCAATTTGTTCTTTTCTTTTTTTTCTTCAAATTGTTTCTTATTTTGCTTTATATAACCCAACTCTACCATATAACACAATATACCACGACAGAGTTGATTGGTATCACCCGCCGTGGAATTGTTTCGTTGAAAATGATAGACCCAGCCTATATACTTGGCGCATTAGACTGCGCCAAGTAGCCTTGACACTCGTTTTAATGGAAAATCTTAATTCCTGTGTGCCGGGGGTCCCTGGTTCAAATCCCGGGGGATCGTGGCGATATTTGTTGTCACTTTTTGACTTACGGACAAATTGTCTGAACAAAGTGGGGGGTAGCGTTAGGGTTAAGGTGCATTTTTGTTCTTCAAAAATGTTAAGTATGGTTTATACAACCCTAAATCTACCATTATACGAAAATATAACACGACACAGTTTATTGGTATCACCCGGCGTGGAAGTTAATAATCCATCGCTGCTCGAAACGAGGCTCGATTTTGTTGTTCCAAATCAGACTTGATAGATAACAAAAGTCATCAGGGCGCGATACAGTCTCGATGATTTGATCGAGTATAAATGGAACTGTTCCCTTATGAATGAATATGATTTCTATACACACACTGAAGGAATAACATCGAAAACTCTGCTCCTGCAATCAAGTTAATCAGACTTAATTTCCTTCTTAGATTGGAAGGTTTTGATCGTTCCCGAATGTATGATGCTATATGAAGAGCTATGTTCCAAAAGGGATCAACTCCATATAAGTGAAATAGGAGAAAAGCAACGGGTTTTTTTTTTAAATTAAGGATGTTGCACTTCTTTGATTATGCTAATTTTCTGCCTTATGAAAGATACCATACGTGTAAGCTTTAAAACAGGTTTGATTTCATTTTTTGATTTTCACTGTATTTTCGAAATCTAGTGGAAGTGATTCCTTTTGGAACATAAATGTTTCGACCAATTTTCAAATACCACTTTACTAAACAATCGTTATTTTCAATTGAGGTACACCTGCAAGACATTATCAAATCACATTGAAAACAGAAGACCGCATTGGCGCATTCAAATACCTCTTCAACTTTTAAAATTATGAAATTTTGTTTTTTCTTGAAACAACTGAAAATGTGTACAATTGGGCACTTTTTTTTGAAATCACAACACTTCTGTTTGTGTGCAATTTTAAAATCAATTATTCCATACATTTTACGTTTTCTTCATTGCATTTCATTAAGGACATTCCTATCGATGTTTTACCATGATAAAACAACCATATTTCTACCATTTTGGCGTACACAATAGTGAATTATATTCAAATTTGAATATAATACACTATTGTGTTAGCCCGTTAAACGGGAGCGCTGGCTAAGACACCGCGGAGACAACCTATGTCGTACTTTTAAGAAGTTATACGTCCGTCACTTAATACACATAAGAGTGTTTCGTGGCGATGACATACACACCTCAAATGTATTCGCCCTCAAACGAGGACTACGAAATGGTAATATCCAAACGAGGACACCCCAACCTGGATACACATCGACACACCGAGGACAAAATGGTGATTATTTTGTGTGTGTTTTGGTATCACACTGCCAACCACGCACCTCCACACACCCCTACTATCTTACCGAGGTGTGTGAGGGGTATGTCATAAGAGGACATCATTTAGATAGCGTTTTTATACTATTTGGAATATTTTGAACATATCAGGAACCGAGGACGGTCCGCAGTTCCAAGGTGTGTCCGCAGTTTGATGGTGTGTATTCATATGGGTGTCCGCAATTAGATAGTGAACACGTACACAACATATTATGTTATAGACACTCCAGATAACGAACAAAATGTAGAGGTTTTCTATTTTTCTTGAACAGTCATATTGGTTGTTCAGAACTATCGTTAGCTGCAACTACTGTGTTGCCATTTTCTCAGTTGAAAACCCTAATCCACTTTATCTGATAATGAGCAGACCATTATACAGTATACCCAACGTCAAAACCAAGGGGACTAAGATGCTAACTTTTGTATACTGTCACATAATCTATTCGTTAAGCGGAAACATACGGAGAATACAGATCTCTGTATATGGGAATTAATACGTTGGCTCCATCCAAAGGATTTTACAAACTGTCAAACAAGCAGCTTACCTATAGGATTTTGATACGTACAGTATAGTATTTTTTCTCTTGCGTTTAGCTTAACCAATGCGTGCTACAACCGAATGCCTCACATCGCTGTTGATGGCGGGTAGAAAAACGCACACAAAATAACAACTACACTGGATACCGCTGGCGGTTCTAGGATGAGTTCCAGACACAGGTCAACCGTGACCAACGCCATCTGCATTGACTAGATATCAGTTATAGCGCCCTCATTTCCATTGAATCGCACAAGGTTTTCTGTTTCCCTTACACCAGCTCAGGTATTTACATCCCACAAGTGTATGCTCGAATACAAAGTACATTACATGCAAGTAGATGGTTCCCCCTTAAAATTAGGAATACAACAACAATTGAAATGAATGTTATTTCCAGTGAATTTACGTCACCATGTGTTATTAAACTTTGAATTTTTATATTTCTTTTGTATATATTATATTTAGCGCAACAAAATAAGACAAATTACATACAGTAGACCATCCAAAGGCAATAAATGTGATTTAAAAAAATGCATCACGGCATTTTTTGTTACAGCTCTACATTTAGGCTAAATTAAGTGCTTAAGTGTCAATAAAGATAAGGACCAGCAGGTTGGCGGAAGAAGGGGGTCGGCAAAATGCACTCATATTGGGTATGTGGCATCCCTATGATAGTCTCATTCTTCCAGTGCGCTAAAAAAATCACAGTGTTTCTAATTTTAGAAAAAAACTTATCACAAAAATTGCGTAATTTCACCTTTTTTTCCTTACTTCAAAATACATGTTGTTTGATAAATGGTATTGCCATTGCTTACAAGTTAAAGTTTTCAAGGTGATTTTCCAATGATAAGTTATTGATAGAGTCCTCTTTATAAATACAGTATAAACTAAGCATAAGTGTTTCTATTCTTAGAGAAAATTATGATAGTTTTTCCAATTTACGAGGTATTTTTCACCAAAAAGATGATTTTTTTGATGTTCAGTTTTTCAGTTGGTCAGCGGTTTCAAAATAAATTTGCATTGTAATCACAACTAACACCCCTTGGCCCCATGTAAACAAAAATAAAACCATTGAGTTCTAGCTTCTGTAAAATAAAAACACTCCAACAATGTTAATGTTGTTTGGGGCATATGCTCCTATTTTAGCATTTCTAGATAAGGCCCATATTATGCTCGATAGAATTCGGGGCCATCAAAATTCACCAATATTGGGTCTGTGACATTTCTATTATAAACTGTTTCTTCTCCTGGTGTGCTAAACAAATTACAGTGTTTCTACTTTAAGAAAAAAAATCATAAAGAATCTTATAAATTCCCCATTTTCTCCAATTTGCATATGAACGTTTTTGAATTAATTGTTTTGCCATTCCTAACTACTTGCAGATTTCAAACTATTATTTTGAAAAAGAGTGTCAATAAAGTTATCTTCTTAATACTTTAAATAAGGTATGGGTGGTTCTATTTGTTTGGAGAAAAAAATGTTAAAAAAAAGAAAGAAAGTATTTTAATGCTTATAAGAACTAGTTCCCCTGTCTACACGCCTTAAAAGCTCTCCATGGAATAGAACTTTTCACGAACTTCAATAACACTTTCTGAAGTTATCATTTTATACATAGTTAAAGCATTATTATAATGTCACGCTCCTTTACAGTGTTTCTAGGTAATTTCAGAATTATACAAAAAGATGATTTTACAACACATGCTGTTGTTCATCAAAACATACCAAACCCAATCTTAATCGATCATTTTACAATATATTCTAAAACCTAACTCATCATAGCAAAGGTGATTTACAGCAGCAGTTCAACTGTAGGCCTATAATTTTCATAACTGCACTTTTTTCTCTTCATGGGATAGGTACTTCATATTGATTCATCATTGTTTTATAGATGGTTGTGTCAACGGATTTCACACTACACATACCTTACACATTGGTATCGAAGTATTCAATACTTCACTAATATGTGAAGCTCATCCGAGGTATATACCTTTCCAATTTTTCTGAAATTACATTATGCTATGTCACTTGCCTTTACCGATGTATTACTGGATACATTATGTTTACCATACACAAGTTCTTTTTACACTCTCTTTTGCTCAAATAGAATGTAGATGTCTCTCGTCACTTATAAAAATTAAATGACTTTACCAGGAGCAAAAAAAACAACTGTTTTGGTTTCCTTCCTATGTACATTTGCGTGCCAAAATGAGGTCTAGAAGTGGATTTATAAAGAAATCCTTCCTTATCTTTGAACCAATAACATCTATGTTAAACTGCTCACAAATGTCTGTAAGTTGTTTAAGTTTCCGACGCTGTTTTTCTTTGTCAACAAGCATAGATTCTATGTCTTTAAACATCAATGGGTGCTGGTACTATAGTCAATATCTTCGTAAACAGCTGTTCGGATTTCATGCCTCGCAGATATGAAATTAACTAAAAACTCACCATTCCTTCCTATCATATTTTTTGACACTGACCTTAAAACAGTGTCAAAATAATTAGATGCAGTACGGTCTGAATTAGTTTATTTAGTATGGCAAGTACCCCTTCAATCTAGAAACACTGTAATTGTAATAATCAAAACACATTGACTTATATTTTTGTTTGTAAATTTGACTTTTTATTTAAATGGATTTTAACACAACCCACATATCTTTTCCAGTTTAGGCCATTTTGAATGTCATAGACAAAATATTTTTTTCATTGAAAGTACCATTAGACTAGAAACACTGATAAAAACTTGTTGAAAACAATTTAATGTTACCATTGGATAGTTTTGAATGAATTGAATCATCATTCATGAAAACTTAAAAAGGGTTTTTGACAAAAATGCAGAAGATACTGTGAAAATTGGAATTTGATACTCTGAAATTAGTCTATGTTATGACCCAGTGTTTCTATAACATATAATTGAAACACAATAATTGTATTTCACACCTGTGAACGGCCATGGCTCCTCTTTATAACCAACATACAAACTAACACCTGAACCACTTTTTATTTAAATGGATTTTAACACAACCCACATATCTTTTCAAGTTTAGGCCATTTTGAATGTCATACCCGTAATTATTTTTCATTGAAATGTACCATTAGACTAGAAACACTGATAAATAAACTTGTTGAAAATAATTTAGTGTTACCATTGGATAGTTTTGAATGAATTCAATCATCACTCATGAAAATAATGCGGAAAATACTGTAAAAATTAGAATTTGATACTTTAAAGTTTGTCTATGTTATGACCCAGTGTTTCTATAACATAATAATTAAAAGACAATGATTTTATTTCACACCTGTGAATGGCCATGGCTCCTCTTTATAACCAACATATAAACTAACACCTGAACCACTTTGTAATTAAATGTATTTTAACAGAACCCACATATCTTTTCCAGTTTAGGCCATTTTGAATGTCATACCCGTTATTATTTTTCATTGAAAAATACCATAATACTAGAAACACTGATAAATAAACTTGTTGAAAATAATTTAGGGTTACCATTGGATAGTTTTGAATGAATTCAATCATCATTCATGAAAACTTATAAGGGTTTTTGACAAAAATACGGACGATACTGTGAAAATTGGAATTTGATACTCCGAAATTTGTCTATGTTATGGACCCAGTGTTTCTATACCATTATAAGTAAGGGGCCATGGCTCCTCTTTATGACCAACATACACACTAATACCTGAACCTAAATGGATTTTAACACAACCCACATATCTTTTCCAGTTTAGGCCATTTTGAATGTCATACCCGTAATTATTTGTCATTGAAAAGTACCATTAGACTAGAAACACTGATAAATAAACTTGTTGAAAATAATTTAGGGTTACTATTGAATAGTTTTGAATGAATTTAATCATCATTCATGAAAACTTAAAAGGATTTTTTACAAAAATGCGGAAGATACTGTGAAAATTGGAATTTGATGCTTTGAAATTTGTCTATGTTTTGACCCAGTGTTTCTATAACATAAAAGTTAAAACACAATGATTTTATTTCATACCTGTGAGGGGTCATGGCTCCTCTTTATAACCAACATACAAACTAACACCTGAACCACTGACCAACTGAGAACAGGAGACATTTGAAACATCACTTTTTGACATAAAAACATGGAAAATTGAGGAAATAAAAACTCTCATTGTTAAAAAACCTAGAAACACTGCAGGTCTATTATTTGATAAAATATAACAAGAAATATGTTTGCTATATGCCAATAAAAAATGGATGTGGAAGTATTTACATGCACATGATGGGAGTGCCATTTGTCTTTGCTCATGATTTGAAAAGTTCATTTCCCAGGTGTCAAATTTGTGAAAATTGAACTGCATGTATAATATAATCTAGAAACACTGAGATTTTTTTATGCCCACCATGAATGATGGTTTGTCTAAAGGTATTCATAGACTTAATATGAAACAAATTTGCTGACCCCCTTCTTCCGAAAATGTCCCAAATCTGCTGGTGGTTAGCTTTATTTACACTTAAATAGTAAGGTTTCCAATGAAGGGGGGTGACAAAAATAGAAATCAATTTTTAGGCCATTTTCAGCATAAAATGACCGTTTTTGGGCAAAAATATGATTTTTGTGTTTTTTGGTGCAATTCATATCTTTGAACAATGTACTATCCACCAGTAATCAGTTTGACCTGATTTAATGTTTAGTTAAGGAATAATCCGTAATTAAAGCTGCTTAAGTATAAAGAAAATAAAAGTATAAGGGAGTACAAATGGGCACTTTTCTCAGTTTTGTAGTTGTATTTGCCACTTATATTCGCTAGTTGCTTAATCTGTCATGCGATGATTGAATAAATCAGCAAACTAGTTTGACATGGTCTATGACATTTATAGATAGTTTTATGATGACAAGTATGGTAAAATTCAACATTAAAGGGGTATTCCATGGTTATTTAACATAAAGGTGTAGAATCGTTATAGTGACTTAGAGGTGTATTTAAGGGAGTGTCTTCTGTGCACTCACAGGACTCCCAAACCTACTTTTTGAACCTCTTTTCATGGTCCTAAAACATATTCAGGGTTTTACCAAAATTAATGTTAGTATGCTAAGGGGTTATTCAAAATGGCGTCCAAAATGGCCGCCAAAAGGGTCAAATTTCGTAAATATATGATAAAAGTATACTTTTTAACAACGGTAATAATTTGAGTTACTCGGTATGTATGTAGTAACTCATATACAGTACTTTTGCATTGTTAAAATAAATTAAATCAAGATGGCCGCCAAAATGGCCGCCCTAATTGTAAAAATAGCGTATAACAGCGTATATTGCATCATATATATACCATGTTCTAAACTGCTAAACTAATGCTTTTAGATAAACGACTCACCTCTGTGAAAGTTTTGAACATTTATCGCATTCTAAAATGGCTGCCAGACGATTAGAACTGATGTTAAATGACCTAAAACAGGTGGTTTACATTATAAAAATAACATAAAACACTGTAATACCTATACCGCAAAAGCTAATGAAACAGCATTCTTTATATTTCTATGATAAAACGTAATATTTTTAATATTTTAAAATGTGCAAGATGGTCGCCGAAAAAGTGAATCATTGAATAACCCTGAGTGATCATTTAATGACGCCATCTCACCATTTAATGACGGGCCGTCATCTAACACACACCCTACATGACCATTTATTGACTCGATCCAAGTGATATTGTAATAAATCTAAGTGACCATTGACACAAAGGGATTGTTTAATGACTTCATGTGATCCTGAGTGATCATTTCATTACCCCGGGGGATCATTTAATGACCCTAGCTGATAAGTAATGACACCAAGCTATCATTTAATGACCCGGTTGGTCGCTTAATAACCACAGGTGATCATTCAATGACCCCAATTGACCATGTAATGACTCAACTGGATCGTGTAATGACTCAACTGGATCGTGTAATGACTCAACTGGATCGTGTAATGACTCAACTGGATCGTGTAATGACTCAACTGGATCGTGTAATGACTCAACTGGATCGTGTAATGACTCAAATGGACGTGTAATGACTCTTGAGTAATCTTCTTCTTCTCGTGTCCACGGCACGCAGGATCAGATGGTCCTTGTGCGTGGTGGTGACAGGATTAGTTCAGCTTGTACAGGCTTGTACAAGCTTTATCCCTGGCCGCGTGTACGAATACGGACGCTCCTGTCATGACCTAGAACTGATGTACAGACACAGACCGGGATGATCCCCTACTCTTTACGAAGGAGTCTGTGACCTTTTAACGTGCTCGGGGATAGCTCTTCCGATACACGGGACCAACATTTCTACGTACCTTCCGAAGCACGATGCGCCATGAAACATGCCAACTTCAGTCTGCACGGTCTGAAGGAGGCATGGGGGACGAGGCTGTGTTGGTGTATCGTTTTTGAACTCTCACTCATAAACGATCCACCAACAGAACTACGGTGCACAGCAGTGTACGACGCTCTAACCGACTGCGCCACCTCGCTCTTGAGTAATGATACCAAGTGATATGTTATGGCCCAATCCATCATGTGATTACTCAAGCCGCCCAAACTGTCATCCAGTAACACCACGGGATGAATTTATGACCCCAAGGTAATATTTATTGACTCGATCCAAGTGATAATTTGATAACCCTTGGTGACCATTGACACAAAGTGACTGTTCAATGACCCAATGCGATCCTGAGTGATCATTTCATTACACCATTTGATAATTTAATGACCCTAGGTGATAGCGTAATGACTCCCAAGAAATCATATAATGACCCGGACGTTCGCTTACTTACCCAAGGTGATCATTCTATTAACCCAAATGACCATTCAATGATCCAAAAGGATCAGTTAATGATCCGAGTGATTATTTGATTAACCTAGGTGATCATCTACAGACCGCGAGTGATACCGAAATGACCCCAATCAATTAAGTAAGTAATATAAAGGATAGCTTATTAATAAGGTCATTGATGGATTCATACAACTACCTATGCATACTTGATGGCGATTGGGATTGATTGATGATCCTTTTGGATATTTCAATAATAAGGTAGGGTTTTGAAGCCCATCATAATTATCCCCATTACATCACTAACTTATCTGTTTAGAAAGTTGGATACTGGTAGATAGCGGAAATGTATAGTAGATAAGGTCCAATCAGCTATTTCTGACCATATTGTAATCAATTTGGTAGCCATCTTGCTATTTTCTTCTGACCAATTGGTAGTTAATGGAGTCCATCTGGTAGCCTTAAATCATTTGATGAATATGATACAAAATATGCTGTTATTATTGGCTATTTTTATGTTTAGGCGGTCATTTTGGCGGCCATCTAGGATGCAAAGTATGTTAACAATGCAAACGTGCTGGATGAGAGTTTATTACATACACCCTACAGTTAAAACTACACTGTCGATGTCATCGTACATTTTGGTTGAGGGTTGGGGTTATTAAGCGACCATCCGGGTCATTTAATGATTGCTCGGTGTCGTTAACCTTTCACCTAGGGTCATTACATGATCTCACGGGGTATTGAAATGATCACTCGGATCATTTGGAGTCATTAAACAAATGTCAATGGTCACTTAGGTTTATTACAATATCACTTGTATCGAGTCAATAAATGGTCATGTAGGGTTTGTGTTAGATGACGGCTCCGGTCTTTTAATGGTGAATTGGGGTAATTAAATGATCACCCATGGTTATTCAATGATTAACTTTTTCGTCGACGATCATTTTATCATAGAAATATAATGAATGCTGTTTCATTAGCTTTTGCGGTATAGGTATTACATTGTTTTACATGTTATTTTTATAATGTAAGCCACCTGTTTTAGGTCATTTAACATCAGTTCTAATCGTCTGGCAGCCATTTTAGAATGCGATAAATATTCAAAACTTTCACAGAGGTGAGTCGTTTATCTAAAAGCATTAGTTTAGCAGTTTAGAACATGGTATATATATGATGCAATATACGCTGTTATACGCTATTTTTACAATTAGGGCGGCCATTTTGGCGGCCATCTTGATTTAATTTATTTTAACAATGCAAAAGTACTGGATATGAGTTACTACATACATACCGAGTAACTCAAAGTATTACCGTTGTTAAAAAGTATTCTTTTATCATATATTTACGAAATTTGACCCTTTTGGCGGCCATTTTGGACGCCATTTTGAATAACCCCTTAGCATACTAACATTAATTTTGGTAAAACCCTGAATATGTTTTAGGACCATGAAAAGAGGTTCAAAAAGTAGGTTTGGGAGTCCTGTGAGTGCACAGAAGACACTCCCTTAAATACACCTCTAAGTCACTATAACGATTCTACACCTTTATGTTAAATAACCATGGAATACCCCTTTAATGTTGAATTTTACCATACTTGTCATCATAAAACTATCTATAAATGTCATAGACCATGTCAAACTAATTTGCTGATTTATTCAATCATCGCATGACAGATTAAGCAACTAGCGAATATAAGTGGCAAATACAACTACAAAACTGAAAAAAGTGCCCTTTTGTACTCCCTTATACTTTTATTTTATTTATATTTAAGCAGCTTTAATTACGGATTATTCCTTAACTAAACATTAAATTAGGTCAAACTGATTACTGGTGGATAGTACATTGTTCAAAGATATGAATTGCACCAAAAAACACAAAAATCATATTTTTGCCCAAAAACGGTCATTTTATGCTGAAAATGGCCTAAAAATCGATTTCTATTTTTGTCACCCCCCTTCATTGGAAACCTTACTATTTAAGCACTTAAGTTAGCCTAAATGTAGAGCTGTAACAAAAAATGCCGTGATGCATTTTTTTAAATCACATTTATTGCCTTTGGATGGTCTACTGATATGTTTAGCGCCGCGGTCTACTACACTGAGAAAAAAGTTTACACAGCTTGTGTAAAATTTTACATATTTCCTGTGTTCGCACAGAACACTATCATTTCTATGTAAAAGTTTACATATCATGTGTTATGTAAAATTTAGCTTGTTAGTTATGTAAAATATTACTAAATTAATGTGTAAGAAAATTAACATATAAGTTATGCAAATAATTTACCAACAACTTATGTAAAACAATAAGAGCATGATTGTTATGTAAACATTAACGTGTCATTGTTATGTAATTGTTTACAAATTATTTATGTAAAATTAAACGATTTTACTAAGAAATGGTGCAAAAACTACATAATTTTACACATTTCTTGTGTTCATTTGATAGAATTTCATAATTGTTATGTAAAAAACACATTACAATTATGTTCAGTTATAAAAACATAATAATACTTCACTTAGTTATTATGTAAAATTTTACTAATTATTTATGTAAAATCAAAATTTTACTAGGACACTGTGTAAACAATACACAACTATTGTGGACAATTTAACATATTTCTGATTTCTGAAAACTTTGAATGTAAGTAAATCACTGCACTGATAAAACTTATAGTTGTTATTGATGCGTATATTTCAATTGTTGATGAAAAATGAGCGCCCCCCCCCCCCCCCCCGTGCCATCTGATAAGCTCTGATCTGAACTAAACCCCGGGAACTAACTCAACCACAAAGACACACGGCCTGACGGCCTCTATACGGCAACCGGTAGGCCTACATACTGAATCACGGGACCCCGTTACTCACGGGAACTGCATTTTCCATCAGCAACAATTGAAATATACGCATCAATAACAACTATAAGTTTATCAGTGCAGTGATTTACTTACATTCACAGTTTTCGATGTACTTTTCCAGCCCACACCGCTGCAGAATTGAAGAGACCTCTTGCATCGGCCATGTTGAAACTGCATGGTATATGTTCGCCGCGTACGTTTACATAACAAACATGATGAAGCGAAAAATTTACATCACAATTACGTAGTCACACGCACCATGTGCTTTTTTTACATAACAAACATGTACAATTAACATTATAAATTGTAAATCTTACACACTTTAATGTTTATCTTTTTTTTGCAAATATATATATTGTGTAAAACATACACAACTTTGGTAAACAGTCAATTTAACATAAGAAATAAGTACTGACATTTTTTACACAAATATTATGTTCCAAATGTTTACATGTCTTGTGTAAATAAAAGTTTACATATTTTTCGTTTACATATTGTTTTCTCTGTGTACACAAATCATAGCTAAGAATGGGAATGTCTTTTGTAAATTGTCTTTTCTCTCCCGAATGCGACACACAACGCGGGTAGAAACACGAAACCACAAAATATCAACTACACTTGCCACCTCTGGCGGTTCTAGGATGACATAATTTAGTTCCAGATTCAGGCCAACCGTGACCACCACCGTCCGCATTGATTAAATAACATTGCTAGCGCCCTCGTTTTGATAAAATCGTAGAGTTTGTTTGTTTTTTTTCCCCTTAGACCAACTCATGTATTTGCATTCCCCAATTGTATGCTTGAATAAAATGTACAGTACAGGTATTTCAGGATGTACGAAGTATCCCCTTAAAAATTAGGAATACAAACATTGAAAGTTATGTTATTTCCAGTGAATTTACGTCACCAAGTGTTAGATAATCATTTGTATATTATAAATAGTGGAAACAGATACGCCTATGGCAAATTAAATCATTACTACGACATAAATCGAAGCGAATATCTGAGACAACTTCAGACAATTATTTGTCTCAGGTCACATTTCATTATTGTTATATACTTATTCAAATAGTCTATATACAAAAAGGTCTAACAACTGATAAACCAGCAGGATAAAAAAAAATCCGATATCAAGTTATTCGGGGTGGGGCAATTATTAATTTGTTTTAGCACTATTTACATTATGTTATTATCATGTATTCCATTTTCATAACGAAAAATGCATTTAAAATACAAATCATTCAAAATGAAAGTACTTTTTAATTTGTCTTTTATTAGAAGCTAAAAAGGGATTGTTTTGATTATTTGTAGAGAGACCATGATCATTATAATCACCGTGCATCTTTATTACAAATATATCATAAGTTCACTTTAATTTGCGATGTGTATAATTTATAAAGTGTTGCAGAATTACTGAGAGCAAACTTAATAATGAAAAAGCAACACAATCTATTTCAGCTTTCTAAAATTTCCAATTTTCTATTTTATGTGCTTGTACATACGACACTGTTCATTTGATTGATTTGACCATGTCTTCTCTTTTTTAAAGGAATTATTACTGTGTATATGGGTATAGCTAGCATTGAGTGGCCCAAGTCCTTCAGCTTAATTAAACAAACATCATTGGTTGAAATACGCTTGGAAAAAACAGCTACTAGGGACTTTGTGTGTCTGTATAGACGTTATTCGTAATTGGCGATTTCAGGCTAAAGAGGGAGACATAGTCGATGTGACGTCACTGATCATAACGAAAGCGAGGCCAATCGTGGTAAATTACGTCACAAGTGACGTAATTTGACGTAATTTACCACGATTGGCCTCGCTTTCGTCATGATTACGTCTATTGTTATAATATACGTAAGACGTATGCAGCGGGGGGGGGGGGGGGGGGGGGGGGGGGGGGTGTTGACCTCAACAATATGTCGTCCCCCCCCACACTTAGCACCCCCCCCAATAATATATGTAGTCAACATTACACAAAATGTGACAATTTAGACTTAAATGGCACATTGCGCGCATTTTCTTAGAGAAATAAGGTTAAACTAGACCAAACTTGATGTTTTTATCATTCAACAATATGTCGTCCCCCCCCCCCCACACTTAGCACCCCCCCCCCCCCAAATAATATATGTAGTCAACATTACACAAAATTTGACAATTTAGACTTAAATGGCACATTGCGCGCATTTTCTTAGAGAAATAAGGTTAAACTAGACCAAACTTGATGTTTTTATCATTCAACAATATGTCGTCCCCCCCCCACACTTAGCACCCCCCCCCCCCCCCCCCCCCCAAATAATATATGTAGTCAACATTACACAAAATTTGACAATTTAGACTTAAATGGCACATTGCGCGCATTTTCTTAGAGAAATAAGGTTAAACTAGACCAAACTTGATGTTTTTATCATACAACAAACCAATATACCGGTAGTTACAATTATGCCAAAGTTGACAATGTTAGCGTAAAATAGCCACGAAATGTGCGTGCTTTGCTTTGGAGGTAAACAAATCATTTGTTTTAAATTTGTGGTCAAATAATTGTAACAACTAACAAATTATAAGACAGAACTAACAAATATTCCTAAGGGAAGAGTATTTGGATGATTTTTGTTCAATTTCAGCATTTTTTTAACAAAACTGAATTGGCTACGATTGACGCAAATGTTGAACAAAAATAGTTGTTTTGTGGTCAAATTTCAACAACAAAAATCAGCATTTGTATTGAAATTCTATATCTAAAAATGTGTTATCCAACTTATTTATATATGAATCACAGTAATAGTTTAAAAGTTAAAATTCATGCCAGAGAGATGTTTATTAGACCCCCAACAGAGAGACATAATAGCTTATCTTGTTTGACAAAGGAGAAATCTTCCAATTGTTGTGGGGTTTGTCTCATAAATAGTTAGTTGTGGATGTTTGAGTTTCTGGTTATATATAATTGTGCATAGCAATTCCTGGACCAACGTTTTAGACCAAATACAATGTCATTATGTACCTAGATTGTTCTTCAGCAATACTCCAACCGCCCCCGCCCCCCCCCCCCCCCCCCCCCCCCCCCCCCCCCCCCTCCCTCCATGCACACAAAGCAAATGTATTGGTTACCGTCATGTACTATTTTTAGACTGCGGTGTTTTGATTTGTGTTTTTTTGGTTTGAATTATGGGAAATACATACACCAAGGGCCCTATTGGGCTACGTTTAGGTAAACCTATCAGGGTCCCATATAGGCTGACCACATATGGGCCCCATGTGGGTTTTACAAGGGCCTTAATGGGCTACGTTTGGGTAAACCTATCAGGGTACCATATGGGCTGACCACATGGGACCCCCATGGGTTACATCAGGGCAATTCCATGCATGCGCACTGACCCTGGTTATATTGGTTTTGTAACACTATGGATTTCATATTTATAAATTTTGATAAATGATGTAATCCACATCATGCACTATATTTAGGGGTTCAATAAGGTTTCGGAGTTGTTTATCTTGAATCGACAACGGTAAGACGGGTTTATTTTGCGAGGGCAGCTTCCGAGCTCTGATCTGCAAGAAAATCTGATCTAAAGAAAAATCAAAAATAGAGGTTGTCCCATGAAAAAATCGCACAATATGCCTTTAAGGAACACCTATTACATTTTGTGTTGATGGTTAATTTTCCTTAACAATTTCCACGCGGCAGGCGTCTGCAGACGACATTCCAAAAAGTCACAAACTGTTTAAAAAATGTCAATATAATTTATTCCCATACATTATTTGGAATAACCATGTGTAATGCAAAGGTAGATGACCCGATCACATTTTCGTAACACAGAATTATTTCAAACAAGCTCGTATTTTTCTCATCATCATACTGAAATTTGACAGCCTAATTCGGTATAATGACAGAGAAATCGACGAAATAGCGTTGAATTACTGCGAATGGTGGTTACCACCGATATAGTTTGTGTACTAATCAATGGGTACAGTTCACAGCATCTTGTGCGTCTAAAAGAAGAACCATAATAGCTATGCATCTCAAATTTTGGGACACAACGTTTTTAAGGATGACCTTTCATGTAGAATAGAAAACTTCAAGTTGAAAATCGGAACATCTACCTTTAACAATACGTACACACATGCTTAATTTTGATTCAACAATCCATGAGATAGACCTTGAAAGTTGGGATAGATTTCTGAATATGTGTTGTATTATAGCCTATGGTAAAACCAAAAGCCGCGTGGAAAGTTTGAAGCTTCTAGTCGTGAATTTGTGTTTTGTGTCTTTGTGGTACATTGAATTGGATACAAGTAAGTGATTGATTGCAAACTTATGTCAAGTTAATAATAGTAGTTCCTTCTTAACTATATAATGGTCCGTGTGAAAGATTGGACATATGCCAATAGTGCAACGATGCTGTTTACCTGAAGAATATATTGCTTTGACCAAAATGATTTGATCATGCATGCATTCATCATATCTTATGAAATTGACAATTGTGTTTCGTAATAAGTTCCATGCTGCTGTGTATAAAGTGAATGGTAATATATATTAAGTGCGGCATTTATTACACACAGTTATAAATATAATTGATCATTGCACTTCTGAAAATATATTTCTTAATATTTTACATGGTTCAAAATGAGGCTACTATATTCTTAACACTTGCTTTTTCAGCCCATTGATCCTTAACACTTTCCACGCGGCTATTAGTTTTACCATACAAAACAGATTTTTTTTTTAGAAACCTTTCCCACGTTTCTCAAGAATTACTGAACCCATACTAGGCATGTTTGTCAAATATTGTCATACATTTCACACGGTGATTCCAGATATTGTCATGCAATGCAATACTTTTGACACTTATGAAACATTTTATGACATTTGAAACTCTCGTCTGCAGACGACTGTCGCATGGAAAGCATTAATTAGTACGACAGCAAATCCTGATATGTTTCATTGTAGATCAAACAACTTTAATACATTACGTTTTTGAATGAACAGTATTAAACCGTATTTGAAAAAGGCAATAGATATTATTAATAAATACAGCATCAACTTTTACGAGGGGCAGTCAATAAATAATGAAAGTGATCATGGTATGAGATGCATGAGTGATTCTATTGAGGGGATAATGTGATCAATACAAAGTATGAACCTTTGTCTTTCAAACAATACACTTTTGGATTGTTAGATACCTCTGGTTATGTAACGTCATTAACATAAACACAATAGGTTTCAGACACTGACTGAAATCTGTCAATTATTTGGCTGGATATGTAATATGTTGAATATGGGTTGATTGATACATTTGCGTATATCTCGGCAATGCAAGCATAAAAACAGATAACACTTGGCACATAGTTAGAATACACACTTATCTCTGTTTGACACTCTTTTTAGACCTAAATGCTTTAATACGAACAAGAAGGGACCATCTCAAATACGCTTTTATTTAGCCAAATCCGCAATAATATACCTTATAAAACAACAAAGGATAAAGAACAATAGAGGGATTATAATTTAATAAATTGTTGTGGGATGTAAAGCAATAATAGTGGGGATTTCAAAAGGAGATGTTCATAAAATTTCCTCAAACCATTGAAATTATATGACGATTACTTACACAATACATATCTAGCAGCTCTAAAGATAACAGTAATAAGAAAGGTTGTGGCAGCCATCTCTGATTGATACATTCCTGTATATCTTCATTTTGACTATCACAATATGTTTACACATTGATTGAAGCATTTTTCATTATTTCTGATTAGAATTTGAAGGCACAGTAAGCTTTTATCTGGTAAATTTCATGATTTTAGCCATTTTGGGCCGTTTCAAAATTATCTGCCGTCTGCGCATGCGCATTTTTTCTGCAGGTTTCATGCGAATAAGTTCAGATAATTAGTTAACAATCATATGGAATCTTCCAAACTGGTTAATTGCTTGAATTTTTCCTAAATTATTTGATTTTCCGCAATATTAGTGATTCACTGACTGGGCATTTTTAAATGAAAATTAGCTATTTGAAATACTGATATTTGTATACCTTTTATTCAATTGCTACTCCTTACTTTTTCTTCTTATACAACACATTCCAAATTACACAGGATTAAAGTTATTGTCTTTTGTATCATATGTATGCGAAAACAAATCGGGATTTACCTGCTTCTGATGTCATGTTATGCAATCTTCTTACCACGTGTTTCATAAAAACAATTCAAATTTCCCGCCAAATAACTGATTTAGTAGTGTCCCAAGTGTACTTACTTTGAGACAATGCTATGACGTCATAGTTCACACTTAAAAATCCAAAACTGTATTGTTTGAAAGACAAAGGTTCATACTTTGTATTGATCACATTATCCCTCAATAGAATCACTCATGCATCCCATACCATGATCACTTTCATTATTTGTTGACTGCCCCTCGTATTTATGCAGGGATGTATTTCAGTACTATGCCATTGAACTGGAATTTGATCAAAAGCAATGATCAAAAGCAATACTTAGTTAGCAAAACATTATACAATTGACTTATATTTGTATCATAATGTGGCTTTGCAATTTTTAATATTTGCTTTTAGTACAAATCTACATCTCTATTATTATTAACCCTATCGTACCCATGGTACCTGGAACCTTGTCTTAAACAAGTTGGGTTAGGGTTAATAAGCATATGTTTCTTTCTATTTTCTTCTTCTTCTTAGTTTGGTTTACATGTATATATAACCCTGACAACACCATTCTCCTCCCCCTTTATTAATTCACGCGCGCAGAAATTGGGAATTTTAAGAGTCTAAAATGTCATTTTAGTGGGGACGTAACCCATGTGAAAAAGGGACCCGTTTGTAATGTTCTGCCTTTGGTGGATGTGGACAGGGACATTTGTATCAATCCGATCCTACTTATAGAAATAGTATTAAAGCAAGGTTGGTATTCATAGACTAAAGGTAAAAGACGTGTGTTTAATCATGCTTGTCCTGTAATGGAATATCTGATTTGTGTACTGATGATACACATCAATTAAATGTCATATACAATACCTATTTGGCTCTAAAAGTACTTATTTAGCGGTCAGATACAGGTCAAGATTGAATTGAAATGTAGTCAGCTTCGATTTTCACCGACATGCCTTTGTGAAATCAACATTGGCTTGAAATTCAGATCATTCGGTGTATGTAACACCCAATTTAAAAATATATAAGTTACGATAGCTGTCACATTTGTTAGCTATCAACCCAAAATAAAGTGGCAAACAAATTATATTTGTAAATTGAAAAAGACCCAGCAATTTTGTTGAAAATGGCGTATCTATAATCACATTGATCACAAGTTCATGAAAATTATAATGGAAGTGTATGGTACTAACACTCATAGAGAAAATTCAGTCCTGATTCCCACTAATTCTGACTCATCCTGTATTCTCGCAGAAAATCTAACACTAATAAATTAGTTCTCAGATCAGATAGTATTTGTTTCTCTTTTTTCTCTAAAAGATACAGGATCCAAATAAGTGTATATTA